>JBBGZY010000110.1:2207500-2557500 GCA_037952925.1 Lithobates clamitans
GGAAACAAATCCAGACAATTATATTGTCTGATTTTTTAAAGAATTTATTTGCAAATTATGGTGGAAAATAAGTATTTTGTCAATATCAAAAGTTCAGCTCAATACTTTGTTATATATCCTTTGTTGGCAATGACAGAGGTCAAACGTTTTCTGTAAGTCTTCACAAGGTTGTCACACACTGTTGCTGGTATGTTGGCCCATTCCTCCATGCAGATCTCCTCTAGAGCAGTGATGTTTTGGGGCTGTCGCTGGGCAACACAGACTTTCAACTCCCTCCAAAGTTTTTCTATGGGGTTGAGATCTGGAGACTGGCTAGGCCACTCCAGGACTTTAAAATGCTTCTTACGAAGCCAATCCTTCGTTGCCCAAGCGGTGTGTTTGGGATCATTGTCATGCTGAAAGACCCAGCCACGTTTCATCTTCAATGCCCTTGTTGATGGGAGGAGGTTTGCACTCAAAATCTCACGATACATGGCCCCATTCATTTTTTAATGTACACGGATCAGTCATCCTGTTCCCTTTGCAGAGAAACAGCCCCAAAGCATGATGTTGCCACCCCCATGCTTCACAGTAGGTATGGTGTTCTTTGGTTGCAACTCAGCATTATCTCTCCTCCAAACATGACGAGTTGTGTTTCTACCAAACAGTTCTATTTTGGTTTCATCTGACCATATGACATTCTCCCAATCCTCTTCTGTATCATCCAAATGCTCTCTAGCAAACCTCAGATGGGCCCGGACATGTACTGGATTAAGCAGGGGGACACGTCTGGCACTGCAGGATCTGAGTCCCTGGTGGCGTAGTGTGTTACTGATGGTAGCCTTTGTTACATTGGTCCCAGCTCTCTACAGGTCCTTCACTAGGTCCCCCGTGTGATTCTGGGATTTTGCTCACCGTTCTTGTGATCACTTTGACCCCACAGGGTGAGATCTTGTGTGGAGACCCAGATCGAGGGAAATTATCAGTGGTCTTGTATGTCTTCCATTTTCTAATCATTGCTCCCACAGTTGATTTCTTCACACCAAGCTGCTTGCCTATTGCAGATTCAGTCTTCCCAGCCTGGTGCAGGTCTACAATTTTGTTTCTGGGGTCCTTCAACAGCTCTTTGGTCTTCATCATAGTAGAGATCGGAGTGTGACTGTTTGAGGTCGTGCAAGAACATATTTGGGGGGCACACCATACAATGCGTTTAAATTCAAGGTAGTGCTGCTATAAGACCTACAAGCTAAAATATTTTGCAGCGCACACATACAAGAATGACATTTCCTGCAGGGCTAGTTAAAAACACCTGAACATATTCAAAAAAAAAATTTGGTCACACTATATGGTCATATAGTGCTAGGCCCACTTACTGCGACAAAGTACCCTGAATTAGTGGGTCCTACACTAGTAATAGAATGGAAGATCCTTTGTCTCAACCATGGGAGCTGAACTCCTCTATGTGGGAGAACTGAACGGGATACATCCTAAACACTGGTGGCCACTAAATAGGAGGTAATGAGGAGGGGGAGGGGTGCTCCAGCCCAAAAAACGTGGTCAGGGCCTATTACAATATACAAGAACATATTTGGGGGGAACACCATACAATGCGTTTAAATGCAAGATGGTGCTGCTATAAGACCTACAAACAGTACAAAATATTTTACAGCGCACACATACAAGAATGACATTTCCTGCAGGGCTAGTTAAAAACACCTGAACATATTCAAAAAATACGGGGGGTTTGGTCACACTATATGGTCATATAGTGCTAAGCCCACTTACTGCGACAAAGTACCCCGAATTAGTGGGTCCTACACTAGTAAAAGAATGGAAGATCCTTTGCTTAGCACTATATGACCATATAGTGTGACCAAACCCCCGTATTTTTTGAATATGTTCAGGTGTTTTTAACTAGCCCTGCAGGAAATGTCTTTCATGTATGTGTGCGCTGTAAAATATTTTGTACTGTTTGAGGTTGTAGACAGGTGTCTTTTATACTGCTCCTCTTTTTAAGTGGGAGAACTTGCACAATTGGTGGCTGACTAACTACTTTTTTGCTCCACTGTGTATGTGTGTGTGTATATATGTGTGTGTGTGTGTGTATATGTATGTATGTATGTATGTATATATATATATATATATATATATATATATATATATATTTACACCGATCAGCCATAACATTATGACCACCCACCTAATATTGAGTATGGCCCCCCTTTTGCTAAAACAGCCCTGACCTATTGAGGCATGGACACCAATGGTCTATAAACTCTGTATCCACAGACATTAGTGTATCCCCCTGAATTGAAGAATTGGCAATTTAAAGCCACAAAATGCATCTTTTTGGTTAAATAAAGCAAATTAGATGGGCATTTAACTGGATGATTCCAATCAATCTTAATGAGCACCTCTGCTGCTAAGACTACCAATGTGCTTTTTGCCTACCTCCCCTAACTTGCCTACTTTTTTTTCTAAGCTTTTCTGTTTTGTATTTTATGTTGCCATTGAATACACTGCATAAATTAAATACATTTAATTAGTTTACAAATTATAACACAGAGTCTGATATTATTTATGGATCAAAAAACAGTGTTATCTAATACAAACATTTACATAGACATGCTCTCCATTGCACCCTGTAATTTCACGTGGGAAAGGAACAAATAAAAATATAGGTATTATACATTTTATAATAAACCAAATTATAGGTTGAGTTTCAGAGAGCTAATCTCTTTTTGGGGATTTATTGAATGTTACATTTCAAGAAGTAAAAGTATCTTGTTCTTCATCTCTCAAACCTTTTTATTGTAATAATCATGAGTGATATTTGACGTTTTTATCAGCTGACTCAAGAAGTAAAATTGCTGATGTTCTAGATAGGAATTTCAAAATTGTTTCAGCTAGAATACAGCTTTTCAAGAGTATATTTACATCTAAAGGATAGTTTAGATGTAAATATACGGAAATAAGGAATTTCCCTTGCATGCAGCCAGAAAGCTGAATTACAGATATAAAATGAAAAAATAAATTGATGTAGAGACCTGACATTAATTATTATTACCCTGTAAGCCTTATTCAAAGAGATTCTCCCCACAAAATTTTATTTTTAAACATTAATTGTATTGGTACATGTTCCCCAGGGCAGTGCTCACCTCCCCGTGCACTTTTTTGATTTGGGGAGTCCTCATGCTGTCTTTTTACAACATAAAAAAATCAAGCTGGCTTTGTACTTGTAAATTTGACTTTTGCTGTTGGACATGCTACAGATGCAGCACTTACTGTAACAGGTTTAAGACCTCTAGAAAACATGTTATTTAACTAGTTGCTGACTAGGCGCCGCAGTTGTACTGAGGCAGGTTGGCCTTATCATTAGGGGGCAAATCCTTTCGGTCCTTAAGTGGTTAAAGGAACTTTGAATTTATAATGGTACCCACCAAATGGTATTCTTTAGAGCTTTTTTTTTGCATTACATTAAAAATGGAAAGAACTTCAGTGGGGTTCGCATTAAAGTTCCCAATTTGCAGATTTTAAAACACATTCTCTGAATCTGCCCTCAAATCAAACCCAAACAAAATTCACAATTTATTATTTATAATCAAATATTGTTATAAATAGACATGTATTAAAGGTTATTCATGTGACACAGGATTCACAGAACGTTATAATTATTATTCTACAGGATTTATAAAGCTCCATCATTTGAGCAGTGCAATCGCAATATATTTTAGGACAAAATTGTTAGGAGGGCATGGTTTGTGAAAGCTTACAATATAAAGGGCAGGGCAAGTGCTACAAAAGGTAGTAACTGCGTAAGGATGATTTGTTTGAAAAAGAAAATTCAGTTGCTAGCTAGAGGTAAGATAAAATATACCATACAAGTACTGCTGTACATTGTATTCAACACGGGAGTTGAATACAGTTTGCAGCAGTATTGCATCTTGGAGCAAGATGAAATCGGTCTCTGGCATCACCTGAATACAGAGTGTAAACCCGGGAGACTGATACTGCAAGATTGGAGCAGCGCAGATCTGTTATGGTAGAAGTGTGATAGGCTTGCCTAAAGAGATGTTTTTTTAGGGATTGCCTTAGGGCAGAGTAGGAGATAGCCATACAGGTTGAAGAAGGGAGTTTCAGAGGTCTGGAGAGGCTCAAGAGAAGTCCTGGATGTGTGCAAGTGAAGAGGTGACCAAGGAGCTGGGGAGCAGAGGTCCTTAGAGGAAGGTTTAGTTGATATTTTGAAACAAGGTTGGCAATGTATCTGGGGGCACTTAGAAGCCAGTGGAGGGATTGGCAAAGAGGGGTAGCGGACACTGAGTGGGTGGTAACCAAAGTGACTGGAGCAGTTGTTAGGCAATTGGGTCCAGGGGACAGATGGTGAGCTGGGTGTCATAGAAAAGCTTACCAACCAATTTTTTTGGCGACAGGGTTAAAAGAGGTGAGTGCTGAATGAGGTGACAGATATAGTATGTTAACCATTTGCCAACCAGCTACAGTACATATACTGCGGCTGGGCAGCACGTGTAGACAATATCATGTACATGTACAGTACATCATTTTGCCTCTCCTGTGTCCACTGGACACAGAGGATTGTGGATTTCGATACTCAGGGCTTGTTAATCATGTGATCGCTATGCGATCACATGATCACAATTTCAGCAAAACTGTAATGAATTCATTTATAACAGCTGCATTACCTATGCTGTGATTGGTCCACAACTATCACATGGAACCTGGGCCAATCACGGCACACCATGAGATTAGCTGTAGCTAAACTTAGGTCACTAGTGATCACAGCTGTCATGAATGGTTTACCCATTCAAGACAGTTGAAAACTTTACTGTTACAATGATCTTCATTGTAACAGCAAACAAAGTGTAAAAAAATAAACTTATGGATGTTAAAAACTGGTAATGTATGCAGAGCAAGGAATAAGGGCTAAATTGCCCGAAAGAAGGGGAAAAGGACTTTTAAGGTGCTATTTACATCAAAGATATAGTCAGAAATTCTGTACCATCATATTATAAAAATTGAAAATTTTTATTGAATTATGATTAAAATATTCATGTCTCATATAGAGAGTGGGACATGCTTTTAAGAACAATATGACATAGATGATATCACCCAAAATTATTCACATTGGACAATGCAACATAAAGCAACTACTTAAAGGTGCCATGACAATCTGCCGCTCGACATGTTTCGCTCTAATACGAGCTTCTTCAGGAGTTTAAAGGCTATGATTGTAGTGGACTCTATAATAATGGGAGAATAGACAATAATCAATACATGCATTTAAACATATTAAAGATATATCCAGTAAATGAATAAACTGGTTTAACAGAACAAAGATTGATACAGAGCATATAAATGCATACACATGAATAGAAGTTTGGGGACCAAACAATTCAACCAAATATATATGGGAAATCAAAGTTTATATATCTTACCAGGCTGTAATGCATCAATGCGACATAAATATTCCAATAGAGTGACAAATTAGTGCTGATTTCAAACCGGGGAGTTCTCACATATATATAGGGACATCGCTGCCATAGTGTGACCACAGGGGAACATAAAGTTATATAATGGCCCTTTGAAAAAATATAAAACAGATTCAGGATTAATCGGGGAGGGGGTATGGGAGAGGGGAAATCAGATTCCAAAACATCCATGTTTGATTTCTAGGGTAAATTATCTAGGGTAGAACCAATTGAAAGTATTTACCTAGAGCATAAAAGTATCCCGGTAAATGTATATCAGATGGATATGGCTAAGTACCATGGTTTCATCAAACTAGTCATGGGTGACTACACAGACGATAACCAACCGCAATATTTTCTGAGTGGAAAGAGAGATACAATACAAAGGACCATTAAAGTTCCACAAGTGCAGCTTACTGTCAGCTGGCAGCAATGCTGCAGAGAGAGAACTTACTTTGTGGGCAGTAGTCCGGCATGCAGGCTTGGGAGAACTTCACGCTGCCTCCGTTGAACAACGCCGGTAGCAGAACTGTGGGCGGTGTATGACCGCCTTTATATACCCCCATCGCAGCGGCATCTGATTTCGCCGCCGGGATGCGGACGCTTGTTGAGGCTGGCTGCGTCATGACTTGGGGGGAGGAGGAACGCGGCGGCGTCATTCTGACGTCCGTAACGTACCAAAAGCGTAATGCGCATGTCTATGGATTTTTTTGAGCCTGTGAAGCATCCGGGCACCAAAAGCGCCATATTGGTAGAGGGAAAGAAAAAGGTATAAATAACTAGAACTAGACTGAAGCATTCAGCCTATCCAACAACCAGTAGTTCTAAATGGAGGCTCATATGCATCATTTATAGATATAAAAAACACCCCATCTAATGCCGCAACCAGAATCAATTAAATAGGGCCACCACCCTGGGGACGATTGGTTCTACATCCCCAATGGTGGGTGCCCCGGGCGTCCGTGTGGTCTAAATTGACAGAGATGAACCCGATATGAGAATATTCCCGGGAAATTATTGCCAACCATGCAAAATAAAAACAAAGACAAGTTTTTTTGAAAAAAACAAGAACAAAAAGACTTTTTTTGAAAAATCCTTGATAGATGTTTGCAATAACAGCCTGCAAGAGTATAGCACAAATAAATCAGTGGAGGTTCAATGATATCAAGTATAACATACAAAAATGTATATGGTCATAATCTAGTTATTGCTGAATATTTTAACATAGCTTATACATATATGTGACGCCAAATCAGTACAGCATTAAGGATACTGAATATGAGTAATATTTTAACATGGGTTAAACATATGTGTGACGCCAAATCAGTACAGCATTGAAAATACTGAATATAATTAATGACCTACAAAAAGGGGAAAAAAGAAAAAACAAAGAAAAACAGGAAAAACCAAAAAATTTTTTTGGGAAATCAAAGAATGTTTTTTTATTTAATTACATTATTATGTTGTGTTTGGAAAGCCAAAGAATAGAAAGCCAAAGAATGGAAAAGGGGGGGAAGAACAACAAGGCCATATCTAGGCTGGGGATGCCTCAGTTTTCAAAGAAATGACTTAAAACTGAACGCATCGTTCATGCCTGGATGCTGGAGAGCTGACAACTCGTGTATCCAGCGTGCCTCCTTTTGGAGGAGGAGCTTGTCATAGTCTCCCCCTCTCACACCCGGAGGAATATGTTCCAAGGCAAAAAAGTGTAAACAATTAGCGTCAAAGTTGTGTTGCAGACCAACATGACGGCTGATGGGGGTCTCCATTCTTTTTTTCTGTATAAGGGAAACATGATCCCTAATGCGGCAGAAAAAGGGTCTCTTTGTCTTTCCGATGTAAAACATCTTACATTCGCATAACATAATGTATACTATACCGATGGATTGACATGTTACTGCAAATCTTGGTTTGAACGTATGCAGTGGTACCCTTGTAGGGGCTGCGGAGTTGGTTATAGCGATCCGCCAATCACCCTGCTGCCAACCTCCCATGCACCATTTGATAGTCAATAAACAGTCACTTTAATCCATTTTTGTGTTTTTTTTATTTGCGGGATAAACTTGGATGGAAATGAGGGGAAATATGAGTTGCCCTCGATATAGAATTTCTTAAGATTTCTTGTGGCCTTGGCCTTTTATCTTGAGTTTTCCCTGAATTATCTTCTTTATGTTGTGCAAATCCTTTACTGCATAGTTACTGAGTTGCTAGATTCACTTTCAATAGAACAAGAGGAACCACTCTAAATAGTCCCTACATGTAGACTAGAATGATAATGTCTCTTTGACTCAAAGAACCAAAGGTGCACACAGCTTCCTTATCCAGCTTCTATGAATCGGACAATCACTCAGTCTCTGGAAGTTATTACCGATGTGCTAACCAGGCCGGAGACAACACGGCATCTCTCCCAATGACCTGACACATGGCAATAAATGGACTACTACTTTCAGCCAGTCCATTCTCAATAATACTGTGCTCCCCGGCCACACAGCATTCTATACTGCTCTGACCAGTTCTCTTGCTTCCTTAACGTTACACTAACCTGCTCCTTTGTATCAAAGTTCTGTGTTCCCCGGTCACAGAAATCTGATATGCTGATCTACTTCCACCGCTTTACATCTACTTCCTTCACTTGATCTTCTTCACATCCAAGCCCTGTGTTCCCCAGTCACAGCAGCACGATGCACGCCACAAAACTGAAGATCTTCATCCTTTGCTTCCTCCCAGATGGCTCCTCCATCCCTCCTCCACGCATGGCGCATTCCCGCATGGGGATGCCCAAGGCAACATCTCCCTTACTCCATGCTGTCCTTCCTGTTCTCCAACTCCAGACTCCCCCGGAAGCATGCGACCTCAGCCTATATGAGAGGCCTGCCCCCTGCCAATGCAAGTTAATGATTGGTCAGCGCTCCTCACATGAGCTGCCTGCCACTAAGGTATTAAGTCCAGCCTCTCTTCCAGAACAATTCCTCAAGAAGCAGAGGAGACACCTTTGAGTCAAAGTGTAGGTGGCCACACCCTCCTGTACCCTGACATTCCCACTCCCAGATCAAAACAACCAGGCCTGAATGAAAACACAGGCCTGGCTAAATTTACCTGTATCTGAGCCCTACAGCTAAAAAAAATACTAATCTAGCACCTACCTGAAAGTAGGAAAATAACAATTCAGAAAGGAACCAATGCTTGGGCTAGCCCGGAGATCACTGCCACATCCCAAATACGGAAAGGAGACCAGGAAAAGAGATGTGCCCCAAGGGGGATACTATGGGCAGTGTGTCAACGGGCAATAAATGAATGGTGCATGCGTGAAATACACAGTTAAGGTTTAAAAGTTGTATAACAAAAGTTTATTAAGTAACAAGATACACACAAATCTAGGATATAAAATCGCATGAGCGGAAGAGGCAAAAAACAATGGTGATCAAACTGCTAACATGCTAGGTATAGTATATACAAATATGACCCGCTGGGCTAGAAATACGATAGCATATAATACTCTACATGTTTCGGAAAGTAAAGAGGTTCTATCCTCTCTATATGGTGTATTTCCTTCTTCAGGAGTTTCGGGGAAGCAGTTATGATATTTTTCTATAAAAGAAAAAAAAGGATATATTTGTATATATAGGTATAAGTGGGTCATATATAGGTATAAGTGGGTCACTGTAATAAGCACCAACAAAGGGTATGAGACCATTATGTCTAAAAGTATGAGAGACTGTTTTGATTACAGACAAGACATGAGGACAGAGCAAAATCTCAGACTGAACAAGCATTTTTGTACAGAGATACTCACAGGGCATGTGACTCTTCAGCATATTTACTGTACACAGATGTATCACGAGAAGCTACCTGAAAGTAGAGGGTGCTACATGTAAAAAATATATATATATATATTAGAAAAAAAAGTTTAAAAATCGAATAAAAAATGATTTGATTTTTTTTTTTTCTTGTCAATTTTGTTTATTGAATGTTTGATAATTAACAAACATAAGTATCATTAACAAACATAGATACAATTGATGGCAGCAGTAGTAGTTATCACTTGCTAGTAAACAGTATTGAACTTAAAGAGGAAGTAAACCCTGATAAGTTTACTTCCTCTTTGTTTCCCTGCAAAGGTAAAGCCTAATGGGCTACTATGCATCGCTGCAATGGCGTCACTCCCGTGCATGCGCACGGGAGCCACCATATCGCCGTTAGCAGCGGCATGCTCAGTGCGCCTGCACGCCACTGTCTACGGCGCATGCGCCGTAGACAGCAGTGCCTGTCTTTTTGCAAATATCTCCTAAACCATGTAGGTTTAGGAGATATTCCTTGGACCTACAGGTAAGCCTTAATCTAGGCCTACCTGTAGGTCAAAGTGGTCTGTAAGGGTTTACAACCACTTTAAGTTCCAATGTTTTTTTAAACTATTTTAACTTAACCAATGTAGGTGAAGATCTAACATCTCACAAAAAATGTTTTTTTGTATTGAAAATGAAAGATTAAAATCCAATTAGAATATTTAAATATAATGTGATCATAAGAGATGAAGAGAAAGAGAAAGGTTGTGATCGTTAATTCGCATATATTACTTGAATAAAACGCATAAGAGACAAAAAAAATGGATTTGTGTAAGATCAATAGGCATGTGTTAGTTCATTAGAACTATATAATTTTTGTATAGTGATAGTTAAGTACATATGGGAGTAAGAATTCCACTACCAACATATGTGAAACGCATGTAAAAAATAACTTGAAGAAGGGAAAAAAGAATAAAGAGGAAAATTAAAAAAGAGAAAAAGAAAAGGAGAAGAAGAAAGAAATCAAAAGTAGTAGGGATCCCCGAGGTATTGCATTGTGGTAGGCATATTCTATTAATGCATAGAATAGATAGAATGCAATAAAATTACCAAGGTCTTAGTAAGGTGGTGTGAAAATTGGGAGGAAAAAAATGAGTCAGACAAGGACTCGAAATTTTATCAAAGTTATAAATTTTGTCATTGGATATGGCTTCTGTTTTATAATGTATCATTGCTTGATTTATTCTATTCTTGCTTTCAGAAACCATCAAGAATGGAGATTTCCAAGCTTTGGCAATTGTTTGCTTCACGGCTGTGGTGATTTGTAGTAGGAGTTTGAATTGGGTGTTGGAGGTTTTAGGTTTAGAAGTGCAATTGTAGGATCAGTATTGATAGAGATTTCAAATAGTGTTGAGATCAGAAGAAAAACATCTTTCCAAAAATTTTTTGCAACCGGGCAGTCCCACAATATATGAAAGTGCGATCCTAGTTCACCACAGCCGCGAAAACAAAATGGAGAATAATGGGGAACATATTTCGCGATTCTGACAGGAACCAAATACCAGTGTGTGAGTACCTAATAGTTTGCCTCTAGGGCAGTAATATTTTGTGAAGCTGATTTTGTTGTGTCCCAAATTTTTTTCCCAATCAGTTGCTTCCAATTAAAATCAAAGGTCTCTCTCCCATTTTGCCACATATGATGGTGGTTCGCTATTAGGTGAGGTAATAAGATGATTGTAGATTATTGTTATGAGTACCTTTTGAGTTGGGATTATGTTTGCATATGCTTTCAAAGCGGGTAAATTTGTCTAAATTGCTTCTTCCTTGTATATAAGGCATACATTTTTTTTTTTAATCTGCAGATAACGAAAAAGATCTGAATGGGGAAGTTTGTGACTTTCGCACAGCTCAGGAAATGTTTTAACTTCCCTGACGGTTTTCCCGAGTGTGGCTCAGGGTTAAATTTCAGTCCCATTAGCGGTAAACCCGAGCCACACTCAGGATTACATCTCAGGATCCTGGTGCGGCATTACTTACCTTGTCCCCAGGATCCTGCGATGTCCCCTGCTGTGTCTGCGACTCTGTCTCCTCCGAAGCCTCTCTGTGCCAGGCTCCGTTCCCTGCGAGCGTCTCGACGCACGGGGGCGGAGCCTGGCGGCAAATTAAAAAAAATGTAAAAAATCATAACACATACAGTACTGTAATCTTACAGATTACAGTACTGTATGAAATCATTTCACATCCCTTTTGTCCCCAGTGCTTTGTCCAATGCCCTGCATGTAGTTTTATGTTTTATATATATACTATTCTTTCTGCCTGGAAACTGCAGATTGTCCATAGCAACCAAAAAGTGTCCCTTTACGTCAAAAGTGGCTTTAGACCAGCTAGAAAACAGTGATAGTAAATTAGAACACTTGCAGAATTGAGTGATAGTGAATCGTGGAGAAATTTATTTTATTATTATTATTTTTTTTAATTATTTATATTTATTCATTATATTATAATTTATGTTTTTGTGTTTCAAACTTCATCATACCCGGGATATCTACTAGACTCTTGTTTGGACAGATTTAAGTGTGTTATTGTTAAGAATTACAGGCCTATAATATAAAACGCCAAATTTCCATGCAAAATAATTGTACCGCTTTCAGCACCTAAAATCAGAAATAATCATACCGCCAGGGAGGTTAAATGAGGTAGATGATAACTCACAAATATGTTATGTTAAAGAATGGATCTCCTCTAATCTAAAAGTTTTAGGGGATGAACACACAGGGTAGAAAAGTGGATTTCTAATACATGTTAAAAGGGGAACATAGGGAGACTGAAGTCCATTAACTAATTTAAATGTATCCCAGATAGCGATTGTATGTTTAGTTATTTTATTTTTAATGTATTTACAGTCAGAGTTAGACCATATTAGGTTTGTTATAGAAAGTGGGTCTCAATCTATTGATTCTAGCGCTAACCAAAGTGGAATTTCATGTTTTGTGTGATATTTAGGTATATGTGCAATTTGAGCTGCATGGAAATACGTGGTGAAATTAGGAAACCCTAGGCCACCTTTACATTTGGGAAGGTATAGAGTGTGCTTAGGCAAACAAGGTTTCGAAGAACCCCAAACGAACGCAAGTGCTTTACATTGTAGCATTCTGAGGAAATGTGCTGAGACAGGAGTAGGTAAGACTCAAAAGAGATACAAAATTTTGGGCAATATAGTCATCTTTATGACGTTAATTTTACCTTTCCATGATATTGGAAGGGAGGACCATTGCTTAAGAAAATTGGAGATTTGTCACAATAGTGGAGGAAAGTTAGCAGTGAAGATGTCAGAAAGATTGGGGTAATAATAGTTCCTAAGTAACTGAGGCACGAGGTGGACCAGGAGATTTTTGAGAATTAATAGTTAGACCAGAGATGTGGGCAAAATGATCAAGCTTGTTTATAAGATTAGGAGCGGAAATATGAGGTGATGACATAAAGATTAAGATATCGTCAGGAAATAGACAGAGTTTGTGTTGATGACCAGCTAAATCTAGACCTTTGATAGAGGGATCAGTATGGATAGCCCGGGCAAGAGGTTCAATAAGTAGTGCAAATAAAAGTGGGGAAGTGGACAACGACGCATTCCTCTGCAGATGTCAAACATATTTGATTTGTATCCAGCATATTTTACATAGGCTTTGAGACTTTTATATAATGAGGAGACCTAGTTAAGAAAATGAGGACCAAAGCCCCATTGTTGCAGAGCAAAGTGTAGGTAGGGCCATGATACTGTATAAAACGCTTTTTTGATATCTAGAGATAGAAGACACATGGATATTTGTCGTGTTTTGGCCACTTGAATCAGTAAAGTAGTCCTGCGTACATTATCCACTGCTTGGCATAACGGGATAAAGCCTACTTGCTCTTTGTTTATTAAAGAGCCTATTATATTATTTAGGTGGGTCGCTAAAACTTTCGCTAGTAGCTTTATGTCAAGGTTAAGTAAAGATATGGGCCTATAGTTAGCACAAGATGTTTCATCTGACTGAGGTTTGGGAATCATTGAGATTATTGCTGTTAATGTCTCAGGGTGAAAGGATTGATTATTAAGAAAGGAATTGAAAGCATCTGTGAACATTGGAGCAAGGATAAGAGAAAATTTCTTATAATATAGGGCAGAAAAACTGTCAGGACCTGGACATTTGTTGGGTTTAAGAGATTTAATTGCTATTTTAACTTCTGTAGATGTAATAGGGCTTTCAAGGGTATCATGTTGAGCTGAATATCGGACGTTTATTTTATGAGAAGAAGGATTCTGCAGGGGATTGATCAAAAGATCTTTCTTTTTTGTATAAAGAGGTGCGATGTTTGTGGAAGGTATGTAGGATCTTTACTGGGTTGTTAGTGTATGTATCATGGGGTAATTTTAGTTGAATCAGTTTAAATGGGCAGTTTAGTTTTTTAAGTGCTCGGGCAAGAAGGGTGCTTGTTTTATTCGCTTTGAGATAAGATTTATGTTTAGAGATACGTAAGATTTGGTCTGCGGATTCTGATAGAAAGAGGTTGAGGTTTAGACATGCTTTATCTAGCTCTATTTTTGTCACAGGGGTAGGATTAGATTGAAAGTTTGTGTGGCAAGTATTAAATTCTGTTTCAAATTTTTGTTGCATTTGTCGTTTTTCTTTTTTAAGGTATGCCGCTGGGCGTAAACAGACCCCTCTAAGAACCGGCTTATGTGCTTCCCATAATGTTAATGGAGATCTATCAGGAGTCTCGTTGTTTATCAGATAATATTTTTTTTATTTTTTACATACTGTCACCAGTCATTGCCCCTAATCACTGCCACAACATACGATGACGCTTTACTACACTGGTGACAATATGTGAAAAATTGTGAAAAAAAAAAAACTAATTTCTTAATTTTTTTTTAAATGGTGACAAAATATACAACTTCAAAAAACTCACCATGCCTTTTACTAAATGCCTCAAACTGTCTACTTTCCAAAAAGGGTAATTTGGGGGGGGGGGGGTTGGGGATTTTTACTGTTCTAGGATTTCAGGGCCTCAGGAAATGTCAATTTTCAAAAATACTATATACCATTGAAATGATTGTCAATGTCCTGGAAGTAAATAGGTTAATGGGCAGCAACAGTGGGAATTGAGGTATAGGGTTAAAGGTGGAAAAGAATCTAAGAAGATTGGATGTAATGCCCTGTACACACGATAGGCTTTTGTGACGGAAAATGTGTGATAGGACCTTGTCGGATATTCCGACCGTGTGTGGGCTCCATCACACATTTTCCATCGGAATTTCCGACACACAAAGTTTGAGAGCTTGCTATAACATTTTCCGACAACAAAATCCGTTGTTGGAAATTCCGATCATGTGTACACAAGTCTGATGCACAAAGTGCCACGCATGCTCAGAATAAATTAACCACTTCAGCCCCGGACCATTTGGCTGATTAAAGATCAGAGGACTTTTTCCAATTTGGCACTGCGTCGCTTTAACTGCTAATTGCACGGTCGTGCAATGCTGTACCCAAACGAAATTTGTGTCCTTTTCTTCCCACAAATAGAGCTTTCTTTTTATGGTATTTGATCACCTCTGCGGTTTTTATTTTTTGTGCTATAAATGGAAAAAGACCGAAAATTTTGAAAAAAAAATGATATTTTCTACTTTTTGTTATAAAAAAAATCCAATAAACTCAATTTTAGTCATACATTTAGGTAAAAAAAAATGTCAATAAGCGTATATTTATTGGTTTGCGCAAAAGTTATAGCATCTACAAGCTAGGGTACATTTTCTGGAATTTACACAGCTTTTAGTTTGACTGCCTATGTCATTTCTTGAGGTGCTAAAATGGCAGGGCAGTACAACCCCCCCCCCCCCCCCCCCAATGACCCCATTTTGGAAAGTAGACACCCCAAGGAAATAGCTGAGAGGCATGTTGAGCCCATTGAATATTATTTTTTTTGTCCCAAGTGATTGAATAATGACAAAAAAAAAAATTACAAAAAGTTGTCACTAAATGATGCTCACACAGGCCATGGGCATATGTGGAATTGCACCCCAAAATACATTCAGCTGCTTCTCCTGAGTACAGGGATACACATTTTGGAAAGTAGACACCCCAAGCTATTTGCTAAGAGGCATGTTGAGTCCATGAAATATTTTATATTTTGACACAAGTTTCGGGAAAGTGACAATTTTTTTTTTTTTTTTTGCACAAAGTTGTCACTAAATGATATATTGCTCACACAGGCCATGGGCATATGCAGAATTGCACCCCAAAATACATTTAGCTGCTTCTCCTGAGTATGGGGATACCACATGTGTGGGACTTTTTGGGAGCCTAGCCGCGTACGGGGCCTCGAAAACCAATCGCCGCCTTTAGGATTTCTAAGGGTGTAAATTTTTGATTTCACTCTTCACTGCCTATCATAGTTTCGGAGGCCATGGAATGCCCAGGTGGCACAAAACCCCCCCAAATGACCCCATTTTGGAAAGTAGACACCCCAAGCTATTTGCTGAGAGGGATGGTGAGTATTTTGCAGCTCTCATTTGTTTTTGAAAATGAAGAAAGACAAGAAAAAACATTTTTTTTTTTTTTTTAAATTTCAAAACTTTGTGACAAAAAGTGAGGTCTGCAAACTACTCCATTATACCTCAAAATTGGGGTTGTGACCTGTCCACTTATTTTTGTATGAATGCACCAACATGCCTCCATCCCATAAGGTACAAAAAAAGTGGAGAATGGAGGCGGGACTTTGTGTGAGGCATGTTGGTGAATAAGTCCACATTACAAAAAATGTTAAGATGGGATGTCTAAAGTGGATCCTGTATCGAGTGATGATACCCACAACATATAATGCAAGAAAAATGTATATACTTTAATACAAAAAAATCATAAAACCAAGTACATAATAAAAGGAATACATTTGGGCTACAATAAAGCATGTTACCATACGTAGGTTTACAGACATGATTCGAATAGTGATTATACATGTACAGGACATGATAAAATGGTATAATACATGGTACAGTAGATAGATGTATGCATCAATAGATGTTAACTCTACGCGTTTCTTGGCTTGAAACCAATCATCAGGAGTCTGATGCAGTGTAGCTGCATTGAAAAAATAACTATGTGTCATTAGAAGTATGGGAAAAATGGACGCATAAGAATGCAAATTTATTTTAATATACTCACAAAGGATGCATGGGTGGATGATAATCCATACATTATGGTGCAATGTTGGTCCGGGTAAACTGAATCTCCCCCCGGGGTTGAGGCAGAGAGCACGCTCCAAAAGACCGTCGGCCCCGACCGACAGAGTGGCCGGAGCATCTACAAGGGCCACCAAGCGGGGACAGGTGACGAGGCCCAGGGAATAGGAAAAACACTGGGAATGAAAAGAGGAGATGTGAGTGTGAGTGACTTGAGTGAAAAGGTGGGGAGTGATTGTGGAAGGAAGGACAAGGGATAGGGCCCAAGGTGTGCATAGGTATGGAAATATGAAATAGCCCATCACAAAGGGAAGAGGTGTGTGGAACAAAAAGTGAGTGTGCAAAACGGGAAGCCACTTCAGGTGTCAGTGGAAAAGTGTGGAGGTGTACAGTGAGATTACCTGTGGTGAGACTGCCGGGCCAGGTGACGTGCCCCGAGGAGACATGGTGAGCGCTCGAGGTGCCCGGCCAGTGACGGCCGTTATAAAGCCGAGGGCTAGGGGCGCGCTCACGCCAACGTCATGGGCGGGCATAGTGACGCGTCGGGGGGCGGGCAGCCAGGAACATCGTACGGCCACCTCCCAACCCCGCAGCGTCAAGGCCCTGGTTGGTAAATCACCAAAGTCCCGCCTCCAATTTCCACTTTTTTTGTACCTTATGGGATGGAGGCATGTTGGTGCATTCATACAAAAATAAGTGGACAGGTCACAACCCCAATTTTGACATATAACTACCAGGGTGGCAGACACCTGTTCCCTGTGACCTGACAATCCACCTATCCAGTTTATACCTTCCAACCCCATTTACTTTTCTTATGCCATATCTACCTAATTCCCATCCTACCTACTCTTCACTTTGTCTCATTATTTATCCCTTATTTTTCTTTTGTCTTTGTCGTCTTCCTCTTCTCCATTTTTCCCATACTTCTAATGACACATAGTTATTTTTTCAATGCAGCTACACTGCATCAGACTCCTGACGATTGGTTTCAAGCCAAGAAACGCGTAGAGTTAACATCTATTGATGCATACATCTATCTACTGTACCATGTATTATACCATTTTATCATGTCCTGTACATGTATAATCACTATTCGAATCATGTCTGTAAACCTACGTATGGTAACATGCTTCATTGTAGCCCAAATGTATTCCTTTTATTATGTACTTGGTTTTATGATTTTTTTGTATTAAAGTATATACCTTTTTTCTTGCATTATATGTTGTGGGTATCATCACTCGATACAGGATCCACTTTAGACATCCCATCTTAACATTTTTTGTAATGTGGACTTATTCACCAACATGCCTCACACAAAGTCCAGCCTCCATTCTCCACTTTTTTTTACTCCATTATACCTCTCAGCAAATAGCTTGGGGTGTCTACTTTCCAAAATGGGGTCATTTGGGGGGGGGGGGGTTGTGCCACCTGGGTATTTCATGGCCTCCGAAACTGTAATAGGCAGTGAAGAGTGAAATCAAAAATTTACGCCCTTAGAAAGCCTGAAGGCAGTGCTTGGTTTTCGGGGTCCCGTACGCGGCTAGGCTCCCAAAAAGTCTCACACATGTGGTATCCCCGTACTCAGGAGAAGCAACAGAATGTATTTTGGGGTGTAATTTCACATATTCCCATGGCATGTTTGAGCAATATATCATTTAGTGACAACTTTGTGCAAAAAAAAAAAAAAAAATGTTGTCTCTTTCCCGCAACTTGTGTCACAATATAAAATATTCCATGGACTCGACATGACTCTCAGAAAATAGCTTGGGGTGTCTACTTTCCAAAATGGGGTCATTTGGGGGGGTTTTGAACTGTCCTGGCATTTTATGCACAACATTTAGAAGCTTATGTCACACATCACCCACTCTTCTAACCACTTGAAGACAAAGCCCTTTCTGACACTTTTTGTTTACATGAAAAAACATTTTTTGCAAGAAAATTACTTTGAACCCCTAAACATTTTTTTAAAGCAAATGCCCTACAGATTAAAATGGTGGGTGTTTCATTTTTTTTTTCACACAGTATTTGCGCAGCGATTTTTCAAACGCATTTTTTGGGGAAAAAACACACTTTTTTAAATTTTAATGCACTAAAACACACTATATTGCCCAAATGTTTGATGAAATAAAAAAGATGATTTTAGGCCGAGTACATGGATACCAAACATGACATGCTTTACAATTGCGCACAAACATGCAGTGGCAACAAAATAAATACATTTTTAAAAGCCTTTACAGGTTACCACTTTAGATTTACAGAGGAGGTCTACTGCTAAAATTACTGCCCTCAATCTGACCTTCGCGGTGATACCTCACATGCATGGTGTAATTGCTGTTTACATTTGACGACGGACCGCCACTTCCGTTCGCCTTAGAGAGCAAGGGGCGACAGGGTGCTTTTTTTTTTTTTTTTCTTTATTATTTTTTTGCTTTTTTATCTTATTTTTAAACTGTTCCTTTCATTTTTTTTTTATCATTTTTATTGTTATCTCAGGGAATGTAAATATCCCCTATGATAGCAATAGATAGTGACAGGTACTCTTTTTTGAAAAAATTGGGGTCTATTAGACCCTAGATCTCTTCTCTGCCCTCAAAGCATCTGACCACACCAAGATCGGTGTGATAAAATGCTTTCCCAATGGCGCTGTTTACATCCGGCGAAATCTAAGTCATGAAATGCTCGTAGCTTCCGGTTTCTTAGGCCATAGAGATGTTTGGAGCCACTCTGGTCTCTGATCAGTTCTATGGTCAGCTGGCTGAATCACCGGCTGCATTCTCAGGTTCCCTGTTGAGACAGGAGAGCCAGAGAAAAACATGGAAGACGGTGGGGGGGGCATTCCCTCCCACTGCTTGTAAAAGCAGTCTAGAGGCTAATTAGCCGCTAGGATTGCTTTTACATGAAAGCCGACCGCAGGCATCATTCTGGTATAACCACTCAAAGGCATGAATGGCGTACCTGAAGACAAAAAAATGGTTAACAATAAAGCACAGTAAACGGTAAAGTATAAAAAATTGCATACCTGAAAAGCAAACATGATAAAACATAATAACAATAAAAATTGCAGAATAGAATACAGTAAAAAAGAGCAGAACAATAGAAAGAGAATAGAGAGAGAGAGAACAATAAAACTTTTATTTTTTTTATATATATATATTTTTTTTTTTACACTTTTTTTTGTAACTAACTTTTATAACTGTAACCGGATCCAGGTTCGGGTCTCTCAAAATGCGATGAAAGTGTGCCTAGTCTGTGGAATGCTGTACCCTACGCTAATACTCAACTAGTGAATGGTAGCGTTCAAAACATTCACCAAAGCAAAGACCAGGATTGTCAGGACAGGAGGGACAATAATAGTGGGTATCACGCCTATATCCGCGTTTTCTGCAGACACAACATCTTTTTTGGGGGGGTTCCTTGGGTAGGGGTACTCGGGAGGACATAAAGAAAATGCCTCTCATGCAGCCGACTGCATTTGGTTGGGGATGTGAATGGGGGAAGTATGGGCACTGCAGAAGTGGTGGGTTCCCAATTAGGATTGGCGAATGCAGCAGGAAGGGCATTATGGGCACGACAGGCCTGTGTTTGTCTCCTTCTTGGTGGCAGCGGGACACTACTTGTGCTTGCCACCTCACCAGCTTGAACTGCACTTATGGGACTCGCCACGTCACCAAGTGTTACGGCAGTGCTGGTTTGACTACGACCGGGGTGTACTAGGCCGTTGGTGCTTGCCAGTTTACCAAAACGCTACCAAAAAAACTGTTAGCGATCACAGGGATCAGGCCTGACTCTGCGAACGCTGCAGTTATGCGTTTAGTGTTTTGTAAGTGACAGTCAGCGATCGATACTGCACTTGGGTGGGCTGGGCTGGGCTGGGCCGGGCGGAGGGGCAAAACGCAGGTGCTAGCAGGTATCTGGGCTGATCCCGCTAACACTGCGTTTTTGGGAACCCTAAACTGCTGGAGACGCTAGTATAGATCTGATCGGATCAGATATTGATCTGTTCAGATACTATACCACTAAAGGAGGCGTATGCTGCGTGCGCGAGTGTTAGCGTTACTGGCGCTAATCTGACGCTGCCTGGGGCGACGCATATCACCCCTGGGCGATCAGGAGACTAAACCTTTATTCGGTAATAAACGGCGGGTGCCCTGACTATCAAGGGGTTAAAACTTTATTAGGGGGGGTCAGGGGGGTACCCTAGACCTAAAGGGGGCTAATACTAACTGCCCTACCACACTAACTGTCACAAACTGACACCATGCAGTAATCAGAAAAAAAAACTGCTTGGTGTCAGTGTGACAGGGGTTGGGGAGGGGAGAATGGGGGTAAAGGGGGGTGTAATGTGTGCCTGGCATGTTCTACTGTGATGTGTTGTGTTGGTGCACTCACATTGCAGTCTTCTCTCCCTGGCGCCGGAACGGAAAATGCAGAGCCAAGGAGAGATGACATCACATCCTCTGCCTCTGTGTACTACACAGAGGCAGGGGAAGATTCTCATTGGCTGGGAGCGATCACGAGGGGGGGCCATGAATGGATGGCCTCCCCCTCATCTCTGAACGCTCGCAGACCAAAGCCGACCGCCTCGGGCACCGGGGGAGGTCCGATCGGACCCCCCACCCGCGGGAAGGCAATCACGTACCAGGTACGTGATTTTGCCTGCCTGTGTCCTGCTGACGTATATCAGCGTGAGGCGGTCGTCAAGTGGTTAAGAAACGAAAGCTATTGGCTACTGCCCCGTTTATAGTCCCGATGTACGTGTTTTACGTCACCGCGTTCAGAACGATCGGGTTTTCCGACAACTTTGTGTGACTGTGTATGCAAGACAAGTTTGAGCCAACATCCGTTGGAAAAAATCCATGGATTTTGTTGTCGGAATGTCTGATCAATGTCCGATCGTGTGTACAGGGCATTAGTGTGTTAATGAGAGTGATGAAACAGGTATGTCAAGCAACATAGAGGAAGGAATTTCATTTTAGGAGTGCAATCCATTGTGCCAGTACTGCTCCTTTATATATAGCAAAAGGAGTGTAGTCACCCTAGGGTGTGAAGTGTGTTACTGCCAGGATCATCTGGTGAGAATAAATGTAAAAAAGGTCTGAAAAAAAAAGAAAACTAATACAGACACCATATCTTGACTAGTAAGCTGCAATATATTATGTTTTTGTTATTTGGTTTAGATACACTTACGATATTAAATGATTACAATGTAATATAACACAGTTTTAAAGTGATAGTAAATCGCCCCAAAAATGTGCAAAAAAAGTCCCCTGCAAAATAAGAGCATAATGTGCTAGTATGCATCACATACTAGCACTTTATGAAAGACTTACCTTAGAATGAAGCCCTCCAGTGGCTCGCTGTTACTACTTAAGGGCTTCCATCTTCACCGGGTCTTCCGTCTGGGTTTGTGGGCTTTGGCTGTTTGACTGGCCGAGCCACAATGACGTCACGGGAGTCACGGCCGCTGCGTGGCTCACTCAATGGACGGCATGCCGTCCATTGTGAGCGCTGTGCTCATGTGCCGTGATACCAGCGGCTGCTACTATAGTAAATATCTCCTAAACTGTACATGTTTAGGGGATATTTGCTGTACCTACAAGTAAGCCTTATTTTAGGTACAAGTAGAAAAGGTAGGCTTTACTACCACTTTACCACAAACTAAAGCAAACTAAAAAAGTGATAATTTGGATAAACATGTTTTGAGACATAATGTAATAGTGGGCTGGCTTTGTTTATCATTAGCTTTTGGCACTTTAAATGTCCTATCTGGCCACATTGCTGCAATTGGATCTGGCACCTTTAATATTCTAAGCAAACATAAAAATGAGAAACATACCTATTCATTATTATGCTGTATTCATCTCATGTAACAGCAATAGTTTTTGACAAGTGCCAGAAGTAGATCAATAAAGATGTCATAGAATTCTACACAGACAAGTCACTTCTTTAACTATGAAATCCTAGCTCAGACTTGATATATTTTCTGGTATTGCTGCATGAATACATTGCATGATCAATCTCAGGATTTTTTCCAGTTGTTATGGCTTTGTCTTGTTTATTGGTAGACCAAATACAATGCACATGACTCAGAATGGAAAAAAAACTGATTAAAAATATTGCCTACCATTATTTTTCTTTGAAATTCAATAGTTTCAAGCAATTTAAGCTGTATTAGTAAAGATTTGTTTTTAAGTATAGGAGGTATATTAAAAAGCAGTCCATAGAAGTGTGAGTTATTACTCCCTGAAGTTACTAGTAAAGAATATAATGACTTTATTTTGTCTGATGGAATCAAATGTTATGAGAAACTGAAAGCACATTTTGTGGAATATTGATAGGGGTGTATTAAATGTCTAAAATACGTTTTTTTTTTTTAAATGGCTAACTTGCTTATACGGCTTTATAAAAGAAGACAATATTTGGGTGAAAATTAGTGCATATTTATAAAGATGCATTTATTTGTTATAATTAAACAAACTGATGGCCTGATTTACAAAATTTGAGACCATACTGCTAGTAGGTAGTAATTAACTCCTTGGAGCCATCACCTGCTGACCCTTAAGAGGTTTAGAATGTCTGGAGATGGGCTTATGTTCATGTCGCCACCGTGATTTATATAATATAATATAATTGTGCCAAATACCTTTATTATAGTGCTTCGGCACTTCCGTGACCCGCTGGAACTCTTTTCCCCACTCCGAGCACTGCAGAGGGGGGCCAAGATCCCCGTTGACAGCTGAGAGAAGAGGAGGAGAGCAGCGGGAGGTCAGCTGAGTGCTGAGCGGTGCTGCACCGAAAGTATTTGGCACAATTATATTACAGAAACACACACATTGTACATTTTATATACTACTGTAATAGAGTGGATTATAGGATTTTCCAAGCATTTTAAATTAGGGCTTATTTTCAGTGTAGGGCTTATATTGCAGTCCTCTTGGAAAATAATGCTAGGTCTTATTTTTGGGGTAGAGCTTATTTTTGGGGAAACACGGTACTAGAGAGGTATCCCTGCAGCATCAACAGAATCGGTGATTCAGCAAGTCAGCCTATGACCTTAGTGAATTAGGCATATACTCAGTAAGATTAGTATATCTTGGCTTTAACTTGGGCAGATAAGTCAAATAGATTAAACTTTGAAGCCAAACAGATGTGTGACATAAAGCTATGGTATAATAAGAAATACATACTTTGCAGGCTGTTTGCTGTTCATAGACAAAAAATTTGGGGCACATGTGGAGTTTCCCTTACACATACTCTGTGTCAACTGTAACCAATCAAATACACTAGTAGATTAGAGCAGTTGGGGAAATGGCGCTACCCTGTATGGCCCTAACTTGATTAAAGAAAATTATAAAATGTTTCGGCTCAGCTCCCAAGCCTAATTTATAATACGTATAATATCGGAGTGTGGGTCTCAGAAAAATTTGTGTAAATACTCACTAGGTGTGTGAGTTAAGAAATTTTAAAGTGATAGGAGGGTAGTAATGAGAGAGGTTAGGATGCAGCTCCACTAAAAAAGTAATGGGATGCACACCCACCCTCATTCATCCACCCAAAAAAAAATGTGTACCTAATATAAATCAATCCAATAACGAAAAACTATAAATAGAAAACGTGAATAATCTAAAGTTCAGAGCTCTCCAACCTAGATATAAACACTATTAATATGTGCACACCCTAATATGACGTGCAAAAAATGTCCGCAATGGTTGCATAATATAAGTGAGTGTCCAATGTGTAGTCCAAATCCTTAGACAAACGTGAAAACCTAAAAGCAATCAGTGAACAGAGATACATGATCCAAGATTCCACAGGATCAGGTGACTTCGGTGCACAGCAGGTATGGTGACTTGGTGCTCCCCCAATGCGTCCCCACTCACCGAATGTAGTTACCCCTACAGGGGTAATAGGCATAGAGTGGGCAGCTGTATCCGGATCTCCTCCTTGGGTAGCTGTATTACATCATCTGTACCTCCGGCAGCCTGTTCACTTAATCAATGGGGTTCCGGAATATACTCCAATTGGGGCTCCACCCCGGCAGCAAGCAGCACGGTCCTCACAGGAAAAAACAAGGGGCTCCCATAGTGTAGTAAAAAGGATTTATTTAAAAATTGAATGTATAAAAAGCACAATCGCTAATGGCGATAATAAGCTGAGCGAGGAAACACAAGAACAGTGTACGGGAAGCCAGTCTGTGGCGTGCGTACCAACTGCGTTCCAAGCTGGAAAGTTCCGGGTGTGACGTAAGAGCGTGGCTCCGCCTTACGCGTTTCATCACTGGACGTTCTCAAAGGCGGTGCCAACACTCCACGCTCTATGTCTCATATAGGCGAGCGGGCCCAGCGGCACCTCCCCCTTCCTTGCAAGCAGCAAGTGAAAAGTAGGGGACGGCTGAGAGCACGGACATTCAAAGGATACCGCCTCCTATAAGTAAATAAGCTAGAGCCTGTTCCTCTATATGCAATAACAGACAGAAATGAATACAAGGCACAGTAAACACATTTCCCCTAGGCGTAATATATAAATACACAACAGATCATATGGGTAGGTCTGCTGAAGGTGTAACTTCTTAAAAAATAAAATAAAAAATGAAAAATTTAAAATATATTAAAAAATATAATAAAAATGAAAAATTAGAATAATGTATAAATATAATATCAGAGAGGTTGACTAATTGGGCGTCGTCGCACGCCGGGGCGCATTGGTGCGCGCGTTCCTGCAGGTGCACGGGCGCCTGCCTCTATGGGCACTGGTGTTGGCATTGCGGCTGGCCGTGGCGGACGCTGTGGTGCCCGGGCGCGTACGTGCGTTTGCGTGTGGGCGCTACTATGTGTTTGTCTGGTGGTGCTGGTGTGCGCGCCGCTGTCCGGAGGCGCGCTCAGGCACATGCGCCTGTGCGTAACGGCATGCGCACGGGCGCGGCGTTTGGCACCAATCAGCCTATTTAGGCCTTCCTCTCCCTCTGATCAGTGCTGCCTGATCAACAGCTCCGTGCCTAGTTCCTGTTTCCTATTTCCTGTTCCTGTGTTTCTGATCTGTTGACGACCCGGCTTGCCTTTTGGACTCTTCTGACCTCCGCCTGCATCTGACCCCGGCTTGTTTGACCTTGCTTCTGCCTGCTCCTCCTGTACCTCCACTGCCCGCCTGTTGCCGAACCCAGTCTGTGCTTTGACCTGTCTTTAGCTCCTGCTCAGCATCCGTTGCCTGTGCCTTTGACTATCATCTGCTGTTTGAAGACTGCTAGCTTCTGGAATACGGACTCCTGCACAGGCTCTCATATCACTCCGCACTCGTGTGCTTCCTGTCTGCTCTACCAGGGGCCGCGAGTCGGATACGTAAGGGAGCCTACCCTCTGCCCAAGTAGTCTCTCCGGTCTGGTAAGTGAGAGACCTGACAGTATCAGGCAGCCATGACCGAGTCCGGGCAGGGGGCCTCCCCCATGGATGAACTTTGTAGGCACCTCGCGGGCCTTACCCAAGCAGTCAAGAGCCTACAAGAAGGCTACACCAGATTAGAAGGTCAGGTCCAAGCCCTCTCAGCAGCTCCTCCCCCTCAAGGGGCATCATCTGCCGGACTATCCCCAGCACCCTCTGTAGTAATGCTTCCTCCGTAACCCAGGGTACCCACACACGAAAAATTTACTGGAGATCGTCGCAAATACCGGGCCTTCCGTAACGCCTGCGAGCTCTATTTTGTGTTACAATCCTCGCACGTTCTCTCTGGACACCACTAAGGTGGGATTTGTCATTGCACTGCTGTCCGGTGAGCCCCAGACTTGGGCTCATCATCTACTGGAGCAGAAGTCTAGATCCTTGGATACCCTGGACGCTTTTTTCCTGGCAATGTCGCAGTTATACGAGGATCCTCAACTTACTACTACTGCTGAGGCAGCATAGCAATCCCTTCAGCAAGGCCGCAGAGCGGCCGAAGACTGCGCAGTTGAGTTCCGACATTGGAGCTCTGATACAGAGTGGAACGACGCTGCCTTGCGTCATCAATTTCGGATGGGGTTATCTGATCCCCTTAAGGATGAGCTGGCACGTGTTGGGATACCACAGACTCTGGATGAACTCATAAACCTGTCTATTCAAATTGACCATCGTCTGAGAGAAAGACGCTCTGAGAGGTCCTCAAGTCATCCTCGTCCAATTTCGATGCTCCCTAGGGTTCCCAGTTCCCCCAACCAATTGCCTCTCTCCTCTACTCCAGCCATGGAAGCACCCGAACCCATGCAACTTGGTCTGCTCCGGCAATCCCTTACCCCGGAAGAGAAGATGCGCAGACGTACTCACAACTTATGCCTGTACTGCGGGGAACAAGGACATTTTGTGAGGACCTGCCCCAATAAGATACGTAAGTATCTGACGTCCTCTTCCTCTTGTGCATCTGTTTTGCCCAAATCTGGTAACCATTTGACAATGTCTATTGTATTACAGCTTCCCGGAAAGAACATCCCGGTGTCGGTCATTATTGACTCTGGAGCATGCAGTGGCTTCATCGATCAGACTTTTGTTAATAACCATGGCATTCCTCTTAAACCTAAGACCCAGGGTCTTGCAGTATTCCTAGCTGATGGCTCTACCCTTAGTTCCGGTCCAGTCACCTGTGAGACTGTCCCACTACTGGCCACCATAGGCCTGGAACACCAGGAACTCTTACACTTGGATGTCATCTCCTCTCCTCTCTTCCCAATCATCCTCGGAATGCCCTGGCTACAGGCACATAACCCCAGCATTGACTGGTCCAGGGGGAAGATCCAATTCCTATCTGACTACTGCAGGCAACTTTGTTTACACGGGACACCGACTCAGTGTCTTTGTTTGGATTCTGATACCAAGCTTTGCAAATCCCTTCCCGAGGCCTACTGGGATTTCCAGGATGTCTTCAGTAAGAAGGGGGCAGAGACCCTTCCAGTTCACAGGCCTTATGACTGCCCAATAGAACTCTTACCTGGAACCGAAGTTCCCTTTGGGAGGATTTTCCCACTAACTGAGCAGGAGCTAGACGCCTTAAAAAAATTATATTGATGAGAACCTAAAGAAAGGGTTTATCCGCACTTCCACGTCTCCAGCTGGTGCAGGCATCTTCTTCGTGGAGAAGAAGGATCACACCCTACGCCCCTGTATCGACTACCGGGAATTAAACAAAATCACTGTAAAGAACAGATACCCGTTACCTTTAGTACCCGAGTTATTCCAAAGACTGGGAACCGCAAAAGTTTTCACCAAGCTGGATCTCCGCGGGGCGTACAAATTAATCCGCATAAGAGAAGGGGATGAGTGGAAAATGGCTTTCCGTACTCGATTTGGGCACTTCGAGTACCTTGTCATGCCCTTTGGCCTGTGTAACACGCCAGCCACCTTCCAACACTTTGTCAATGATGTATTCCGTGACTTCCTAGACCTCTATGTCATAGTCTATCTGGATGATATCCTGATTTTCTCCGCCTCTCTGGCCGAGCACCGCAGGCATGTGTGGAATGTTCTCACCCGACTTAGGCAACATGGGCTCTATGCAAAACTTGAAAAATGTGAATTCGAGCTGCAATGCATTCAGTTTCTGGGCCTGATCATCTCAGCTGTGGGCATCAAGATGGATCCCCAAAAAGTATCTGCTATCCTGGACTGGCCTGCACCTATTGATAAGAAAGGGGTGCAACGCTTTATTGGCTTTGCCAACTTCTATAGAAAATTCATAAAAGGATTCTCCTTGATAATCGCTCCCATTACTGAACTCACCAGACAAGGAAGTCGGTTTTGCTGGACTCCTAAGGCACAGTTGGCCTTTGAGGAACTCAAGGCTCTATTTACCTCAGCCACCATTTTAAAGCACCCCAACCCAGCTCTACCATTCATGTTAGAAGTTGACACTTCCGAAATTGCGGTAGGAGCTGTACTCTCACAACGACAAGGCACCAAAGCTCTTGTCAAGTCTGTAGTGTGAGGCCGGGTTGCTGAGAGGGCGCCCCTTGCGGCTGAGTGCAGCACGTCCCTGGATTTGGGTACAGGGAATGCGATGCACAGAGGTGCACGGGTTGCCAGGAATACTGCAAGCTGGCTGGTTGGCTGTAAGTAGCTAGAGTGCGTTGTGGCAGCCGTGCGGAGAGAAGTCTTGAACGGTTACAGCAGGGTAAACCAGGAACAGGGTCCGCAGCCAGGCCAGGGGTCAGATACCAAAAGACAGTCCGAGAGAGGTACAGGAACAAGCCGGGTCATACACAGAGGGCAGAAGATCGGAGAGTAGTCAGCCAAGCCGGGGTCAGAGCGAGGAGATAAACAGGAACACAGGTCAAGCCGGGCAGAGGTCAAGCAGGGATCTTCAGAGTATACAAGCCACAGGAACACAGGAGCTGTTTGATAATCCAGCAAACTGCAAGTGTCAGTGGCAGGTTTAAATAGGCCAGAGGGGTGTGCCTACAAGATCAGGGCATGCTCACTAGACTCGCCTGCCACCATGACGGTTACTGGCGGAATTGCCCACAACACGGCCATTTCCCTGACAGCTCTTCTGTACCCTGTGGGGTTTTTCTCACAAAAACTTTTATCCTCTGAGAGAAATTACGATATGGGAGATCGTGAACTCCTGGCTATTAAGGCGGCTTTAGAGGAATGGTGTTACCTTCTGGAGGGTGCTGCTTATCCCATCCAAAAACCTAGAATACCTGAGAATGGCTAAGAGGCTAAAACCCCGGCAGGCCAGATGGGCACTTTTTTTTTCTCAATTTCAGTTCCACTTTACCTTCAGACCCGGATCCAAAAATATTAAATCTGATGCACTCTTAAGTATGTTCCATGATTCGGAAGAAACCTTACCTCCAGATACCATCCTTCCCTCTGGGAATTTCTCGCTTCTACAAGAAGATCTAATCTCTCAAATCAGACGGGCTTCTATGGGGGCGACGCCACCCGCTGGGGCCTGTACCAAGGATGGCCTGTTTTGGCATGAAAACAAGATTGTGGTCCCCGGAGAACTAAGGGTACAGGTATTAGAACTGTGTCATGATCACAAATTAGCTGGACATTTCGGCTCACGAAAAACGAGCGATCTGGTACTATGTACCTTCTGGTGGCCTCCTCTCATTAGGGATTGTAGAAGGTTCGTTGATTCCTGCAATACTTGCGCTAGAAGCAAAACCAGTCGGGCCAGAGCTTGGGGACTATTGAAACCTCTCCCAGTCCCAGAGAGACCATGGAGTATGATCTCAATGGACTTTGTCGTCGACCTCCCCCCATCAGAAGGCTTTTCCTCCATCTTTGTCGTGGTAGACGGATTGTCTAAAATGCTCATTTCCTCCCAATGAAGGGTACTACATCGGCCATGCAGACACCTGATATTTTTATTAAGGAAATTGTCAGGCTACATGAAGTTCCGAAGAGTATAGTTTTTGACCGCGGTGTCCAGTTCACCTCCAGATTCTGGAAGGCCCTCTGTGGCTCCTTGGAATTTGAGTTGGTGTTCTCCTCGGCCTACCATCCCCAGTCTAATGGGCAAACTGAGAGGACGAATCAGACTCTGGAGCAGTATCTCCGCTGCTTTTCCGCCTTCTCCCAGAATGATTGGGCTCCCCTACTCCCTATTGGGGAGTTTTCTTACAATAATTCCTTGCATTCAGCCACCAACCAGACTCCATTCTATGCCAACTATGGCTTTCATCCGACCTTTTTGCCTGGATCAATACCTGAATGTTCTGTTCCTGCAGTATCTGAGACCCTGAATTTCTTCTCGGTGAACAACAAACTATTACAAGATACCATGGCCAAGGCCCAAGAAGGATATAAAACGATGTTTGATAAAAAGAGCCATGGAGAACTTGTGTTGGAACCTGGCAACCCAGTATGGTTATCAACCGCCAATCTGAAGCTGGCATGTCCATCTAAAAAACTAGGCCCTAAGTTCCTGGGTCCCTTCCTGGTAAGGAGGAAGATTAACAATGTCGCCTACGAGCTTGATCTGCCGAATTCTCTGAAGGTGCACCCAGTCTTCCACGTATCTCTCTTGAAGCCGGTTATCCCGAATTCTTTTGTTGGCCGTAGTATCGGTCCACCCAAACCCATTCTTGTAGACAACGAGGAGGAGTTTGAAGTGGAAGCAATATTAGACTGCAGAAGGAGACGTAATCAAACCCAATACCTCATAAAGTGGAAGGGATATGGCCCTGAGGACAACTCATGATGGTCTCTTAACTTGGGGTAGTTCATCTACATATAGTTATCTCAATACACCATCACCAGGTAGGCCAACCCAGCCGATGGTGCACAGAGAGGCCGTGGGGTTGGTGGAGGTTAGTGAATATCACAGTAATCGCTGCAAATATTAACCAGGGCGTAATGATATTACTAAAAGGGGTACATTTAACCCAATGCCTAGCCTAATTCAAGTTGTTCAACCCCACTATATATCCCAACATCTCCCTGGTATTTGGTAAACATTCAGGGGTTTGCTATAAAGCAGTTCAGGTCGATGTCTAGGTTCAACCCTTTAGGGGCAAGGGATCCCAGCTGGTAAATCCAGCTAGTTTCGTTCCTGGAAATTAGGGTTTCCCTATTACCCCCCTCCAATGTTCCTGTACTGAGTCAATCCCATAAAAGATGAGCCCACTTGGATCTCTATGGTGGGCCTCATCAAAATGTCTTGACAGGTTGTGATTAGGAAAGCCTTTTCTTATATTTTTAATATGCTCTCGTATGTGGACGAAAAGGGGCCGGGTGGTTCTGCCCACATACTGGAGGTGGCAAGGGCATTCAATAATATATGTGACATGTGTACTCCGGCATGTGATTAATTGCTTGATGTGATATTTCTTATGGTCGTTAAGCGATTTGAATGAGGTCTTCTTTCTTGGTCTATAGCATTGTGTACTAGATGGTTCCTCAGGGTGGGTACACAATGCTATAGACCCCCCTAAACCAATCAAAATTCTTCCTGATCTTAGGGGATTCTATAGATGTCAAAGATGTCTACCCTGTAAGGTCAGTAAAAGGCAACCAAGAAAGAAGACCTCATTCATATTGCTTAAGGACCATAAGGAATATCACGTCAAGCAATTAATCACATGCTGGAGTACACATGTCACATATATTATCGAATGCCCTTGCCACCTCCAGTATGTGGGCAGAACCACCCGGGCCATTTTTGTCTGCATACAAGAGCATATTAAAAATATAAGAAAAGGCTTTCCTAATCACAACCTGTCAAGACATTTTGATGAGGCCCACCATAGAGATCCAAGTGGGCTCATCTTTAAGCCCCGGACCATTTGGCTGCCTAAAGACTAGAGGACTTTTTGCAATTTGGCACTGCGTCGCTTTAACTGCTAATTGCGCGGTCATGCAATGCTGTACCCAAACGAAATTTGCATCCTTTTCTTCCCACAAATAGAGCTTTCTTTTGATGGTATTTGATCACCTCTGCGGTTTTTATTTTTTGCGCTATAAATGGAAAAAGACTGAAAATTTTGAAAAAAAATGATATTTTCTACTTTTTGTTATAAAAAAATACAATAAACTCAATTTTAGTCATACATTTAGGCCAAAATGTATTCGGCCACATGTCTTTGGTAAAAAAAATGTCAATAAGCGTATATTTATTGGTTTGCGCAAAAGTTTTATAGCATCTACAAGCTAGGTTGTCACTAAATGATATATTGCTCACACAGGCCATGGGCATATGTGGAATTGCACCCCAAAATACATTTAGCTGCTTCTCCTAAGTATGGGGATACCACATGTGTGGGACTTTTTGGGAGCCTAGCCGCGTACGGGGCCCCAAAAACCAATCACCGCCTTCAGGATTTCTAAGGGTGTAAATTTTTGATTTCACTCTTCACTGCCTATCACAGTTTCGGAGGCCATGGAATGCCCAGGTGGCACAACCCCCCCCCAAATGACCCCATTTTGGAAAGTAGACACCCCAAGCTATTTGCTGAGAGGCATGGTGAGTATTTTGCAGCTCTCATTTGTTTTTGAAAATGAAGAAAGACAAGAAAAAAATTTTTTTTTTCTTTTTTCAATTTTCAAAACTTTGTGACAAAAAGTGAGGTCTGCAAAATACTCACTATACCTCTCAGCAAATAGCTTGGGGTGTCTACTTTCCAAAATGGGGTCATTTGGGGGGGGGGGGGGGGTTGTGCCACCTGGGCATTCCATGGCCTCTGAAACTGTGATAGGCAGTGAAGAGTGAAATCAAAAATTTACGCCCTTAGAAAGCCTGAAGGCAGTGCTTGGTATTCGGGGTCCCGTACGTGGCTAGGCTCACAAAGTCTCACACATGTGGTATCCCCGTACTCAGGAGAAGCAACAGAATGTATTTTGTGGTGTAATTTCACATATTCCCATGGCATGTTTGAGCAATATATCCATTAGTGACAACTTTGTGCAAAAAAAATAAAAATAAAAAAAATAAAAATTAGTCTCTTTCCCGCAACTTGTGTCACAATATAAAATATTCCATGGACTCGACATGACTCTCAGCAAATAGCTTGGGGTGGCTACTTTCCAAAATGGGGTCATTTGGGGGGGTTTTGAACAGTCCTGGCATTTTATGCACAACATTTAGAAGCTTATGTCACACATCACCCACTCTTCTAACCACTTGAAGACAATGCCCTTTCTGACACTTTTTGTTTACATGAAAAAATTTTTTTTTTTACTTTGAACCCCCAAACATTATATATTTTTTTTAAAGCAAATGCCCTACAGATTAAAATGGTGGGTGTTTCATATTTTTTTTTCACACAGTATTTGCGCAGCGATTTTTCAAACGCATTTTGTGGGGAAAAGACACACTTTTTTAAGTTTTATTGCACTAAAACACACTATATTGCCCAAATGTTTGATGAAATAAAAAAGATGATCTTAGGCCGAGTACATGGATACCAAACGTGACATGCTTTACAATTGCGCACAAAGGTGCAGTGGCAACAAAATAAATACATTTTTAAAAGCCTTTAAAAGCCTTTACAGGTTACCACTTTAGATTTACAGAGGGGGTCTACTACTAAAATTACTGCCCTCGATCTGACCTTCGCGGTGATACCTCGCATGCATGGTGCAATTGCTGTTTACATTTGACGACGGACCGCCGCTTGCGTTCGCCTTAGAGAGCAGGGGGCGACGGGTGCTTTTTTTTTTTTTTTCTTTATTATTTTTTTGCTTTTTTTATCTTATTTTTAAATGGTTCCTTTCATTTTTTTTTTATCATTTTTATTGTTATCTCAGGGAATGTAAATATCCCCTATGATAGCAATAGGTAGTGACAGGTACTCTTATTTTGAAAAAATTGGGGTCTATTAGAAAATTGAACTGGGAAAAAGGGTAAGGGGAAAGGGAACAAGAAGCATTAGTGATGTGGCCAAATTAAAGTGACCATAAAGTTCATAGATGAACTAATGCTCTAACCATAATAGTACAAAAAAGAAAAAAAGCACCCAGTACTAGTGTCTGGGTAAGGGGTTACCTTAGCAAAGCTTTCCGATAATCAATCAAAAATTGGCTGAGTTGCCAGAAAGTTGAATAATTCACTTTATTTGAATAGTTAAAAAACATTAAACATTAGGCAACACACTTAATTAAAATATTCATAGGTAGTGCGCAGTAGGACCAGAAGGGCCCTATTACTGCGACTAAAGTTTTAATAATGGGCCTGACGCAACAAACAACACACTACACAAAACAAAAACAATACATGCAATGGATGACAGTGCCCGGACGCCGTAAGGATCTTGCTAGTAGCTGGCTGGTAACGGATGATCAAATTAATGTCACCAATTTGGTATCTGTTATTATTGTATTAATATTCACAATTAGCTGAAAAATACCAGTCAGCAGCAAGAAAGATCCTTTTGGGGATAGGTGGGAATAGTGGTGGGGGAACAGGTTCTGTGGTGATTAACTACTGCCGGCTTAACTAGTAGTGCTAGGCATTGAAATTTCAAAACTATTGATTAAAGTTAGAAAGCAGTAGAAATCCACATAATGATGATTAGATCCTGGGAATGTTGATGAGGATCAAGGATGTTGTTAGAAAAGATGCAGTAAAGGAATGATTGTCCTTGGGCAGTTTAGGTAAAAGTCATTAATGTTAACATAATGGGTATAGAGAGTATTCTCAGATGTATAGAGATATGAAGTCTACCAAACTTAACTCAGGTAAATAGAAATATTGGACTTTACCATTGGTAGCATCAGTTGTCCTCTGAGATCCGCTCTGGATTGATCATTCAAAAATACTGCCCACCTGGTGTGAAGGAGAGCTGGTGAGAGGATGCGGCTCCGATGCAGGCAGCAGCAGCTGGAGGGACGGCGGGATCGTGGATTGTGAACCGCGTCCGAGAAGAAGCTACGCTAACGGCAATAGCGAAACCAGCGTCACCCGTAACAGTTATACGGTGATCACTGGTGAAAGGGTTAACTAGGGGGCAATCAAGGGGTTAAAACCTTTATTCGGTAGTATATGGGGGTCCCTGTCGCTATAAAACACTGACGGCGAACCTATATATTTACCTCCCTAACTAGCGTCACCAGTGACACTAATACAGCGATCAGAAAAATGATCGCTTAGCGACACTGGCGACGGAGGGTGATCAAGGGGTTAAAACTTTATTAGGGGGTACCCTAGACCTAAAGGGGGCTAACACTAACTGCCCTACCACACTAACTGTCACAAACTGACACCATGCAGTAATCAGAAAAAAAAAAAACTGCTTGGTGTCAGTGTGACAGGGGGGGGGGTGATCGGGGGGTGATCAGGGGGGTAAAGGGGGGTGTAATGTGTGCCTGGCATGTTCTACTGTGATGTGTTGTGTTGGTGCACTCACATTGCAGTCTTCTCTCTTCGGCGCCGGAAAGAAAAATGCCGAGCCAAGGAGAGATGACATCACATCCCCTGCCTCTGTGTACTACACAGAGGCAGGGGAAGATTCCCATTGGCTGGGAGCGATCGCGAGGGGGGCCACGAATGGATGGCCTCCCCTCATCTCTGAACGCTCCCAGACCAAAGCTGAGCGCCTCAGGCACCGGGGGGGGGGTGGGTCCAATCAGACCCCCCGCCCGCGGGAAGGCAATCACGTACCAGGTATGTGATTTTTGCCTGCCCGTGCCATTCTGCTGACCTATATCAGCGTGAGGCGGTCGTCAAGTGGTTAATGGGATTGACTCAGTACAGGAACATTAGAGGGGGGGTAATAGGGAAACCCTAATTTCCAGGAACGAAACTACCTGGATTTACCAGCTGGGATCTCTTGCCCCTAAAGGGTTGAACCTAGACATCGACCTGAATTGCTTTATAGCAAACCCCTGAATGTTTACCAAATACAAGGGAGATGTTGGGATATATAGTGGGGTTGAACAACTTGAATTAGGCTAGGCATTGGGTTAAATTTACCCCTTTTAGTAATATTATTACGCCCTGGTTAATATTTGCAGCGATTCCTGTGATATTCACTAACCACCACCAACCCCATGGCCTCTCTGTGCACCATCAGCTGGGTGGCATATAGTTGGCCTACCTGGTGATGGTGTATTGAGGTACTTGGGGTAGTTCATCTACATATAGTTATCAATGTTTATTGCTTCATGGAATTTACCCTCTTTATAGCTTTATGTGGGTATCCATACAAACCTCCCCCTTCTTGCCACTTTAGACAATCACAGCCTCCATAATATAAATAGGGGCATTCGCCCCCTTGCCCTACCTGGTCACCCTCTTTGGGAACTAGTGTTCTGGGGTGTCAACTTAGGTTTAAGTTGCCACATAGGAAATTGATTAGGAATACCACAACCAGCGGATGATGCAGGTATTTTAACCTATACGATAATGTCGTTATCGTTACCCCCCTTTTTCTTTTAGTTTGTGATATCACATATGGTTGAGCTTGCTAGTTATACCTCAGGTTAATGCTCCTTCTGTTAACACAACTTACCATATGAGTGGAGTCTCACTGATTGGGAAATTGATTTTGAATTAAGAAAAGGAATTTTACATGCCCAGGGATATGTGTACCCCCCCCCCCTTTTTTTTTTTTTTTTACACATTTTTTAATATACATTTAGTATGCGATACTGTATCAGGTTATCTTACTAATGGATGGGAGGACACCAAAAGTGGGGGTTGCCCCCCCAAAATAAATATGGGTCAAATTACTCACATTGCCTAGCCATTTAATGTATATGTAAGTCCACTCTTCATATCAGTTATCTCATACATATCTTTGGCTCATTTATGTCAGCCTACTATTCTATCTATACTATCTACCAGGGCTGACATACTGCCAAATTTGTTTATCTGACCGTTCCCCTCTTTTCATCTCCGGTTTTCCTTAAGTATAATTTTTTCTTAAATATAATTTTTCTTAACATAATTTTTCTTTCTAAGTTATATTTATACATTATTCTAATTTTTCATTTTTATAATATTTTTTAATATATTTTCCATTTTTAATTTTTTATTCTATTTTTTAAGAAGTTACACCTTCAGCAGACTTACCCATATGATCTGTTGTGTATTTATACATTACGCGTATGGGCAATGTTTACTGTGCCTTGTATTCATCTCTGTTATTGCATATAGAGGAACGGGCTCTAGCTTATTTACTTATAGGAGGTGGTATCCTCTGAATGTCCGTGCTCTCAGCCATCCCCTACCTTTCACTTGCTGTTTGCAAGGAAGGGGGAGGTGCCGCTGGGCCCGCCCGCCTATATGAGACATGGCGTGTTGGCACCGCCTTTGAGAACGTCCAGTGACGAAACGCGTAAGGCGGAGTCACGCTCTTGCGTCACACCCAGAACTTTCCAGCTTGGAACGTAGTTGGTACGCACGCCACGGACTGGCTTCCCGTACACTGTTCCTGTGTTTCCTCGCTCAGCTTATTATCGCCATTAGTGTTTGTGCTTTTTATACATTCAATTTTTAAATAAATCCTTTTTACTACACTATGGGAGCCCCTTGTTTTTACCCGTGAGGACCGTGCTGCCTGCTGCTGAGGTGGAGCCCCAATTGGAGTATATTCTGGAACCCCATTGATTAAGTGAACAGGCTGCCGGAGGTACAGATGATGTAATACAACTACCCAAGGAGGAGATCCGAATACAGCTGCCCACTCTATGCCTATTACCCCAGTAGCGGTAACTACGTTTGGGGACGCATTGGGGGAGCACCAAGTCACCATACCTGCTGTGCACCGAAGTCACCTGATCCTGTGGAATCTTTGATCATATATCTTTGTTCACGTATTGCTTTTATGTTTTCACGTTTGTCTAAGGATTTGGACTAAATTAGGGTGTGCACATATTAATAGTGTTTATATCTAGGTTGGAGAGCTCTGTACTTTAGATTATTCACATTTTTCTATTTATAGTTTTTAGTTATTGGATTGATTTATATTAGGTACACATTTTATTTTTGGGCGGATGGATGAGGGTGGGTGTGCATCCCATTACTTTTTTAGTGGAGCTGCATCCTAACCTCTCTCATTACTACATTACTACCCTCCTATCACTTTAAAATTTCTTAACTCACACACCTAGTGAGTATTTAGAAGGTGTCATTTTTTTTACACGATTATTTCTGAGACCCACGCTACGAAACATTTTAATAATTTTCTTTAATCAAGTTAGGGCCATACAGGGTAGCGCCATTTCCTCATCCGCTCTAATCTACTCTTGTAAGTTCTCTTGGAAACCTATTAGGGGAGGCTGCAACCTATTTTCCTAAGCGCGGATTTTTTACATAATCAAATACACTAACCCCCATAATTAGTATTAAGCAGTTAAGTGTAGCCCAATAAACATTTTCTGATACTAGAAGTTACAGTATATAGTTTTTTTTTATTCAATTAAACCTGTAATGCTAATTATTTTCCTGCTTTTTTTTATTTTTTTTACCAAAGTCTGTTTAAAAAAGCTATTTTATTATCTGTTCTGTTAGCATCTCTTTCTTACATACTCTGTGGTTAACCACTTGCCATCATTATACGGCGGCAGGGTGGCACGATCCCACCAACCATCGTAGCTGTACGTCGGCTCCTTTAAGCGGGATAGCAGATGCACGCCCGCTGCACTGCGGGGGGTGCCGATGCTCGTGACCAGTGGTCACAATGACCACCGGCCACACGCGATCACGGGCATGAGAGGTAGAACAGGGACGTGTGTGTGTAAACACACAAATCTCTGTTCTGTGAGGAGAGGAGATGCAGATCATAAGTTCCTAATAGCTAGGAACCACTATCTGTCATCTCCTATAGTCAGTCCCCTCCCCCTACAGTTAGAACACATACTAGGGAACACAGTTAACCCCTTGATGGCCCCCTAGTGTTAACCTCTTCCCTGCCAGTGACATTTATACAGTGCATTTTTATAGCACTGATCGCTGTATAATTGTGAATCGTCCCAAAAATGTGTCAAAAGTGTCCAATGTGTCCACCATAATGTCGCAGTCTCAATAAAAATCGCAGATTGCCGCCATTGCTAGTAAAAAAAAATAAATAATAAAAATGCCATAAATCTATCCCCTATTTTGTAGACGCTATAACTTTTGCACAAACCAATCAATATACGGTTATTACGATTTTTATTACCAAAAATATGTAGAAAAATACATATCGGCCTAAACTGAGAAAAAAATAGCTTTCTTAAAAAAAAAAAAAAATTGGGGATATTTATTATAGCAAAAAGTACAAAATATTGTGTTTTTTTTTCAAAATTGTCGCTCTTTTTTTGTTTATAGCGCAGACAATTTTGTTTGGGTACAGCGTCGCACAACCGCGCAATTGTCAGTTAAAGCGACGCAGTGCCGTATTGCAAAAAATGGCCTGGTCATTGAGCACCCAAATCTTCCGGGGCTGAAGTGTTAATGTAACAGATTACAGAAATAGTGATAACTTGCCAAAAGTTAACATTAGCAACATCCATCAGTTTATATTGTATTTACAGATCAAAACCTCTTTCTTGACTTTGGCCTCTCATCACAATATTTGCAGTTTCTAGATGATCTTTCATTCAAGTATTCCCAGAAGAATTAACACATCAAGCTATTCATTTGGAAATAGCCTGTGATCCTGAAATATTCTGGAGTGATGCCTTTGCAATATTAATATCAATTAATTTTTTGGTATTTGGGAAGACCTTTTCATTCATGCAAAAAATCAAATATTAATTCACAGGAAAATACTCCATCTGTTACAGGAAAGAATGTCAGGGCCAATACTTTTGTTGCGGCTCTTTGATGGAGCACCGGTGATGTATTAAAATGCTCCATTGTATTTAAAGTTTCTTAAATCTTAAAGTTTGCTGCATTTATCTGTATGGAAGCATTCTATTTTTGATGATGCAATTTCATTTCCTACTAGCAGCAATTTCATTGCCCATAAGTGGGACCAGCTTTGGGGTTCACAGCAACAAACAGTAAATCAATTCAGCATCTATCCACTTCACCATCAATGTCAGGGCTTGCGTGGAAAATTAATTTCCAGGATCATATCAAGTCAGGCTGCTGAAATCATTGTGTGCCTCACTTGAATAAAATCACCATAGCTCTGGGAAAGATGAGTGCCAGCAATGATATTTATTAAACAAAATGAATAACTTTCTGAATCCATGGAAACCAGAGAATGAGGACATAGGCAGATGCAGTAAGTGTAAGGGCCATCAAGTGCTTAAAAGGCTTTTTAGCATTCAGTTATTTTCAGTATATTTTATGGGTTCACTGTTTGTTTTTTATCACTTCATCTAATGTGACAACTGTAAACCAAACAGAGAAGAAAACTAAAATAATTCTTAAAGCAATTCCTAGACCATTTTCTTAAAATTAAAGTGTGATACTTTTAACATATACTGTATTTTACGCTCCATAAGACGCACTTTTTTCCCTCCAAAAAAATTGGGGAAAAAGTCTCTGCATCTTATGGAGTGAATACTGACCAAGTCCCCCCTGTCACCTCCATGTTACAATACTGGGCCAGTGGCGACGTGGCCGTCTCCCGTGAACATCAGGCGATCTCCCGCTGGGCCTGTCACTCAGCCACAGACAGAACACAGAACAGCCCAAGTGGCCGAATGGAGTACAGCCGCCGCGGCAGCTCAGGCTGCTCTGTGTTCTATCTGAGTGACAGGCATCTGCATACAGGAATGTCAGTCTATGAGAAGTGGAGGTGGGACAGGTAAGGCTGCATTTTATGGCACTGGTCAGGCTGCATTTTATGAGCACTGGTCAGGCTGCATTTTATGAGCAATGGTCAGGCTGCATTTTATGAGCAATGGTCAGGCTGCATTTTATGAGCAATGGTCAGGCTGCATTTTATTGGCACAGGTCAGGCTGCATTTTTTTGGCACAGGTCAGGCTGTATTTTATTGGCACAGGTCAGGCTGTATTTTATTGGCACAAGTCAGGCTGTATATTATTGGCACAGGTCAGGCTGAATTTTATTGGCACAGATCAGGCTGCATTTCATGGGCACTGGTAACTATTTTAGTACATCATTTGGTTCAGAATAATTTTTTACTTGTTTTCCTCCTTTAAAACCTAGGTGCGTCTTATGGTCAGGCACGTCTTATGGAGCGAAAAATACGGTATGCAAAAAGTAGAATAAATACTAGGAATATCTTTAAAAACAGAATCCATGCATGCATATTACACAGTGTATAACATATGGATTTTAAACATCTTTGGAAAAGTATTTATTGGTCAAGTCAGCTTCTTTAGAGCAGGGCAGATATGTTGTACAAAGGATATTTTTTTTTCTTGTAAGAGGTCTAATCCTTCTGGAAGCAACATATACAGTACGATTCATAAATATATACATATAAATATATACAGTATCTCACAAAAGTGAGTACACCCCTCACGTTTTTAAATATTTTATTGTATCTTTTCAGGTGCCAACACTGAAGAAATGACACTTTGCTACAATGTAAAGTAGTAAGTGTACAGCTTGTATAACAGTGTAAATTTGCTGTCCTCTCAAAATAACTCAACACACAGCCATTAATGTCTAAACCGCTGACAACAAATGTGAGTACACCTATAAGTGAAAATGTCCAAATTGGGCCCAAAGTGTCAATATTTTGTGTGGTCACCATTATTTTCCAGCACTGCCTTAACCCTCTTGGGCATGGAGTTCACCAGAGCTTCACAGGTTGCCACTGGAGTCCTCTTCCACTTCTCTATGATGACATCACGGAGCCGATGGATGTTAGAGACCTTGCGCTTCCCCACCTTCCGTTTGAGGATGCCCCATAGATGCTCAATAGGGTTTAGGTCTGGAGACATGCTTGCCAAGTCCATCGCCTTTACCCTCAGCTTCTTTAGCAAGGCAGTGGTCGTCTTGGAGGTGTGTTTGGGGTCATTATGTTGGAATACTGCCCTGCAGCCCAGTCTTCCAAGTGAGGGGATTATGCTCTGCTTTAGTATGTCACAGTACATGTCGGCATTCATGGTTCCCTTAATAAACTGTAGCTCATGCAGCCCCAGATCATGACACTCCAACCATCATGCTTGACTGTAGCCAAGAAACACCTGTCTTTGTACTCCCCACCTAGTTGCCGCGCACACGCTCGACACCATCTGAACGAAAGTTTATCTTGGTCTCATCAGAACACAGGACATGGTAGAGGCTTCCTTCTTGGATGACAGCCATGCACACCAATTTGATGAAGTATGCGACGTGTGGTCTGAGCATTGACAGGCTGACCCCCCCACCCTTCAATCCCTGCAGCAATGCTGGCAGCACTCATACGCCTATTTCCCAAAGACAACCTCTGGATATATTGCTGAGCAAGTGTGCTCAACTTCTTTGGTCGACCATGGAGAGACCTGTCCTGTTAAACCGCTGTATGGTCTTGGCTACCATGCTGCAGCTCAGTTTTAGGGTCTTGGCAATCTTCTTATAGCCTAGGCCATCTTTATGTAGAGCAACAATTCTATTTTTCAGATTCTCAGAGAGTTCTTTGCCATGGGCTGCCAGTGACCAGTATGAGAGAGTGAGAGCGGTAACACCAAATTTAACACACCTGCTCCCCATTCACACCTGAGACCTTGTAACACTAACTAGTCACATGACATTGGGAGGAAAAATGACTAACTGGGCCAAATTTGAACATTTTCACTTAGGGGTGTACTCACTGTTGTTGCCAGCGGTTTAGACATTAATGGCTGTGTGTTGAGTTATTTTGAGGGGCAAGCAAATTTACACTGTTATACAAGCTGTACACTGACTACTTTACATTGTAGCAAAGTGTAATTTCTTCAGTGTTGTCACATGAAAAGATTTAATAAAATACAAAAATGTGAGGGGTGTACTCCCTTTTGTGAGATACTGTATATTAAAAAATGTGTATGCATACAAAAGTGCCTGTACTGTATATAAGCACAAATTCAGATAAAAATTATTTGTTTAATGGTCTCCCCTAACTAAGGCCTCATATACACGATCTGATTTTCTGACGGGAAATGTGTGATGACAGGCTGTTGGCGGAAAATCCCACGGTTTGTATGCTCCATCGGACAATTGTTGTCAGATTTTCCATGGACAAATGTTGGATAGCAGGTTTTAAAATTTTCCACGGACAAATGTCTGTTGTAGGATTTTCCGAGTGTGTGTACACAAGTCCGTCGGACAAAAGTCCAAAGTACAAACACACATGCTTGGAAGCAAGGACGAGCCAGAAGCGGTCGGTCTTGTAAACTAGCGTTCGTAAAGGAGAATTAAAATTCGTGACGTGGCAAATTATGAAATCTCGAAATGCAGAGCACGTTCTCTTCTTCTTTAATGGAATAATAATGAAGTTGCTTTACTGGTGATACTGATGGAGTTATTGCAAACACATTTTCAAAGGCTTTTTTTTTTAGTGATATCAAGAATAATATTATTATGCTTTTTTTTTTTAATTTGGGCAAGTTACCACAACACCATTATCCCGTAGTTTTTAAGATCAAAGATACAACTATGTTGGTGTCCCTTGTCAATATTACATTGTATTTTTTTTTAAATGTAACTGCCTACTCCCAAACTGTCATTTGAAGTAAAAAACACATAGCCAAGTATTATTCCCCACAATTTTTTTATTGTGCATTAAAAAAAGAAAACAAATAAAACAGACATGCTATCTGCCAATAGAACTTAACCAAAAAGTGCATTCTATAAATCCAAAAATATAGAAACTATAACAAATCAAATCATTATTATTCAACCAAAAAATAAAATAAAAGCCTCATGCATGTGTCCTGCTTCCTAATATAGGGGTAAACAATGCCAAGAGTTAGTGAAAGCAGGGGTCCGTCATCTGGAGTCAATTCCGACAAACATCTGGATTATTCTCCTGGATCTCCCTCAGCAAAGGCATATGACATAATTGGTCACTATTAATAAAGAAACCAATTTTTGGTCCAAGAACTCCTCCTCCTCCTGTTCCTGGACTGGACTTGGGTCAAAGCAATAACTCCAAGGTCAATAATAAATAACACTTTATCTCCTCCGATTCTGGTTGACGAACGGCTGTTCAGAAACGAAATGAAAAGCGCGAACTGAAAAGCGCGAAATGAAAAACACAAAATATAAAGTGCAAATCAACACTCACCAAACTTCTACTAACATGAAATTATCAGAAGGAGCCCAAAGGGTGGCGCTAAAGATTTGTAAAACCACGTAGTACATCATTACGTTCATGTTTATTTGCCTACAAATCCTTGCCGTTCGTATACAAGACAAAATCCAGGTACATGCCTTCGGACAAAAGTCTGAGGTTTTGTGTGCGGAAAATCCAATCATGTGTATGAGGCTTAAGGCTAACATTTCTTAAAAACACATGCATGCAAACACAACTCCATCATTAATATTCAAAAAGTCCATCAAAACTCCATCATTATAAATACAATATAATAAAGAGAAATGTACTTCTGCGCTATTAATACAATAAAGACAGTGTTGTATATTTTAAATATAAGAGGTTGCTGCTTAACATAAACTGTTATTAGCAGACCAGAATAAAAAGAAAAAATATGTAAAGCGCTACCTCCTTACAGAAATTAAAAATAAAGTGATATATACTATAATCACACAAATTACATTGAAAATAGTGACCCCTAGTGGGAGTATTAAATATAACACAAAATTATATTGCATGAATCACAATAAAAAAGTGTGCAACCAGTAAACTCTAGTGGATAAAAGAAATATACCACATATATATATCAGATAAAGTCCACCAATCCAGTGATATCTTCTGTAAACAGATGCTGTCCACACACAATCCAACAGTGAATACTAGCAAATGAGTGACTTATCACCCAGTGGACCCTCCACCAGTCACACTATACGCTCACCTCCCAAAGCTGCCCCCAATTAGGCCAAATAGCACCTTCCCTTTTGGGGGTCTCAATCCAGTATCTTTAAAGTTCCAAATAATGGACTCCTGCAAGCGTGGTCTCTCATATATGATGGCAACATAAGGGTAAAAAAAGAAATGGCATAGTGTAATACTGTAAAATGAAATGTATTTAAAACACAAGCAACTATTCCACTCACATTTAGGAATGCACTAGCCTTGGCGCAAGTGATGAACTTGAACACACACAGATCCGTCCCTGGGGTCACAAAATCATCTGCAAGTCCTCGGCCCTGCTGCCCTCATGGTTGATCATGTACTTCCTACAACACTGCAATGATGTCACAAGCCCCGCCACTGATGCGTTTCATCACTCACATGTGACTTTATCAAAGGGTATCTACAATGTAGTAGTACTAGAATAATAATTAGTTACTTACAAAGTATGGTAGAAGGTAAGATAGGGCAGATATATAAAATACCATCCTCCACAGAAAGGGGCAACACATATAAAGGGAGATGTCCCCCACAAACAAGGGTGGGGTGCCTGTGGGCATGGAGAGGGGGTTTAGGAAGCTAACACCAATATCATAGCAAAAGTGTGAGGGCCACACACCAAACCACTAACCAAAAGGGTAATACAATTAATCTATATCTTTAATTTATGTCCCCAACATAAGCAACTTTCCTGTGGTCTTAGGCCATACTGTTGTCCTGTTGTGCATGTACTGCATCCACCAGTATTAAACATGGGCCTGTATTGTTATTTCCTCTGCCAGCTGATCTGCACAGGCACCAGTTTCCTTAGGTGCTCACAGAGCCCACATTTCTGAGCAGCTCTCTATGGCAACTATAATTAACATCCACAAGAACCCAGATCAGATGTCATTTAAATGGCACTGGACCAACCAAATATGTTTTCAGCACTATTGAAACATTTCATGTTATAGCGGATTAAGAATCAATTAAGGGAGATTGGTTGTACTGCAAAGAGTTTTCAAGTCTGTATTGTTTTGGAATACCACTTGTGTCCTGTGTAACACGAGAAGTGCCATTAAAGCTTAAGGCAGTGGTTCTCAACCTTTCTAGTGCCGTGACCCCTTGATAAAATTTCCCAAGTTGTGGGGACCCCTAACAGTAAAATTATTTTCATTTTAACAAACGATAAGAAACGTGCAGAATCGGAAAACGGAAAGATCCAACATAAACAAATGCTTTATTTTCATTGCAACAACAGTTCAATATAGATAGAAGGATTCGACATGATAATGACAATAGCGATCTGTGTCAATCAAACCTGTGGTCGAATGTGCCTAACCTTAGCTCTATTAGTCTAAGATTATTCTACATAGAGAGAAAAGATTCAATATTATTGAGACAATAGCAAAAAAGGTCGAATGTGCCTAACCTAACTCTATTAGTCCAAGATTATTCGACATAGAGAGAAAAGATTCGACATGAAGATTCGACAAAGCAGTCGCCGCGCGCAGACATTTATGGTCAAATACTCCGCCCATAGGCTATAGAAGAATTATAATGTTGGTTGACTAGTAATAATAATTAATATAATTATTACTAGTCATACAACATTACAATTCTACTATAGCTTGTAGGCGGAACATTCGCCCGGAAATGTACGATTGCAGCACCTTACAGTTTAGTTGCTCCGTCGAATTTTCTTAGAACATTCGACAGACACCATAAGCCTTCAATGACAGAGTCGACCTTAATTATTTCGGATTTTCGGACGAATGCATTTTTTAACGAAAGAAAATAGATAAAAACGAATTTCGGGAGTAACTAAATTTTATTTTACAATGTAGTTGATTTTCTGAAGACAAATAAGCTTTTCACTTTACAAGGGTAGTTGAACTGTGCAAAATAATTTTTGCTAGAGCAAACTTGACTGAGCAAAGAACAAAACAGCATTTTTGCTTGCACATGATTGGATGATGAAAGTCAACACAGCTTCACACCATTCACTAAGCTCTGGGCGAAATTTCCTTGCAGGGTGCAACCTCCCTTGCAATGTGAACAGTTTTTATTTCCCTTTAGTAAGTCAACTCTAATGACATGGAACAGAAGTGTTGGGAAAAAGGAATAAATTCACTCTGACTTCATGCTTTGAGTCAGTGGTTGGGCCCTTAGGTCAGATGGGTGCTTCGTCTTCTCCTTGTGGCCTAGGCTCTTGGATGTGGCTCAGTGGAGGTCCTCGCCGGCGGTTAATCAATGACACATACACACATAGGTATGCTGAAAATGATTACAATTCTTTATTTTTAGATTCGCTTTTTTATGCTGTCTTTACAAGACTCTGCCCACAATTTTGGGGCCAATCAAAATGATAATACATATTAGCATATTCGGTAATTTCCAAACATTAATGATGTCTACATCTTGTGATATCAAATATGGTGACCCCTGTACTTCAAGTTAATAGGTCAAAACATTCCTCACCCTCTGTCACTTGTCTACTGGGCGACCACAGCTTCCCTAAAAAAGCCTAATGTTAGCTGTTATGCCGGACAAAAAAGTACAGAGATAAAACCATGAGCAGATGTTTCCTCTGCTGGGCACAGAAAAAGAGGAAAAAACATATATGAGATATTTCAGTAAATCATAAGACAGTCTGATCTTAATCAAAAATATACTAAGATATGTTTCTGATTATTAAAGCAAAATAAGCAATGTGAAATCATGAACAGAGTGAAATCAACAATTAATCAATTAATCAATAATGAAATGTAATATGGAATCTCCTTACAATCCTCCCTTTGACCATTCGATATCATCGAAATGGTCATTCCACCTTTTCATCACGCCTCAAGGAGTCATATTCCTCGGCTACCTGTCCCTCATGCCTTAAGGATTCATATCCCTCGGCCTCATTTTCCTGGTTCTCGTACCATACAGTGGGATCTCTGGTAATGGAAGTCAGCTTCATGGTTTCGGAAGGTGCTTTGCTACCCTTTTGGTAGAGGCATTTGAGTAACGTGAAGCATGCATACAAGAACAATATGAAAAGCAGTATGGTAAAAATTGTCATTGCAGTGTTCTTAAACCATGAAGTGAGACCTCCCAAACTGAACCCGGTAGAGAAAGGGTCCCATGTTTTCCCAATATCCCTTGCATCCTGTTGTAGCTTGTTTACCTCTTTTCTGTGTTGTGTAATAATGTCATAGTAATCAGGGATCTCGATACTGGTGTTGTGTATCCAAGTGCAGCACTCATAGTCCTCAGTAATTTCACAGAGGCCTGTGAGGGCTGCGCTCATGCTTTCTATAGCAAGGTCATGAAGCTCCAATTGTTTTCTAATAGCTCTGGTTTCTAGGTTTAATTTTGAGATGTCATCAGAGTCCTTCTCCAAGATCTCATCAATGATTGAGGTGTAGTTATTTAGTCTCTTCATCAAATCTATTCCCCAACCTGTCCAGGAAGGGAACCAAGCCCAGGTCATATCTTTCTCTAGGAACATTTCTCTCTTTCCAAGATGTTTTAGAGGGTATCTTGGGTGGGTGCTAGCTTTAAGTAGGTGTCCTTGCCCATTGTCTCCAACTACTCCCATTATAGGAACTATTTTAGCAAGGTAGCACCATCCCTGAGGTTCTTCAGGAATCCATGGGTAACAGAGCAGTTTGCCACAACAGATGTACGTGGTGTTACCTAATGCCAAGGGTCGTTGACTAACAACGGTCCTTGCACCCTTTGAATGACCAGATGCCATCAGCAGAGCCAACAACTGTGCGACCATGGAGTGGGAACTGGAATTAAAAAGGTCATAGATGGTAGCATTTATCACAGGGTCTGAGGTGCGAAAAAGTGAGCTGTCGGTAAGGGAAGCCATGGAGACATTAAGTTTTGACCGTTTGCACACCTCAGCTCCCCTGGAAATGTTTCCCAGTATGAAACACCAATCTGGAGCGTGGCTCCTGCCCACAATTTGAAAACTGAGGGGCTTATTGGGACTTTTTCTTATGACATTGGCAAGAATTATGGGGGGTGTTCCATTCAAAAAAGGAGTGATGTTTAAGGGAATGGCCATCAATGGGATTCTGGCTGTACTGGGGTGGAGTTTGCTACATATCCAACATTTCTCAAAACCAGACTTTTGTGCATAACTGTACTTAAACCTCAACAACGACATCTTGTCAGTGAAACCTGAAGGGGGTTCAGTGGGGGACATACTTCTTTTATATTTTATGCTAGGTGCTTTGGCTATCTGGGCCTTTCCACAAATCCCTTTTAGGAGCCCTAAACCTTCTGGATGATACACACAATTCGCTATTAACCAAGTAGGTAGGAATACTATCAGAATCAGACATGTCCAGAGGCATAATGTTTTTCCTGACACAAAGGTGGAAATCATTTTGTCAGGTACTGTGTGCAAAGTCCTGTTACACGTTTCTTCCTGTTGGTGGGGGATTCGTCTCGTCGTCCAGAGAGATTTGTTTTATGCCTTCTTGAATGTCCTTCAAATCCGGTCGTTGTTCCTGACGAGAGAAGTCTTGGGATGCTGGTGGAGGGTCAGGGGTCTGGGGTTGCTGTGGACACTTCTTTAACCGGCTGGCGTGGATCCAGGTGTTTCCTAGATCGGTCAGCACAGCAGTCCTGGAAACCTTCTCTATTTTCCAAGGTCCGGAGAAAATGGGTCCAACCTTCTTTTTGTGTGCCAGTTGTTTCACCAGTACTTTGTCTCCTGGGATGAAGGGATGAGTAGGTTCTGTTGAAAGAGGAGAAAAGGTGACAGAGACTTGTTCGTTCATATCTTGTAGCATACTTACCAGATTTTTCACGTACTTTTCCTGTTGAGAATAGATGTTAATGTCAGTATTTTGATCTAAGAGGGGCAGCTCTATGTTTGCAGGAACTCCCATCAAAATCTCAAAGGGCGAGAGTTTTGTTCTAGCATGTGGTGTTGTCCTGATCTGGAATAGGACAGAAGGAAGGTAATCCAACCATCCTTTCATGGTGCCCCCCGTGGCCTTTTTTAACTTGTCCTTAATGTTCCTATTCATTCTTTCCACTACTCCTGCACTTTGTGGGTGGTAAGGGATGTGCAGTTTCCACTGTAAGCCTAGTAGCTTAGCTAAAGTCTGTGTAACAGAGGAGCTGAAGGCAGGCCCTCTGTCTGACCATATGGCCGTTGGTATTCCGAACCTACAAACCCAATGGTTCAGTAGGCATTTGGCAGCAATTTTAGCAGTCTCACCTGTACAAGGAATTCCTTCAACCCAGCCCGACCATTTGCATACGATCACGCAAAGGCATTTCAAATTGCCTCTTTGTTTGGGCATGTGTGTGAAGTCTATTTGCAAATCTGTTAGGGGACCCAGGGGTGAGGGCAGGTGGCCATGTAATCCATGATTTTTCCCTTGGACATTGTTTTGTGCACAGGTTAGACAACTGCTGGTGAGGAGTTTTGCCTGTTTACTTAAGTTGTTTGTGCAGAAAGACTTTGTGTATATGTTTGTTAGGGCGGTGGTACCTATATGTCCTGGACCATGGAGATAGGAAAGTATGAGAACACTGCTTGATTCTGGTATTCCCAATATCTTCCCCTCTTTTGACCAAAGACCTTCTTGGTCCTTGGTCAAGCCATCCTTGACCCAAAAAGAAACATCCTCCTCTGTAGCTAATCCCTGTATTTGTGCCACAACGGTTTTAAAGTTGGGTGATGTAAAATGTTCTTTGAAGAACATTGTTGTGGGGGCTGGCTGACCAATGTACAGGGCAGCGGCTTTTTTTGCTTCTCTGTCTGCCAGAGCGTTTCCTTTGGAAACTCTGCTGTTATCCGATGAATGTGCTTTCACTTTGACGACCGCTATCCTCTTTGGGAGAAGAATCGCTTGCAGGAGTGCTTTAATTTGCGTAGAGTTGGCGATTGGCTTGTTGTCAGCGGTTTTAAATCCTCTATTCGCCCAGATTACGCCATAGTCGTGCGCGACCCCAAAAGAGTACCTACTATCCGTGTAGATGTTTACCTCCTCATCAGAGAAAAGTATGCAAGCTCTTGTGAGTGCCTCCAATTCTGCTACCTGTGCAGAGGAGGGTGGTAAGGCTTTTGCTTCCAACACCACATCAGGTAGCTGGACAATGGCATACCCTGTCAGGAATGTTGCATCAGAGGGGCGAGTACAACTGCCGTCTATGAAGATGTCCTGTACTCCTGGTAAGGGAATGTCAGTGAGGTCTGGGCGAGGGCTGGTTATTGCTGCAACCTGTTCAACACAATTGTGCTTCTGATCAGGGTCTCGTGGCAGCTTGAGCAAAGAATGTAAAAGACGGACAGTGGGATTACTTGGTGGTGCGTGTTTGAGGGTGAGGTTATCAGTATTCAGAAGTGTGATCTCATACCCACTAAGCCTTTGTGCTGTCATATGCTGTGTGTTCATGTTCTGTAGAAGGTGAGTTACTGAATGAGTAGTGTAGAGAGTCAGTTCATGGCCTAATACTGATTTGTTAGCCTCCTGAACTGCCATAGCACAAGCAGCAAGGTTTTGTAGACAGGATGGCATTTTTGAGAGATAGGAGACTGGTCGGTACCCGGTTCCATGTTGCTGTGTCAAAACCGCAGCAAAAGAATTTCCCGATACCACACAGTATAATTGAAAGGGTTTGCCATATTCTATCAATCCCAGGGCGGGGGCCTGAGTCAGACTTTTTAACAAGGCCTGAAATGCACAGAACCTCTCTGTTGTCCAATCTACAGTCTTTGGGGCGGTGGACAAGGTAGCCTCCCTCAGAATGCCATCATAATATGAACAATCTGGGATCCATTGGCGGCAATATACAATTGCGCCCAAGAATGAGAGCAAAGTTGCTTTGTCTCTTGGAGGACTGAGAGCCTGCAGGGCTGCGGCACGTTTGGGGGATACCAGCCTGGTTCCCTCCTTCAGAATGCATCCCAGGTATTCTACCTGACTTTGACACCATTGTAGCTTCTTCCGCGATGCTAGGTGGCCAGACCTGGCCAGGTGATGTAACAGAGATGTGGAATCGACCGCACAATCTTCAGCAGATCGACTGCACAGGAGCAAGTCGTCCACATACTGTATTAGCACCGACCCGCGCTCAGCAGTCCATGACTTAATTGTCTCATTAAGGACCATGGAGAAGGCTGCGGGACTGTCCACATACCCCTGAGGTAATCTTGACCAGGTCAACTGCTTTTTCCCCCCCCATGAGAACGAGAACATGGGCGATACCCCATCATCGATCGGGATGCTAAAATACGCGTTCGCCAGGTCTACTACTGTGTAGCAAAGGGAATCAGCAGGTATTTTCAAAAAGATGAAAGAAATATCTGCCACCAAAGGTGGCAGAGGTATAACCTGCTTGTTCACGGCCCTTAGGTCCTGTACAAGCCTCCATTCCCCATTTGCCTTTTTCACAGGGTAGATTGGTGTATTCCAGGGGCTTATGATGTGTTTCAGAATCCCTTTTGCTATGTAATCATTGATTAATGGTGTGATGCCTTCAATTTTTTCAAGTGGCAGGGGGTATTGCTTGTGATATTGTACTACAGCGTCTGGACGCATTTGTGGTGTGTAGGGTGTACAGTTGATAAAACCCACACTCCCTTTGTTGTCTGCCCATATAGCATGTGTTTCTAGAGTGGGTGGCAATGATGCAAAGAGTCCCCTGAAAGTGTGTCTCTTTGGGGCATGTAAATCACAGAACGGTGAGTTGGCAGTGAGGGAGCCCCCTCTGTCAAATTTAATGGTGATATTCAGTTTTGAGAGTAGGTCCCTCCCCATTAAAGATACTGGGCAATCCACAAGGACAGCAAAACTCTGAGTGCACAGCTCCTGCCCTTCTGGAGTAGCCACGGGCAATGGTGGAGTGATGGGGTGGGTAACTGATGTCCCATTTATACCAATAGAGTTTCCCTCAGTGCAGTGCGGTGTGTCATATATGGCATCATTCAGACTACTGAATGTAGCCCCTGAATCCAAAAGTAGACATATCAGGTGATTGTCTACTCGCAATAGTACCTGTGGAAGACTTTTCCACGATGGATTGTAACACACAAGGCTGAGGGACGGGACATACTCTTGGCATCCCTATTGTGGTGTCCGCCGAGCGGATGGCCACTGCATCGGAATGCGTGGGGGTGGTCTGTGAGGTTGAGGCTGGTATTGGGGTTGTGGTGGGTGTGGTTGGGGTTGTGGTGGGGGTGGTTGGGGTTGTGGTGGGTGAGGATACCTGATATCCTGAAGGCGACGGGGGCCGGTGTTAAGATTCCTACCTCTTCCTCTCTGGGCGTTTGTTCTAATTCTGTAGGGACATTGGGACTTCCAGTGCCCCAGTTCCCCACAGTTAAAGCACCCCTGGTCTGGTGGGTAGGCCTGGTCTGGGGGATAAGATTGCATTGGTGGATAAGGTTGCATTGTCATTATGTGGGTGGGCGGGGTCCCACCAGTTGGCAGAGTCTGGGTTGGTGTTAGGGAGGGAAAAATACCACCCTTCTGTTCAAATACCCCTGATGTTTCTCGTGACCTAGCATCTTTCATGAATTCATCTGGGGGTTGTTCTGCCCATTTTGGATTAGTGAATTTAAGCAACTGTGTCACCTTCGTATCGCCACCAGCCATAATGGTGGTGGTGAACAATTGGGGGTTGGCGTTATCTACTGCTTTCCACAGACTATATACCCGGGTACAAAATTCATAGAACTTTTCCTTCGGTCCCTGTTTTGCTAGGACAAGTTCCTGAAGTGCAGATGAACCCTTGTATATAGCAGACCAATGATTCCCCATACCTTTCCAAAAAGACACCCAATCTTTATTTTCCTCTATGTGGGCTGTCCATAAGGCCTCTACGGGATGCCCCTCTGGGCTGTCAGGGTCAATTATGCTAAGAATCCCTGCTATATCTTCCTTATCCAGGCTTGTCCCTGCACTGTATTTTGCAAGGAAAGCACCAGCCTCCCTAGGGCTTTTCTTTGGGCTGGGGCATAACTCCTTTATTTTTGACAGTGTGCCTAGGGGTAGGGGAATATGGACTTCCGTCTCCCCTATATGCATGAGTGGTGCTTTAAAGGTGGCACCTGGAGTTTCCTGTTCCACCTCCATTTCTCTTTCCTCAGTAGAGGATTCACCCTGCTCCCTTTCCTCCTGTGGAGGTTTCTGGCTTCTGAGTGTGGTGGATGGCTGTGAAATTATCTTTTCTTCAGCTTCCTTAATCCTTCTTGCCTTTTTCTCTAGTTTCTTCTCGTACGCCTCTAAATCTTCCCTTTTCCTCTGTATCCTTTCTTCCTCTTCCTGCTGTCTCTTATTAAATTCTTTCTGTTTCTCCTCCCATTCCTTTTCCCTGGGGCTTAACTTCCTGACTCCTTCCTCTTCTCCCTTTTCCAGGGACATTCCATCCCTTTCTTCCTTTGTTATCACAGAATACTCTCTCATCTCACCATCCCTCTTATCTAGCTCTCTTTTGTAACGTTCTAACTCTTCCTCCCTTTTCTTGAGCTCTTTTAACTTCTCTTCTAATTCCCTCTCCTTCGGATCCAACCTCCTAATCCTCTCTTCTTCTCTCCTACGTATACCTTCTACCCGGACTTCCTCTTTCCTGTTTCTACTTTCGTTTTCCCATCGTGTAACCTGCGCCTGATCAGCTGCACTATATACCATGGTAGCTAATACTGCTGGATCCAAAGATGGATACAGCTGAAGACATGGACCCAATGTTCCATCCTCCTGTTTAACCATCACATAAGGGGGGGGTGCTTCGGGTTGTTGTGATAGGGCGGGTGAATTTACAGGTTTTGGTGTGGGGGCTTTAGTTACATACTCTGTTTTATATTTGGCTAAGCATTTATTCCATATTTTGTAACAATTTTTCATATACTGGATGTCTTCCCATTTCCCAGGTGGGTAGGAGTGCTTGTGTACCTGACACACCTTGCTCACTTCCTTCCACTCATCCTCAGAACAGGGTCCCACTGGCCCTGGGTCATGTATCCCCAGCTGTTGGCACCTGTCTCTGACCTGTGTCCAAAACGGTTCTACCTGTGATCCCGGTAGTGTGTTTTTAACATACTCATAGGGAGATGGATTGGCCATGGTCTGGGTTGCCGCAGAATTCCCCATCTAACAACCTTGGAAGTGTATGACTAGTACAGGGACAGAGATGAAAGCAACCTGTTTGTGCTATAATCTGTTCCCTGACTTGGGAGTAAGTCCCTTGGTCTCTTATGGCAGTGGGGCTGAAATAGCTATGAAGATTAACTCTTAGTACCCGGTGTAGGGTACCCCTCCTTGTGGCGGGATAGACCCCCCTTGCACCAAGCCGGTATGAAAATCCGGTTGGTCTAGTAGTGAGCAGGATCCACGCCCTGTCAACACTAAGGAACAGTAGACCAAAGGTGCAACGTGGGCAGGCGGGCGCTATCTCACTACAATCAGGCTCCTGTCCTAGGTTGTTCATTTAGTACATATATGTGTAATACAATATCAACAAAATCCCTCTAAATCAATACAGTACTTTAAATTCAGTTGTCATACACATATATTATCATACACTTATCTCTAATTCTCTAATACTCTATACACTCTAAATACTTACGGTGTTACCTAAAAGCAAAACAAGCAAGAAAACAAGCAAAATCTTATATATACAGTGGCAAGATAAAGTTACATTATATGAACATGTTATAATAAGTATAATAAGTATAATAAGTGCACTTTTCAATATTTTCCCCAAAAATTGGGCGTCCACTAAGCCACTCCTTATACTACGGGCGTATTCTATACTTCCCGAGTTTTAAACACACATATATATCTATCTACTTAATACTGTCAGACCAACCTAGTCAGACTACAAAAAAAAACAAAAAACCTGCGAGCCCTTCTAACCCTCCAAGGGGCCAGCCCTAGCCCGTTGCGAAGGCACAGTTTATGTAAGTGGGTGGACATACAAGGCTATTTGAACAAGGCAAGCATCAATACCAGTTACCAAAAAATAGGCAAAAAGGTATAAAAATGTCTTACCTGTTCAAAACACCCCACCACTTCCTGGTACCAAAACTGTTAGGTGCTTCGTCTTCTCCTTGTGGCCTAGGCTCTTGGATGTGGCTCAGTGGAGGTCCTCGCCGGCGGTTAATCAATGACACATACACACATAGGTATGCTGAAAATGATTACAATTCTTTATTTTTAGATTCGCTTTTTTATGCTGTCTTTACAAGACTCTGCCCACAATTTTGGGGCCAATCAAAATGATAATACATATTAGCATATTCGGTAATTTCCAAACATTAATGATGTCTACATCTTGTGATATCAAATATGGTGACCCCTGTACTTCAAGTTAATAGGTCAAAACATTCCTCACCCTCTGTCACTTGTCTACTGGGCGACCACAGCTTCCCTAAAAAAGCCTAATGTTAGCTGTTATGCCGGACAAAAAAGTACAGAGATAAAACCATGAGCAGATGTTTCCTCTGCTGGGCACAGAAAAAGAGGAAAAAACATATATGAGATATTTCAGTAAATCATAAGACAGTCTGATCTTAATCAAAAATATACTAAGATATGTTTCTGATTATTAAAGCAAAATAAGCAATGTGAAATCATGAACAGAGTGAAATCAACAATTAATCAATTAATCAATAATGAAATGTAATATGGAATCTCCTTACAAAAAACAGATAGGGAACTAGCGTTTTTAGAGCTTTAGAGCAAGTCTTGATGTGAGATGGAATAATGTAGCTTGCCTGAGCACTGGGCTGACTTTTCATTGGGGCACACTCAATGCCCTATGTGCCAAGGAAGGTTTACTTTTGAATTGAAGGTCTCCTATGATTATTATTATTATTATTATTATAATACAGGGTTTATATATCGCCAACAGTTCACATAGTGCTTTACAATATAAAGGGAGACAATAGAGTTACAATACAATAAAATACAAGAGTATAAGAAGGGCCCTGCTCAGAAGATCTTACAAATTAATAGGACGGACAGGTGGTACAAAAGGTTGTAACTGTGGGGAATGAGCTGATGGAAGTTGTAAAAGATTGGTTGGAGGCTTGATAGGCTTCCCTGAAGAGATGAGTTTTTAGGGATTGCCTGAAGGCAGCTAGAGTAATAGCCAGACAGGTTGAGGTAGAGAGTTCCAGAGGATCAGAGAGGCTTTGGAAAAATCCTGCAGATGAGCATGGGAGGTGGAGACAAGGGAGCTTGAGAGTAAGAGGTCTTGAGAGGAGCGGAGCCATTTTGAATTTAATCGCTGGGTGATCGGGAGCCAGTGTAGGGATTTGCAGAGAGGGGTGGCAGACACTGAACTGTTGGTAAGGTGGATAAGTCTAGCAGCAGCATTCATGATAGACTGAAGAGAGGATAGCCTATAGAGAGGTAGGCCAATGAGAAGGGAGTTGCAATAGTCTAGTTGAGAGATAACAAGGAGTTAATGAGTAGCTTGGTGGTTTCATTTGTTAAAAAGGGACATATTTTAGAAATGTTACAGAGGTAAAGTCTACAAGCTTTTGACAATTGTATTTGGGGCTAAAACGACAGGTCAGGGGATTAAACCTAGTACCCTGGTATGAGGGGAGGGATTAATGGTTGCATTATTAATTTTGATGCAAAAGTCATGGAGGGGGGTAGGGGAATATTACCAGGTCGGTTTTTGGGAGATTTAGTTTAAGGAAGTGGTATGACATCCATGCTGATACTGTATGTCAGTTAGTAAGTTAGTAATGCGAGAGGAGAGGAGTGAGATGAGTAGACAGATAATGTCAGCATATAGATGGTATTGAAAGCCATGGGTGGTTATCAAGTGACCAAGAGAGAAGGTGTAGATAGAGAAGAGAAGGGGTCCAAGAACAGAGCCTTGGGAAACCCCTACAGAAAGAGAAAATGGAGAGTTGTAGGTAACACTGAAGGAGAGCTGTGATAGGTAGGAGGAGAACCAGGATGGAGCAGAATTTTGGAGGCCAAGGGAACAGAGTTTATTGAGAAGGAACGGGTGGTCAACAGTATCAAAGGCCCCAGAGAGGTCAAGTAGTAGGACTGTGGAGTAGTGGCCATTGGTTTTAGCAGTTAGTAAATCGTTAGTGAGTTTTAGTAAGGCAGTTTCCGTGGAGTGCTGTAAGCGAAAGCCAGACTGTAAGGGGTCAAGAAGCTTATTTTCACTGAGGTAGGAGCCAAGACAGTTGTAGACTAAGCGTTCTAGAACTTTATGGGTGAATGGTAGCAATGAGATGGGTCTTAAGTTAATCATGTTGATGGGGTCCAGTGAAGGCTTTTTAAGTATGGGAGTGATCTGCACATGTTTTAGAGGGGAAGGGAAGATGCCACTAGAGAAGAAGAGATTGAAGATGTGTGTGAGAGAGCATAGGATAGAATAAGAGGGTAACCTTAGCAGTTGTGAGGGAACAGGATCCAGGGGACAATTGTAGGTGGGCATCTGAGAAAAGTTTTGTAACCTCTTCAATAGTAACCAGTTCAAAAGAGGAGAGTGTTGATTGTGCTGTTAGGCACGGTATGTTGATTTGGTAAGATGTACGCACAGTGAAGGTGTCCTCACGTATTGCATCAATTTTTTCTTTGAAAGTGATTGGCAATCTCTCCCGGAATATTTGGAAGTAGGTTTAAATTAATGGGGAAAATAACACAGATATGTGTCACAGTAAAATACACAGAAATAGGGTAACATCTGGAGAGAAACCAAGTAATAATAAATGTCTTGTCTAACAAATAAAAGTAAAAGAACATAGCTCAAATTATATAGAAAAAAACAGCATTGTTAAAACATATGCAAAACTGATGAGTAATAAATACATGTTCAGAATGTAAGGAAAGTTGGTACTTTATAAAAGGATATGTAGCACCTTCTAGTTAGGTAGGTGCTAGAGAGGGGAACATTTAGGCAGGCCTAGCTGGTGGCTAGGCCTGTTTGTTTTCATTCTGGGCTGGGAGTGGCTCAGGGCAGGGCTGGGTGACTCACAAGTAGCATCACTGTCACCTCCCTCTTCTTTCTAGAAGGTGCTAGAAAAAAAGGAGGAGAGGTGAGGTGGAGTTGCCTGGGGTATTCTAAGGAGCCTTGACAAAACCCCCAACCTCGATTGGCAGGAGGCAGGCCTCCTTAAATACCCAGGGTCAGCCCAGCTGGGGAGGGGTTGTCGGGTGGAAGAGCTGGAGGGAGAGAGTGTGGAGAATATCAGGCCCCACGGGAGCTCCCCAGTCTGGGGGGTGACCCTTGGCCGGGGCTCAGGTGCATCCAGTAGGAGAGAAGAGATCCTGGAAGGAGAAGCACATGAGAGAGCAAGGTGAGGACAGCAGGAGCGAACACTGCTAAGAGGCTCCAGGGAGGACAACTGGTCAGAGCCAGGAGGGCTGGTGAGTGAAGCACAGTCGGGAGAACTGGGGAGGCACGCCTGAGAGAACTGGGAGATAGCAGTTTGACATGGGTGCAGAACCAGAAGAGAGGACTGTGGGAAGGGCAGTGAAGAGAGGTCATTGCAACCAGGCTGGCTGGCAGGGCCTGAAGTGAGGCTATCTGGGATTGGTAGCTGAATAGAGCACCGTTAGCACCTGAACGATTTCTATACCACAGGGGCCCGAGGTCCCTGCACGCAAAAGGCAGTTCACTGAGACCTGGCTGAATTAGTGTCAGGCCTAACCATGCAAAGCTAGCTAGTCTGGAGGAGTAATGCCCCGTACACACGGTCGGATTTTCCGATGGACAATGTGCGATCGGAGCGTGTTGTCGGAAATTCCGACCGTGTGTGGGCGCCATAGGACATTTTCCATCGGATTTTCCGACACACAAAGTTGGACAGCAGTAGATAAAATTTTCCGACAACAAAATCCGATCGCGTCAATTCCGACCGTGTGTGGCCTGTTCCGACGCACAAAGTGCCACGCATGCTCAGAAGAAATTCCGACACGGGACAGCTCGTTCTGGTAAACTTAGCGTTCGCAATGGATACAGCACTTTCGTCACGCTGCAATGTTAAAAATGGTTTAATACAGCGCACTCTCTTCTTCTTTATAATGTGACAAGAATTAGGTAGTTTTGCTGCTCATATTCACACACACTTCTCACAAAGTTTTATTTGTGTTTTTTTTAGTGGGATTCCCTCAATATATTGTTATTAGTTGTCACATCTGACAGTTTTATATATTTATTTTTTTTTTGGATTTTCAGCCTTTTTTTTTCTTTAATGTTTGTATTTTTTCCAAGGCTGATCTTTGTTCAATGTTATTTTTATTTTTACTCCAGAATATTTTTGTGTGCGTTTTGTGTGTCAAGTTACCCCAGCACCATTGATATCTTTTATTATTTAATCTCCAGGAGATTGTTTGGTGTTTGTGTCCCTTGTTCATTTCACATTGTATATTTGAAATGTACCTGAATCCTCACAAACCAACTGTCATTTTTGAAGTAAAAGACATAGGAGAGTATAATTCAAAACAAAAATCCTTTATTAAGGGATCAGAACCAAACAAAGAGGAAGGCAACACTGGATCAACATGAGAAATTAGTGAAGCCTGGGACCCCCACGGCAGACATCAATTCTTCAACATCAAAATTGGTGGCCTGAGGAGTCCATATCTAAGGGAGGGCAGTCTGGTCCAGGATTCACAGAGACTCGGATAGCAGCAGATGACATCAGTGTCCCCAGGCTGTGGTACCACAAGAGGCTGCATCTTTTGGCCGACCAGACTGGATCCAGGGCAATCACTGTCTAGTCTTCCTTCCACGCTTCCTTCCGGGCTGTGGCTGTGCAGTTGGAGATGTGGCAGGAGGAGGAGTAGGACCTGGAGGAGGAGGAGGAGGAGGAGGACTGGGAGGACCTGGAGGAGGACTGGGAGGACCTGGAGGAGAGGGAGGAGGAGGAGGAGGACCTGCAGGAGGAGGAGGAGGACCGTCCCAAAGCTGTGTGTGAGGTGTAATTTGGCCCCTCATACCTTTCTCCAGAGCCTCTGATATGAGGGCCTCACACATGGCTTTTTGGCCCTCCTCCATCCTCTGCATTTTATATGCTATGAATGCAGCAATGTTCTCCTGCATGGTGTGGGGTGCTCCCAGGACCTCTGTAGCCCTCCAAAAGAATCTGATAGCCGCCTCCTCTAGGGTACTCGTCCTACTGCCACTTTCTGTTTTCAGGTGTGGTGGAGGGACCTTGATATCAGCCAGCCGGCTCGGCCCGGCCACCTCCTGGCTGAGACTTCCCTGTGTATGAAAAAGGGACATGGTTGTAATGTTTTGCATCATCAATCACAATCCTAAATTAGTACTCCCAACTAACATCTAGTTAACATCATTGATTGGACAAGCAGAAATATTTAGAGGAATGCTATACCTGGCTCAATCTGGGCTCCTCCACATATGGCCTGGAAGGCCCAAGTTGGGCGTCAGAAACCTCAGCCAGGGGGGAAGGAAGCGTGGAAGGAAGACTGGAGAGGGATGGACTGGGTTCAGTCTGGCCTGCCAGAAAGTGCAGCCTGTCGTAGTACAACATCCTGGGGACATAGATGTCATCTGCTGCTCCGGATCTCTGTGAATCCAGGACTTTCTTGCGCTCCCTCAGATATGTGCTCCTCAGGCCACCAATGAAAATCTTTACATAAGTGATGTCTGCCGTGGGGATCACCTGCTTCACAATTTCACACAATTGCTCCAGTGCTGCCTTCCTCTTTGCTTGGTTCTTGAAATGGGGGTGGGTAATCTCCCACAGACAGGGCAGCTCACTTAGCATATCAGTGAATAGTGACATGAAGTCAGTATCTCTCATTAAGATATCCATGTTCACTGCAAGACACAACACAAGACAAAGCCTAATGTCAGACAAAACTCTCCTAATCTTGTTACAATATAGGCCTCAATCTAGAAGCAGTATAGGCACAAGGTTGTCTCTTACCTTCGTTCTTACGATCGGCGCGTCCAATGCTCCTTCCTCCGCTCACAGATCGTACGTCATACGCACGCGTGTTACGCTTTATACACACTGCGCATGCGTGTAACTCCGCCCGCCCCTGACGTTCTTTCTAGTCTATTCCCCGCCCCTTTTCGTTCGGCGCAGTGGGGGAAGAGCATGATGGCGGAGTTACAGCAGGTGCGTGATAATTATATCAACGAGGAGGAGGAAAGCCCGGATCCAGGCACGTCCCGATCCAGAAGGAGACGTTTTAAGGCCACAAATATGTCGTTTGGGGAGATGTTGGAAAAGGTCGACATCATGAAGAAGTCCAACTATGATGGAAAATATGGGCCTTACCCCCACCTCAACATCAGAAAGGCCAAGATCATGGCGAAAGTGGTCAGGAGTCTTGGGAGGAATTTCGGGGTACGAAGATCAAAAGATCAGCTCAGGAAGCGGTGGTCGGACCTGAAGTTGAGAGAGCCAGAGCAGTACCGAAAGATCCGGAGAGTGCTGCAAAAAAGTAAGTAGTTGTGCTGTGTTCCTATTCTTTCTGTCTTTATTCCGTTCGTTCTGCTCCATATGCTTTTAGTAATTGTAACGTTTAAAAAGGTCAACTTTAATGTTCATGGGCCCATTATTCGTTCGTATCAAACATTTTTCTTTCGGCCTCTAGAACACCATTGCATTTTCACACATTTTTGGGGGCCTACTTGGATGCCAAATATTTGTTTGTATAGATGGGTTTGTTACTAGAATGAAATGCCAACTAGATTGTGTGTAAGGAGAGGACACTAGCAACTGTTTTCACATCTGGACACTGGAGCACTAGTGTGGGACCCCAGAACACCATTTTTATTAGGGGGGGCACACAGGTGCTCCAGTTTATACTATAGGGGGGGCTACATCTGTGAAGCTTGTACCAAACAGGTAAAGTATTGCAGCTTGACAAAGGGCAATAAAAAATATACATCTTGGAACTCGGCTAAAATAGACAATTGTACCCCACTTCCAAGCAATGTTTCCTATTTCTAGTTCTGCCATCAAATATCTGTGTGCTAATTATACCATTTTTGTTTTACATAGGGGAGAAATGACTCGGAGGACACCCCTCATCCGAGGAGACCAGAGACCCCCCACCTCTGGAAGAAGGGGAAATACCAACACAAGAAGCTGAGCAGGAGGAAGAAGAAGATGTGGTGGAGACAACAGGTGAGTGTCTGCGACCACAGGCTCAGGTAAAAGAGATGGATGGTGGCAGATTTTTGAGACCTTTTTTTTTGTTCTTTATCTCTTTTTAGGTGATCGTGATCCAGAACGCTTTACATCTGAAATTGCCCAGATACTGATCGGGGAGATCATGGGGTGTAATCTCCAATTGCAAAACATCCAGCAACAAATCAGTGATGTTATTAAAAAAAATAACATCATTGATGTTTTGGGGCGAATTTTAACCCCACAAAATCACCTGTTTTATCTAAAATTTTTACAATGTTTAGAAAAGCCAAATTTGGAGGATGCACACAGTGTGCCAACATGTGCTATCTGCCATCACGGGAGATCAATGGACGCGTTTTGGGGGTGCAACCCCTTCCTCAATTATAAAGTAGCGGTGAGGAAGGGCTTGCTCCCCCAAAACACGTCTCTTGATCCCCCCTGATGGCAGATAGCACATGTTGACATTCGTAAATTGGTGTGCATCTTCCAAATTTGGCTTTTCCAGGGGTCATTTCCCCCCATCTGAATGCTATATCAAACCCAGTTCCTAAATACTCATGTCTGATATAGCCTTCAGGTTTTACCTAATGTGAACTTTGTAAGTTCAAGTTTTTTGGCTTTCTTGTTGGTTTTACACATGCCTGTTTTATCTGAAATGGACATTTCGATTTTTGATAATGCTACTGCAAAAATTGTTATACAACAAACATGTTGGTTTGTTTTAAAAACCTTTCGTAAATGCACATGTGATTGTGCAGGTATAAAAAAGTGCCTTACTCAAGAATGTGTGGATTATTGTCTCAACACTACAACACTTTTGGGGTGATGTAATTGCTGTTTTATGCAAAAATGGGGGTTATTTCCTAAGGGCAAATACACTTTGCACTACAAGTGCATGTTCAGTCCAGTTGCAAGTGCACTTGTAGTGAAATGTGTTTTGGCATTTAGGAAGTACCAGCCAACACTATTTTTTATAAGGTTACCCAATCACGACATTTTCTGCACTCAACACATTTCTGTCAGGGTCAGCTAAAACAAACACAAGCAGTAAATGTCCACCAAGAATTTCTTTTGTTTGTTTTTTATTTAAAAAAGGTGTCACAGATTGTCTGGCATATTGATAGCCCCCCTACCAGCAAAGAACTCCAGGTAGCGTAACCGGACATCACGGGCATTCAGGGAGGGCAAGCCAGGACGGACACTTTCAAGCGCCGTCATTGTTGATGGATTTGGGATTCCGGCCTCAGGCCCAACTGAGCCAGCATAGTTGGTTGAATGCTTTCTTAAAAAATTATGGAGAACACAGCACGCCAGTATTATATGGTTCAGTTTATACTCCGCCATATGGATGGGTGTCAGAAATAATCGGAACCGGCTGGCCAGGATTCCAAATGTGTTCTCCACCACTCTTCGGGCTCTGGCCAGCCAGTAATTAAAAACCCTCTGTTCCGGGGTGAGGGTCCTCATCGGGAATGGCCGCATCAGGTGGTCCCCCAGCGCAAATGCTTCATCAGCAACGAACACAAATGGGAGACCTTCAACATTGTCCTCTGGAGGTGGCAAGTCCAAGCTGCCATTCTGGAGACGCCTGTAGAACTCCGTCTGGGCGATCGCTCCACCATCGGACATCCGGCCATTCTTCCCTACGTCCACATACTAGAACTCGTAATTAGCCGACACCACCGCCAACATCACTATACTATTAAACCCCTTGTAATTATAATAGTACGACCCCGAGTTGGGTGGTGGGACGATGTGGACGTGTTTCCCATCAATTGCCCCTCCGCAGTTAGGAAAGTCCCACCGCTGGGCAAAGTGGGAGGCCACAGTCTGCCATTCCTGTGGCGTTGAAGGAAACTGTTGAGGAAAAAACAATAAACATTACTATTTTTTCACAGAAACATGGCAAGCAGATTATACACAAACATTATGGGGCAACCTCCAGATAGCATTTATTAAGGGGAATTTAACAACAACAAAGTATAAGGTACACCTATCATATTCCCCCTCCCCCCTCATGGGCCATTTCTAACATTATAGGGGGGGGAACTCTTGGACAGGTAACCCTCTTCACTTCATTGAGAGATGAATGCCTAAATACAGGGTATTACTTGGAACAGCCCCTCCTTAGTTACACTATTGGCAGACCACTGGACAGGTAAAAAGTGTCTGAATACAAAGATATAAATACACATTGTACACATTTGAGGACATTTGGACATTCTGCTATTACCTATCAAGATAATAATAGGATACAAAAACTTAAAACAGTTCCATTGGAAAGTATACAGGCAGGCCCTTGCACTACATGCTTTGGGGAATTCATCCATAAATCTGAGCACAAAATAGATCGGTATAGTGTGTATGGGTTTGGCAAAGTCAGCAGATAGATGATTGAGGATAGAGAATTGGGATCAACTGACTTAGCAGTTGGGGGGAGGGAGGGTTACCAAAAATTTGGGGACACCACAAAAAAAGCCTCTGGCACTCTGCCTGAATTTAAATCAAAAATAACATTTCCAAACATTTTAGGGGGTGTTTGGGGTAAAGCACTACTATGGAGCTGATAAAATACGTTGTTAAGTGACTACATGACGTGAATATAGGGCCAGGAGACACCATGCTGGGGAGGTTAGTGAAGGGCAAATATGTATGAAGGGCATAAAATAATAATTACATAAAAATCCAGCATGCATGAGGACAAAGGGGACATTTACAGCATATTACAATCATGTTAATTAGGGAATGAGGAAAGAAATACAATATATTATCAAACATTCAATACAATAAAATGTGATATAAAAGGAAAAAAATCTTACCTTCATATACTCCGTCTGCAGGACCTGGATGATAGCAGAACAGGTCTCTGGGATAATGATCCCCAGAGCCTGGGGGGAGATGCCTGTCGAGAACTTGAGGTCCTGCAGGCTTCTCCCTGTGGCCAAATACCGCAAGGTAGTGACCAACCTCTGCTCCGGAGTGATGGCTTGCCTCATGCAGGTATCCTGCCTGCTGATATAGGGGGTCAGCGAAGCCAACAAACGGTGAAACACGGGGTCCGTCATCCTGAGAAAGTTCCTGAAATCATCAGGATTATTCTCAGGGATCTCACGGAGCAAAGGCATATGACAGAACTGGTCACGCTGAAGCAACCAATTCTTGGTCAATGAACTCCTCCCCACCCTGTTCATGGACTGGACTTGTGTCAAGGTCAGGACCCCAACACCAAGCCCCCGCACAGCACGAACTCTACGAGGAGTACGCATACGAAACATGGCTAGAAAACGGTCGGCTGCTTAGAACGAAGTAACAGAACACACTGAAGAACAGCAAGGCCTGTGAAGAGGGACCTGAAAACCAGTAACGAACGAACAAGAATACAATGACTCCTTAAAGTCACGCGGAACTTGCTTGCACGCACTGAAGAGCAGATACAAACCCACAAGCACAAACTGAACGGCAGAAAACGATCTGAAAGCCACGAGTCTGAAAAAGCGCGAATCGTCTCTCACCAAACTTTTACTAACACGAGATTAGCAAAAGGAGCCCAAAGGGTGCAGCGCTTGGTTCTGAACCGGCCTTTTCTAGTCTCGTCGTACGTGGTGTACGTGACCGCGTGGTTGTCGATCGGAAATTCCGACAACTTTGTGCGACCGTGTGTAGGCAAAACAAGTTTGAGCCAACATCCGTCGGAAAAAATCCTAGGATTTTGTTGTCGGAATGTCCGATCAATGTCCGACCGTGTGTACGGGGCATAACAGTCTGCAGCAAGAGAAGAGCTGGTGGAGTAACAGTCTGCAGCAACTGAAATGTTGGAGGAGTGAAGAATAAGAGGTCTTAAGCAAGAGAAAACTGGAGTGTATATACTGGAGTGTATATAGAAGTCCCAAGCAAGTAGCTCTGAATGTTCCTGAGAATCCCATAAATTCCCATTTCCCATCCAAGTTCAATCCCCTCAATAAAAAAACAAAAAAACAAAGCTTCTGGACTGTCCTATGTCTCTGATTGTCTGAGAGATGGATGCCAGGCTGGGCAGAGTGACAGTTGAACCACTACATTCAGCAACCCCTACGGGGGCATGGCTACAGACACATTATGCCAAACTGAAAAAGGAAGCTGTGTAGCTTCCAAACAAAAAGAACCAAAGACTGTCAACAATATGTTTAAAGGGAGATAAGTTAAATGTTACTACCAATAAACAGGGGCATACAGTATATTTCCTAAATGTCAATGACAAAAGTGTACTGCCAATGTTAAATCAAAAGGAGCTGCATCTGGAGGCCATTGCAGTACACTATTGCATTGCTTTACACACAGGATATGAATGTGTTGTCTACAGAACTCTGGTTAGAGGGCAGAATGACCCATATCTGACAGTATTTGTGACCGTAGGTTCAGGATATAGCCCGCTTCTTAAAAGGTAACTTCCAAGGAAGAAGGTCTTGGTCTTAAACCTTCTGTGAGCTTGACTTCATCCTTTGCCTCAAATGCCTCAGGCTGTGCCTTTAAACACCCTGGTAGTACGTTATTCTGACTTTCTGCCCTTAGGACTAGCTAGATTCATTTGTGAAAAATAGCCCTAAGAATTCAGTTTCAGAAAGAAGTAAAGACAGCAGGCTATTCAACCAATATATTAAAAATCTGTTAATTGTTAGGTAGGTTGGAGATGCAATTTTCCTTCCTAGGTGCAAATTCTCTTCAATAAGATAACTAGATCACCCAACGTTTTTTTTGTTTGGCAAGAATTACTTTAAAGCTAAGCTCCAGGGAAAGTATAAAGTAGGGATCGACCGATTATCAGCCAATATTCACTTTTTTAGAAGTATCGGTCAAAAAAACTGACCGATATTACAAGTGATGCTTCAAGGGGTTATACCGGTGTGATGCATGCGTTCTTTGGAGCGGACAGTCAGCTTTATTGTAATAACAACCGATGTGGCTCAGCAGACTCTCAACAGTTATTACAAGCAGCGGAAGGGGACATTCCCCCCCCTCCCACCGTCTTCCGCCGCTCGCCTGGGCTCTCCCGTCCCACGGACGGGAGGCCAGAGCAACCAGCCGGAATGTCCGCTGGCTGGTGGAAGACCTGAACGAAGCCAATGCTTTGTTCGGGTCTCAGATCTAGTAATCCGGAAGCGATGTCATGACATCACTTCCCGGATTACTGGCATCTTAAAGGCACCAGTTTTAAAAAATAAAGTATTCAAAAACGCTGATCTTGACATTTTGAATACTTTGAAATGCAGTGGAGGGGTTTGGGATCATAGACCCCCAATCTCTCCATGAAGAGTACCTCTCACATGCCTATTATTGTCACAAGGGATGTTTACATTCCTTGTGACATCAATAACAGTGATAAAAAAAAATGTAAAATGACAGTGAAAAAAAAAAAATTGTAAATGTACAAAATATATGCAAAACCTTTTGGCTATCAGCAGGAGAGGTGACCGAAATATCAGTATCATATCGGCTCCGAAATATCGGTATCGTATCGGCACCGAAAAAAAACAGTGTCGGTCGATCCCTAGAAAAAGGTTCCCTTTCAGTGGGATTGCCCTATCACTGCAAAGATTAAATGTTTAAACGATGGGTGTGCGTTGGCCGGGAATCGAACCCGGGTCAACTGCTTGGAAGGCAGCTATGCTCACCACTATACCACCAACGCAAGGCTGTCTTTAAATGTTTAAATGTTAAATGTTAAATGTTAAATGTTTATTTAGCTCTAGGGAGACAAGAGAAGCAATTTTATTTAAATTATCCTAGTCCGCTCTCCAAGACTAATCCTTGCAGCTTCTACTTTCCTATGCTCCAGCATTTGCAGGCCCTGTATCATTATCAAGCCCAATGTAGGGTCCATAGCCTTACATTGGACATGAGAACGCAGAGAAACAGTCCACCCACTTGGATGTAGGAGAGCATTGGCTGCTGAGGGAGCAGAGAATCGGGTATGCAAAACTGCTTTTCCCGTTCTCTGGACCTAAATGAGCATTTAACCCTTGACTTGTGGGGGCAAACACACTGTAATGGAGGATTTTTACATTCATTGGAGTTGGGCTTTAAAATTACTTTCCCAAGTGCAAGGCTCCTTCAATCAGATATCAATGTCATTTTTCATAAAGTTTTCTTTTGGTTGCCATGAATAACAATAAAATATAGAATTCTGTTGGTTTTTCTATGTATTATTATTATTATTAATAATAATAATAATGTGACACTAAACTCTGGTTTTAAAAAATAAAATTATGTGTATATCTTTAAAAGAAAAAATACCTTATATTGCTTTCAGCAATAGCTCTGATCTGACATCCTATAAGAGGGTGGCTATGTTCATTTTTACATTTTCACAACAGCATGTTCACAATGTTTTGTGACTCTATCCAGCCACCTTATTGTTGGTTGCCCTTTTTTTTCTTACTGTCAACTTCTCCCAGCATATTTGTAATTTCCATTGAGTTGGCTCTTCCCATGATATAAAAAAACAAAAAAATACTGCGCTACCTATAGAAACGAACCCCCCAAAAAGCAGCAGTTAAACAGTGAGATGTGCACTAAAATAACTAATAAAAAAAGAAATAACCGCGCTAAATATAAGTGAAACACGTGAAGCAATCTCAAAGACTTCCGTGAGGGAGTACATATATAAATACAAAAATGTTGAAAAATTAGAAATTAAATTATGAAAAGTACATGGTTTAACACATGTATGTATGAATCAAACATGAGTGTCCATATGTAATATTTGCGAATAAAAATAAGTGTCCATATATAGTAACAGAAAAATAAAAATGTGAAGTAATGATCTGAAATCAGTCCAAGAAAGACCCCTTGGGTGAATCCAACCAGAGTCAATGGTGTAAAAAATATGAGTGGCAACCCATACAGTATCCGCAAATACCCAATAATTGCGCTTACCGCAAGGCAAGCGAACACCAGCCTGTATCATGTCTTGGTGTGGAGAATCCAGATGGTGCTCTTAGACTGCATACATCGTAGCTGAAAGGATGTAATGAGGACACCAAACTTCCATCACAAGACAAGCCAACAACAGCTTGTGTTCAGTATCAGTTAACCACACCACACAATCATGTAGTGTTCAGCTACGATGTATACAGTCTAAGAGCACCATCTGGATTCTCCACACCAAGACGTGATACAGGCTGGTGTTCGCTTGCCTTGCGGTAAGCGCAATTATTGGGTATTTGCGGATACTGTATGGGTTGTCACTCATATTTTTTTACACCATTGACTCCGGTTGGATTCACCCAAGGGGTCTTTCTTGGACTGATTTCAGATCATTACTTCACATTTTTATTTTTCTGTTACTATATATGGACACTTATTTTTATTCGCAAATATTACATATGGACACTCATGTTTGATTCATACATACATGTGTTGACCCATGTACTTATCTTCCCATGATATGTCTAAAAATAACACACCTACAGTCTAGTCTTTTGGACGTCTAGTGGAAGGTTGAACTTGAAGGTTCGATCTGCTTTTTTTATTTGTTGTCAATAATATTTTTAGAAACCTTTGTCTACACCAAAGTTCAAAGGCATACTTTTCCTGTTTTGTGTCATTACTGTCCAGTTTTCACATTCATAGGAGTGCCAAAAAATACCATAAACTGGACTGCTCTGATCATTGTTCTTATAAACACATCAGTACTTTTGAAGATATTTTTTAGTTCTTTTTTCCTTGCTTTTCCAAGGCTCATTGTATTTTTTGACTGTTGTTGTTTGCAGGATTGCCTTATTGTTTTTTTTTGGCCAGTCTTAAACCAATTTGTCTCATTTTAAGTCATCACTATGATTTTTTGATACGTGTAGAGGTTCTTTATAAGAACAATTAGATGTTCAAGTAAACCCATTTTCTTGAGGACATTTTATAATATCACATATTCATTGAATGGTTTGGTACTTTGCATGAAGCATGAAGCTGGGGAGGTGACCATGATGCAAATTTTGTCTGACCAGTTCGTTATATAACTGTAGATACTAAATTTCAATACAATGCACATAAAGAGTATAATAGAATAAAATGTATTCCATATATGATGTCTACAACCAAAACATCATAATAATATAGCATAATAATCCATAATAATAATAATAACGTCAGACACATAACCCATGTATCACACAATACATATATAAAAGTGCATGATTGTTACAACATATTGTAATAAATAAAATAGATGGAATAATCCTGACTGTAAACATGATAGTGGTATCAACATAGCTCGATGCATTTTGTGGATGGCCTCCACTCTGCTTGATATATATCAATAATTAATAAGTTGTACACATTAATAATCGGTCTCAATGTAAGAGGGCAGGGGAGGGGGAGGAAAAACAAAAGTATGGAAAATATCCACCCATACTTACAATATAGCTTTGAGTCTGAAATAGAGCGATGCAGGCCGGCCGAACAATTCACTAGCCCCGGGAGCTGAGGTGGAAAACCCAAGATATTTGATGGAAAAACACTCAGAAGACGGATGTCCCTGGGAGTAAGGTTCCCCATGGATGGTCAGGGGTAATGTGAATGGCATATCCGTGGAACCTCTGCAAATAAGTGTTGAAATGATGTGTATTTTTACATATAATATGAAGTGTACCTACCACAAAGTTGGTGTGGTATATCTAGCTAAATGTTTGTGCAGATGCTTTTATGTGGGCAAGACTAAGTGCCCATTTTGTAAGCGCATAAAGGACCACATTAGCCCTATTTTCAAATGTCTTATGACTACTGCTATCAGCAGACATGTTGGGCTTTAACATGATTTTGATCCCAACATGATCACATTTACCGCCCTTGAATATGTACCCTCATCTGAGGGGCGGAGGCATTGATTGCACGTTATTACAATTGAAGACTCCTTGGATCCACAATTTGGACGCCACGAGACATCCAAAATTGTTATATTCTATGCTCATATTGGTATGCTGTATCATAGTTTTGTTGTTATATTGCACTGAGTTTGTACCTTGTGTCGTGATTCAAGGTGACATGATTAGCACACACCAGTTGGTACACTGGTTTGGGGCAATCGCTTCTTGTCACTGGCTTTGCCTCCCTGCCTCTTTATCCCTCCTCCTTCTGCCTCAGTGACCCTTTTTTGGGCTCCACCCTGGCCGTCCATGGCCGCTGCTGAAGACGTCTATGACGAAACGAGTACGGCGTCACTACGCACATCACGTGGCTTCAAGGAAACTGAGTGAGTGGGTGGAACGCAGGTGGAGTGCACGCTGCCCACCCATAGCTCGGTCGCCTTATGCTCTTTACCGGCAAGTACAGCCCATTATGGGATCAGGAATTAAGCTGCATGAACTGCATTTTTTGTCTGTTTGCGTTTATATAGTTTTACAATTTTTTAATAAACTGATGTTTTGGAAATACTGCACTATGGGAGCCAATTTCTTTTTTTAATGAGGATTATGAATATTTACATTTACTACAACTTGGATATCCCAAGGCTGCTCGAGGAACTACAGAGGCTGACGCCAATGGTTACCTGCCTACCTTAAGGAGTTACATGCGTATTACCCCTGTAGGGGTAGTAGGATCTGGTGAGTGGGGACCCTTGAGGGGGAGCACGCAAATCACCTGTCAAGATTCTGTGAGCACTAAAGTCACCTGCTACATTTTTTCTAAGCACAAACAGTCACTTTCATTGGGATGAATGCACTTATGCATTTTTTATATACGGTGCGATAAATTGCATTTTGGTGGGATTTTTAAATTTGGTGCGATAAATTGCATTTTTTTATTTTGTTTTTTTGCTTTCTGGGTTTACATACATCTTCAATTCAGAGTTTGGACACTATATGACTGCACCTACAGTATGTGTTTTTTGTATAGGGTGCGATAAATTGCATTTTGGTGTAATTTTTCATTTAGGTGAGATTTTTTTGTATTTTTTCTGTTTTTTGTTTTTTGTTTTCTGGGTCTACATACATTTTGAATTTAGGGTTTGGACACTATATGTACTGTTATAAGCAGAGGATCACTCTACTGTCATGCAACTTATGTTTGGATTTTATATGCATTGATATAAGGAGAGGATTCATTATCATTTGTACAAAGTATTATGGGATCCACTAATTTATAAAGGTTAATTACATTTTTGGTGATAAGTTTTCCTGTGTAGGATTGGTGCCCACACTCAGAGGGCTTTAGCATTTACCTACTGGTGTAGGCGAGCTATCATAATTGTCACACTACCACTTTTCTGTTAACTGTTTTGTTGTAATTATTATCACATTATCACTGTTTTTTAACTACTTAGCCACTAAAGAGTGATCTGGTAGATCACTATTTGGCACACAGGTAGCGTCACTCACCCCTCTCATCCAGAGATCTCTTTGTGAAGCAACAAAGTCTTTGCACAAGGTCTTCCAAAATCTAGAGTACCCCTCTATTCAAGATAATGTGTGTCAAAAAACCACGTGGGCAAAATACCTCCTTGATGAAAAAAGGAATGTGTGTCAGCGCTGAGGGAAGTGAAACCAGGAAGATCAGTCAACAGCAACCCAGGAAACAGGGCAATCCTTGGAAAGCTGAAAGATCTATTACAAATGCCACAGGGATCTACGTCCAAGGTTGAGTCAAAATGGGTAGAGGCTGAGGAAAACCTAAATGGTCCTGTTTGCAAGCTTTGGTTGGGCATCTACCAGGAAATCTTTGATATCTCACCGGATTCTGGGCCACCATTATGAATGGGCCATAAGTGCATAGGTGGTGGTAACTGCCCAATGAACTTTTACTTACTTAGCAACTTCACCGCAACCAGAATCACCATAAGATCTTGACAGGTCATCCGTCCATGTCAGTGTTATAAGTTACGGTGAAGGTAAATCTTGAAAATAATAAGGCCTATCAAACAAGGAACTCTCAGTCACTGATAGTATAAATCTTCATACAAGGTTGTCTACTGCCTGACACAATTTGAAGAAGTAAAGACCCGGTCCCAAAATAAAGAGTTAGGTAGGGACAAGAGAAGACCTGTGAGGAAGGCCTTCCCAAGTTAGTGAAATACATCAATAGCATCTTCAGGGTGTAAGATCCTTTATGAGTGAGGGCTATGATAGGGACCATTAAGGAGGAATAATTATCAACAAATTGATGTTAATAAATGTAAAAAGCCAGTAAACTCTAAGTGGCCCTGAGGACGATGGGTAGGTGGCCAATCCACATAAAAACAGACACCTAAGAGGGATCCATGCACAGACCACATTTGGATTCAAATCAATTGGCCCTCTGGGGACCCTCTGATGGGTGGGGTAAAGACTGCTCCTTTTTTGCTGAACATATCCTGAAAGTCCATGTAAACAGGACATTTCGATGAGCTAAAGTTGTATAGGCTTGGGAGGTTAGGTTAGACCTTGGAAAGACTTCAGAAAAAGTACGTATCCCCCTCAAGAAGTTATGTGTACCTTACTCCAAGTAATAGTGAGGGAATGGAACTGCAGCCAAAGGAGAATTGGGACCACAGACATAAAAGACTTGGGCAGCAGTAAAATTGGAATCTCCTCTTGACGGAGCAAAGCAACTAAGAGATAAAGCCAAGTGGTTTGCCAGAGGATAGGGTAAGGGTAAAACAGTTCAGTCATGATCATCTAGAACCCCACCACAGAAAGGAATTTGACTTTGGGTTTCCTGGAAGATCACTATTAGATTATTATTCAAATTAAAGTCCAGCCTCCACTTTGTTTATTACTGGTAAGTTTACCAGGTGACATGTTTTAGCAGGTCTGCACCTTATGCAATGTTATTAACAAGAATTTTAGGATTTTACTTTTGTTTAAACTCTCTTTATTGTTGTCCATCGCATCTCAACAAATACAGTTCAGTACAAATTTGTTAGTGACAGACTTTTCTTATATCAACAGTAGCAGTAATCTGCATGTTTATATTTAACAAGAATAAAATAAAATAAGGTATAAACAAAAAGAAAAAAAAAGGAGACAAATAGAAAGACCCTCCGACCTGAGCAATAATGATCTTCCGGACTAGGGAGAGGTAAGCCGTGGACCGTCCAAACCCCAACCACCGGGCACGCCCTCCGGAGGAGGGGGGCACAGGGCCTCCATCTGTCCTCCCCCGGCGCGCCCCCGGGACCGCGGGCCCGTCCCCGCCCACACGGCCTCCCCGGCCAGGAGAGCAGCTTTTTCTCAATTTTAACCGGTAAGTTGAGTTAGGTGACCATATTCTTATACAATCAACAAGCAGTGCCATAGATAATATCGCTTGATAGGGTAAGAGAGGTAGGGGTAAGAAGAGGAAAGAATAGAAAGTAGGGGGGAGGAGTAGCAGGGAAGGTGGGTAGGGTAAGGAGGGGTAGACAGGATCAAACCTTATTCGCTCGTGTTTCTCCGATCGCCCACTTCGGACCATCCGCCCCCAGGCAGCCCCTTGGTTCTGGCAAAGGCATCTGAATCCATGTGCGATCTATATTTCAGTCTTAAGGAGAAACCATGGTGGGAGCTATTTAGGGTGGGCTCTGTGGCCCAATGTGGGATCCGCCAATTTTAGTAGGGAAATGTCCAGGCTAGAGGGTACATAGGAGGTATCATGGAAGTGTTCTTGCCATATTGACCATATGGCTGTGTGCTTAACTGTAGTGTTTTTGCCCACTGCCACCCATTCCTCTGCTTCCCTTATTGCATTAACCCTGCATATCCACTCCTCTTTGCTCGGTATCTGCTCTTTCTTCCAGAAGATAGGCAGTAGACGCTTAGCGGCGTTGAGCAAATGAGGTAGTGCGCTTTTTTTGTAGCGACTAACTGGTACAGGGGGGACATGCAGGAGGAAATGTTCCGGGTAAAAGGGGATCTCTATTCCGAGGATATCTTTAATCTGGTCATTAATCATCTGCCAATATGTCGTTATTCGTGGGCACTCCCACCACAAATGTAGGAGGGTACCTCGGCCTCCGCATCCCCGCCAACACCGATCTGAGCTAGCAGGATAAATCCGCGCCAGGTCAGATGGGACTCTGTACCAACGTGTTAGTAATTTGTAATTTGTCTCTTGCATTTTAGAGTCCAGCGAGCTGGAGTGTGTGAATTGGTACATACATGCTAGTTGAGACTCGGAGAACCTCTTCCCAAGGTCTTTCTCCCATGCTCTTATATAAGTAGGTTTAGAGGCCGAGGCCGAGGACCCCAGTAATTGATAAAGTTCAGAAATCATGTGTGGGACCGGTTCTTCCAGTATAAACAGTCCCTCAAAAGGCGAGAGTGTTGAGATGTCTCTAATAGAGTTGCCGCGTACTGCAAAAAAGTGGTGCAATTGTCTGTACTTCCAGAAATTTAGGTGTGGGCTACCTGGTCTATTTCCCAGAGACTCAAAGGGCAGAAGCTTCCCACCTCTCAATAGTTTGCCACAGCTGGCGTTCTTGTCATCTACCCAGGCCTCAAAGAAACCTGCGCGTTCCCCCGGTGCAAACCAGAGGAATCCGCCTAAGGGGGCCAGCGGGGACACAGGGGGGGCTAAGTTCAACCTTCTGTTTACTCTGTCCCATGTGTCAAGCGTAGATAGCGTTAATGGGGACGTAGAATCTGATAATCCCCTGTGTTCCCGCGAGAGCCACAGGGCGTAGGACAGGTTTCTGCCCGCCATATATTTTTCCATGGTCACCCATAGTTTGGAATGTCCGTGGAAGTGCCAATTTAGAGTTCTCTGTAGGGCAATAGCCTGGCAGTATTGCTGTAAGTCCGGGACCCCCAGCCCTCCGTATCTTTTCGAACGTCTCAGCACCTTCATAGCAATTCGTGGCTTCTTTGAATTCCAAATGAAGGTGGTGATCAAGTTGGATACTTGCTTAAAAAAGGTTTTGGGCAGGCGTATGGGAAGCATCTGCATGTAAAACAGAATTCTGGGGAGTACGTTCATTTTTATTATATTTGTCCTGCCTATCCATGTGAAAGCTGTCTTTGTCCAGTGTATTAAGTCTTGTTTGATTTCTGTCAAAAGTCTGGGGAAGTTTGTGGTGTATAGAGTGTCAAAGCTGTCTGTCAGTTGTATGCCTAGGTAGCGTAGAGAAGATTTAGTCCACGTGAAAGGGAATGCTGCTTTTAAGCTGTTTGTCATGGAGGAAGACAGGTTGACAGGTAGAATTTCCGATTTATTATAGTTGATTTTAAAATTAGAAAGTGTACCAAAGTTTTTGAGTTCCCGCATCAGGACCGGCAACGAGATCAGGGGATTGGTTAGGTGAAACAGTACGTCATCTGCGTAGGCTGAGAGTTTGTGCTCCACAGCACCCACCGTCAGCCCTGTGATATCTGTATTTGCTCTCACTCTACGAAGCAGTGGTTCTAAGGCCAGGGCGAAGAGGAGGGGGGAGAGCGGGCACCCCTGTCTCGTGCCGTTCCCGATCGGGAATTTGGATGAGAGAATCCCATTAACCTTAACCTGTGCACAAGGTTCCGAGTAAAGGGCCAGTATCCAAGCTAGCATATTTGGGCCTAACCCCATTGAGGTTAAGACCTCTCTGAGATAAGACCAATCTATGCGATCGAACGCCTTCTCGGCGTCGGTGGAGAGTATTAGGTAAGGGGGGGGTACATCTTTAGTTTTAGCCCAATGTATAAGTTGAATCGCACGGATTGAGTTGTCTCGAGCTTCGCGTCCTACAATAAAACCCGTCTGGTCTAAGTGAACTATAAGGGGGATAAGGTGTTTCAGTCGGTTTGCAAGGATTTTCGCTAGGATTTTTACGTCCGTGTTTAGTAAGGAAATGGGGCGGTAACTTTGTGGGACAGTTGGGTCTTTACCCTCCTTCGGTATAACCGAGATGTGTGCTAAGAGAGCTTCAGATGGGATTTTGCATCCCTTAACTAGGGAATTGAAGTATTTACACATGTGGTTCACGAGGAGCGGGGAGAATTTGGCATAATATGCTATAGTAAATCCATCAGGACCTGGGCTTTTCCCGTTGGGTAGAGATTTAATGGTGGACTCAAGTTCCGTGGTGGTAATGGGGGATTCTAGGTCAGCTAGTTGGTCTTCAGTCAGGGGGGGCAGTCCGTTGGTGGATAGATAGTCTCGAATTTTGGTCAGTCTGTTTTCTTTAGCTTCATGGGTAGTTTTCGCATCTAGGTTGTAGAGTTCGGCGTAGTAGTCGCGGAACCCTTCTGCTATCTTGGAGGAGTGGAATGTCATATCACCCGTAGGGGATAGAAGTTTGTGTACTTGCATTTGGGCCCGTTTTGCTCGAAGCGCTCTTGCGAGCATGCGTCCGCACTTGTTACCGTGTTCGTAGTATCGGTGGGATAAGTGTCGCAATTGTTTACGTACCTGTCGTTCTAACAACCGTGAAAGTATGTCTCTGAGTTCCGTTAGTTCTCGTAGGTCATCTGAGGAACCTCCCGCCTTGTGTTTAAGTTCCGCCTGCTGAAGTGCATTTAGAACTCTATTATAGTCAGCTTGCCTTTCTTTCTTTAATCTTGACCCCTGTGCAATAAGTTCGCCTCGTGCAACAGCCTTGTGACATTCCCATATCGTACCCTCGCTCAGATCTCCTTGATTATTCTCTCGGAAGTAATTTTTTATCGTGTCTGAGACCTGGGCTTCCACTACAGGGTCATCTAATAAGTATTCATTAAGGCGCCAGTTCCAGGTTTTCCGGGAGCCTGTTGGAATGATAAAAGAGGCCTGGACCGGGGCATGGTCTGAAATGGTTATGTTTCCTATGGAAGAGCTTTGAAGAAGCTCCAAGGTCGGCCGGTCAAAGTAGACCAAGTCTATACGTGTGTAAACGTTATGTACCGCGGAATAATAACTGTAATCCCTCTCTGTGGGGTGAACGGCCCTCCAGCAGTCAACTAGGCCCATCATCTGAAGGGATTTTCGAAAGTGCCGAAGGAATGCGTGTGAATGGGAGGGCTTGCTGTGTGAAGTGTCCAGGGATGGGTCTGGGCTCACATTAAAGTCTCCTCCTAAAACTAGGGATCCCTCTCTGAACTCCTCTAATTTCTCTATGATTGAATCAAGGAAGGTCAATTGATTTGAATTGGGGGAATAGATATTGGCGAGGGTGTATTTAGTGCCCGCTATGGTCCCTTTCAGAAAGACATATCGTCCCAGGGGGTCAATCTTGATGTCTGAATATTGGAAGGGGCAGTTTTTGTGGATAGCTATGGAAGTGCCTCTGGACTTGTTGACTGGGGAGGTACTATGGTACCACTGACTGAAAATATGTGTCGGTAATTTTGGTATGGCATGGTGTGTGAAGTGTGTTTCCTGTAGGAAAACTATTTGTGCCCTGGACTTTTTTAGTTCCCACCACAGCTTACTCCGCTTACAGGGTGAGCAGAGACCACGGACATTATAAGAGATTACCTTAACCGTTGTCATTGAAGAATGTTGGTGTAGGTCGGCTGCGGTCCCGGGGGCGGAGTCCGGAGCGGGCGACGGCAATCGAGTAGACCCTGTCAGGGAAGAGGAGAGCAAGAGAGAGGCCTGGGAGGGAGAAGAGAATAGAGGAGGAAGGTGAAAAAACAAAATTAGAAACACGATTAAAATTAAAGCAAACTTTAACGTCAGCATAACCATATGCAACATTTAAATGTAAAGAGAACCTAACAATGGTTCTATATAGGCACAGACTGGGCCCAATGTGCCCCCCTTCCTCAGGGGACCCATTTTGTCCAGGTCCGGTATCCCAAATGGGATTAGTGCCCAAACAAGGGCAGCCTACTGGGGGAACGTGGGCCGCCATGGAGGGGAGAAGAGAGAGGGGGTCCACCCCGCTCCCACCTCTTAAATGCTGAGTTGTGACCCTTAGATTGGGGGGGGGGTTGTTGGGAATGGCGTAATAGGGGGCTAGGGGGGGGGGGATTATACTTGGGGGAGGCCCGGGGAGAGTAGTACTAGTAGCTAAGGGGGTCTGGAAACGTCCTCCATCTGTGTCTTTTCAGGAAGCGGGTGAGAGCCTTGACCAGCTTTATGTAGGCAGGTCATTGTCGGGGCTAGGTCAGACCAGTCTCAGCAGCAGTTAAACTGTAAAGGAAGTTCCAGATCTGTAAGTGATCTAATAATAAGGGGTGCCTCCGAAACAGGGGAGTAAGGATTCAGTCTCTCAGTGCAGCGGGGCCGGGAGAGGCATCTGACTCTTGCTGGTGGCGACTGCGTCTTCGGCCCCGGCGTTGGGGCATTTGTGTCCAGGGCTGGGGGAGTTCAATGTTTGGAAAGTTCATCATTGCATGGTCTCCTCGCCAATCCGGAAAGTCAACTTTGCCAAGTCCCAGGGCAGAGAGAAAGTGAGGGAGATCATCTCTGGTGCGCAGGGTGGCTGAGCGGCCATCTTTAAAGGCTTGTAAGTAAAAGGGAAAGCCCCAGCGGTATGTGAGGCCTGCTTCTTGGAGGGCCAGCAAGACAGGTTTTAGGGCTCGACGTTGCATCAGCGTGCGTCTGGAGATGTCCTGGAAGAAACATAAGTGGGCGCCATCGAAATCAAAATAAGGTCTGTTGCGCATTTTTTGCATTATTCGCTCTTTGAGAGTGTATTTATGCAACTTGCATATTATGTCTCGTGGGTTGTCAGCGTCTTGGGATGGTGGTCGCAGGGCTCGGTGGGCACGATCAATCTCAATGGGCTCTGTATCTGGTAAGTCCAGGATTTCCCTGAATATGCCTTGCAGGGAAGGGATAATGTCCCTAGGGGCTGTTGCTTCTGGCATACCTCGGATACGGATGTTTGCCCTTCTGCTGCGATTTTCAAAATCGTCAAGTTGTGACAATAATAAGTCCAGCTTTTGATCCTGAGCTGCACATCTAAGCTGCAATGCTGACATAGTGGGGAGAGCCTCATCCAGCCTTTGCTCTATAGTTTCCACTCTGTTGCCCAGGTGTGTAGTGTCCTCTTTGAGTTGTGCTATATCTTCTGTGAACGCCTTTTCCACCCTGGCTGTGAATCTTTCCAAGTCCTCTCTAGTGGGGAGGGACCAGATGTGTTTTTTAATGTCCCCATCTTCTATAAGGTCGGCAATATCCGATCCCCCTGCCCTGGACACAGTGGATCCCGGGGATGTCGGGGGTACAGAGTCACTCACCGATCCGGGTGAAGGCTGTGGGGATAGCGCGGCTGGCGTGGTTTGCTTCTGTGCCGGCGCGTGCTGTTTCCCTGTCTTATTGACCGGCGCCATCTTGGATTTCTCCAGGGCCTTGCCGCGGGTCCCGGAAAAATAGGAATCCAGCTGCCCCTGTTGGGTGTTCTCTGTCCCGGAGTGGTGGGCTGTATTCCGCCGCCTTTGTGACATGTCCTGGGCCGTGTCAGGGCCCAGGATCGCGGGTATGCTGCTGGGTAAGCTGCGGCGGGAGCGGAGCGCGGACCGGACACGTCCTCACAGCTCCACGTTCAGGACACGCCCCAGGATTTTACTTTTAAAGAATTTGAGGGTAGGTATATGCCATGTGTGCCCTTATTAATAAAAGCCATCATAATATACTAATTGTCAGGCTCAATTCTCTTGATATACAAATGATAACTATAGTTATATTATAAAGTATATATTATAAAGTGTGAAACTATACAGAAATACAGAGCTTTCATGTTTAGCTGTTAATCTTAAGGTCTGAATTTTATCAATAACAAGAGCTAGTTAAAAAAAAGGGAGGAAGATACTCTGAAGGCTTTAAATATCTAGGGAATTTAATGAATTTTCTGAAACTCATCTTAGGACTATTGCATACCTCCCAACTTTTGAACTTCAAAAAGAGGGACAGTTGAGAGAGGAAGCGTGCTGTGGTGTAATACGCGTACTGCTGGAAAAGTGGGTGTGGCCAAGCTTCTAACAGTGGAAGGGACTTAAGGGTGCGTAGTTAAACAAAATCCAAATTCATTTTTACCTATAATATATGCGTTAATTGCTGTACCACAAGTCTCACAGACACATACAAACCTCAGCACAATCATTTAAAAAAAATAAAATAAAAAGCTTACCATTACAAATGGTTTAGCATAAACTATGGAAGTGTGCATTTTACAAAGTGTGGAAGGATTCAGGAGAGCATTATGCACAGAGTGCAGGGTTCAGGAGAGTGCTAGCTACAGACTGCAGGGTGCTGAAGTGCATTATGCACAGGGTGCAGAGTTCAGGAGTGCACTTGGTACAGAGTGCAGGGTGCAGGAGAGTGCAAGACACAGAGTGCAGTGTTCTGGAGTGTGTTACGTACAGATGGCAGGGTTCTGGAGTGCGTATGTACAGAGTGCAGTGTTCTGAAGTCTGTTATGCACAGGAAACAGGGTTCTGGAATGTGTTACATACATAGTGCAGAGCTCAGGAGAGCACTAGGTACAGTCTGCAGGATTCTGGAGTGCCTTATGCACAGAGAGCAGGATTCTGGAGTGCCTTATGCAGAGAGCACGGGGTTCAGGGCAGAGCTAGTTACAGAGCAGAGTTCTGGGGGTGCATTTTGCACAGGAAGGTGGGTTCTGGAGTGTGCCATGTACAAAGTACAGGGTTCTGGTATATGTTATGCACAGGGTGCAGGGCTCTGGAGTGTGTTACGCAGAGTGCAGGGTGAAGGAGAGTGTTGGGCACAGAGTTCTGGAGAGCATTACGTACAGACTCCTGGAGAATGTGATACACAGAGTGCAGGGTTGAAGAGAGCGCTGGGTACAGAGTGCATTCATCCATCCACATCTCAATATTGCACCCCTCTTCAGCTATAACCTCTGCACCCCCCAACACAACCCCATCTCCTCTGCCCTCATCTCCCCCCTTCACCAAAGCTCCACTATCTTCCACATGGTTACCTTTCTGAAATCACCTTTCTATAGCTGGTCCTACCACCTACTGCAGCCACAGATTCCTTTTCCTTTTCAGTGCTCACACATTTTCAGCTCCCGAACTCCCCAACCATGTAGGAAATAAGGATCATGATGCAGCTCACCCCCCCCCCCCCTTCATTCTGCCCTTGAACATGCTGCAGTCAGCCAGACCAGCACTTGTCCCAGCTCTAAGTGCAGAGCAGGGAGGCTGTTGTAGGAGCTGTAAGAGAGCTTGGCTTCTGTGTTTTAAAGTGAAAGTGGTGAGCTGTGAGCACAGGGCTACTGCAAGGCTGAAAAAACCCTGGGTATGTGCATGGGCAATTGATCCTGACCCTTGGCAACTTTTCCCCGGCCAGCAATGTACAAATGCAGGCAGTTTCCCTATGCAACGGTTGCTTGACAAAGGGGACAGGTTTGGGTAGCAGTCTCTCCCATCCCCAACATCACAGGTTGGATTTTACAGCTGCACTCTCACATACCATTCCCAGCCAGCTTGCTTGCCAATCCCTGGCTGTGCTGGAGGTTTACACTGCTGCAAGTCCTGCGGGGCTGAAAGTTAACATATAATCAACAGATGGAGTTATGTGGGACAAAGCCCCTGTACAACGGGACTGCGGAACAAAGGTACAAATGCAGAAAAGTTCAGCCCAATTCAGGACTGTTGGTAGGTATGCTATTTCTGTTTTTATTCTTTTACATTTTTTCAAGGAGTATAAAAAAGAGACAGTAACATACCCATCGCTACAATTTTAAATTTGCTTTATGTACACTTTCTCTGCACACCTATTAAAGAAAAACACTAGCACTCTGCAGTTAACCTGTATATATAAAGATACTGATCCACTTGTAAATATCTTAATAGAATTGTACCTCAACTCCTGGATAAATTAATAATGGATATTTACTGCAAATCTAATACTGATCTACTTGTAAATATCTTAATTGTTTATTTATATCTGGATAAATTAATATTTTTATTGTACCCCCAGTCTGTATAAAGATGAAAAAGCAGCCCTGGATGCCATTCTCACTTTCAGTTTGGAGTAACCCCAGTACTTTCTTTTTGCCATAAAACGTCCTCATTCTCTTGGGTTGAATGAAGCATGAGGACATAAATGAAAATGAGGACATGCTGTGAATACAAAGCGTCATGGACCACCTTCTGAGAGTTCATCACCATTTAGCATTTAGTGTTTAATGGTGCAGCACCACTCTCTTCTGAATAATATTCAGCTTGGGGGACCTTCGGAGAAGGGGAGTGACTGGGGTATTTGGCAATAACTTTGCTTAGATATGATATCCAAACAAAACTTATTGAATTTTTTCAGCATACATGCTTCTTTGGCAATATTATCCTGTACTGATTTTTTCACTTTTACCAGTGGTAATTAAAGTGGAGTTCCACCCAAAAGGAGAATCTCCGCTTGTCTGCCTCTTTCCTTGCATCCGCTGCCACATTTGGCACCTTTTGGGGTGGAGGCGGGAACGGGTACCTGGTTTTGACAGCCGATTGAAAATTCAGCTCAGGTAAGGACAACGCTGGATTCGTGAACAGGTAAATGTCCTAATATTAAAATTCAGCAGCTACAGTAGTTGTAGCTGCTGACTCTTATTTTTTTCTAAAGGAGTCTGGAGCTCCTCTTTAACTACCTGTCATCCACTAACAGTACATATACTGGTAGTGTGCGACACAACCAGGTTATGCGACGTACCTGTATGTCATGGTGTACTTTATTTGGATGCAACACATGCTACTGCATTTCTGTGCATTGAGGCATGCTGCAGCACAGTCAAGGGCGTAGATAAGGGGCGGGGTCAGGGGTGTTCAAACCCCCCCCAGAGCATCCTGGAAAAATGCACAGACAGTGTCACTGCTGTTTAGCCTCAGCATCATCACAGTAGAAACAATCAGAGTTTCGGAATGCAGCAGCCAACCCCCCTTCTATTGTGCCCCACCCCCTCCGTTTAATAAGGAGTCCCCCTGAAAAGCATGAAATTACTGCAAGGTCTCAGATGCCAGCAATTGACAGTGCATTGTTGAGGGAACTCCTAGACTCCTCCTCAAGGTATCATATGACACAGCTGAAGGGAGACTGGGGATGCAGAATTTGACCTACTTCTGTGCCGTGCTGAATCTGAGGTCTGGTAAGTGGGGAGGCATCAATTTTCTGTTTTGGGAAGGAGGAAGTGAGAATTCTAGCCTGGGGGAGTTTCTTTTGGTGAGGGTTAAGGAAAGGGGGTGGGTTTGCTTTTGGAGAAGGGGGGAGTTTTTTGTAGAGACGTTTACAGGGGGTGGTTAATGGCAGGGATTTGCTTCAGGGAGGGAGTTTGATTGGATGAAGGGAGATTTTCTTCATAATTAGGAATCTTTGCTGGGGGAGAGGGTGTTGACTGTAGGAGATATTTTTGCTTTAAGGGGTCGGTTTAGAGACAGGGGGGTTTTGTTTTGGGGGGAATATTTGGGGGAGAGAGATATTTTACAGTGGGAATCTTTGCTTGGGGAGGGAGGGTTATTAGGAGGGAGAGGGGGATTTTTTTTCCCCCTAAAAAGATTTTTTTTAAAAATTATACTTGCCCAGGTGGATGGAGCGTTGATCCAATGTTGCATCTGTCCCCAGCTGCTTCTAAGACAAACAACGGAGCGATCAAAGACCGCTGATCACTCAGTTCTCAGCCTTCAGTGAGCAAACAGTGGTGACTGTCAGTCCCTGGCTCTGCCCCCCCTCCCCCAAGCTCACTGGAATGCCAGGCTGTGGAGGGGGCAGGAGCAGCTGGCTATCTGCTGGTCCAGGCATTGGGGTGAATCCTGACTTTAAAGTTAGTATCTTTCCACAGCCTTGACCTGCTGAGCGATGTCAGCTGACAGCGGGCTATAGCTGGCTGTCGGCTAAAAATGGGTCACAAAAGCGCAGAAGGGAGTGCACTCCCCTCCAGAAGAAGTACAACCAAACAGAATGCCGTCCCTTCAGAGCGCATGCACCGGTGACATCACGGCTGCTTTCCACGTGACTATCACCTAAACGCCACAAGTTTAGCAGATATTCACTGTACCTGCAGGTAAGCATTATTATAGGCTTACTTGTAGGTACAAGTTCAAAAGCTGGGTTTACTACAGTTTAAGACTGAATAAAAGCCAACCATATTGACCAGGTGCAAAGGGCACCATCCTGTGGTAGGCCGTGCACAATATTTTTTTTTTCATCTCTTAAAACATTTCATAAAATTTCTTAGGACACGTTTTTTTAAGGTTTAAATAAATCACTGAATTTACTGCCTGCCACAATATGTTGCCCCTTGCACCTACTCAACTTGCACAGTAAGGTTAGCTAAAATCCAGTCTTGGGTCTCATTCATACATCCTACAGGACCATGGTGCAGCAAGTATACTGCAAATACCTGCACCCGGGATCTCAGATGTTCTAATATCTGCTCAGCCTGTACACCTGAGTGATGGGCTGAAAAGAGCCAAGGCTGTCTGCTGCTGTAAACATGTATCCACCTGTATCTGCACATCCAGTGGCAAGTAGGGATACATTTTTGCCCTTGGATAAAATCTCTCTGCATCCAGGGTCAGAAATTTGTTCCTAACAGCAGGTAACCACTGTGACCCACAGTTTGTTAGTGTGTCGCTCAGGCACAATTGATGTGGGGAGTAATGTAGATGATACTGAATGTGCTGCAGGAGTGCCGGCGAGGGATGGAGCTCATCCCAGCTCCTGTAGTCACTAAAGGGAAGAGAGAAAAAAAAATCCCTGGTGTCACACATCCATGGAGTCCTATGGTAATGTAGTAGTGATGGGAGAGACTACCTCAGCCCAGGTTCCGCCAGGCCACACCCCAACGTGTTTTGCTTTGTCTCCCAGAGCTTAAACATGGGGACCACTGGATGTATAGATACATGTCAACAGCAGTGGCTCTTTTCAGCCCATCACTCAGATGAACAGGCTGAGCAGTTGACAAAAATTGGAACATCTGGGATCCTGGCTGTAGGTATTCATGGTACATTTGCCATTCCATGGCCATTTAGAACATATGAATGAGATCTAAAGCCTGGTTCACACGGTAAGTATTGTTTAGTTCAACCCAGCGGGCTGAACGAAAAAAAAATTAGGGAGCTTAAGAGGAGCTTGCTGTACTAATGAGTACACTACCGCACCATAACTGCGTGCATTGCGTTCTATTCAGTTGAATGGGGATAATTTTTGCTGCACTGCATTGCAAAGCCTCATGGCCCCACTCTGCTGTCACATGTTTTTACTGTACCTCCCCCAACATTAAAGTGTAAATGATGCCTTTAAGTTTGAAAGACCTGAACCCCCCAGAAAAAAAAAATATCTATGGCCCTGAGCACAGTTAAGATGCTTTAGTGCATTGGGCACTAAAACACAGCAATGTGCATGGCCTGGTATCGCAAAATCAAAAGTGTGAGGGTAGTCATAAAGCTTGTGTTACTATATAATTAAAGCACAAAACATATCCTGAGTGAAGGTTATTTTAGTATACAGTATCAGCACTATTAAGCTTATTTAAAAAACCTGGGAGAACATTAACAATCAGGTATTATTTGATTTACAAAATATTGCTAAAAATCTGCCCCTGATATTAAGATGCTGTCAGAATATCCACAAAGAAATATTTGTAAGCCACAGCTTGAGCTTCATTACTTTTTTGCACAAAGGGCATAGCTAGTCTATACTCCAGTTCCTATATATATTCATTAAATTGTAGCCTGTGGTCATCTTTTCCAGTCTTTTAACTTTTTATTGAAACATTTTGTATCAAAAAATTTAACATGATACCTCGTTAGCACTTCTTTTTTTTCCCTGTACTTTTGTTACTATTGTGATATTTGTTGCTTATGATAGTTTTGTTTTTCAATTCTGTTGCAGTTTTGATTATAACAGCAGGATCTAATAACCTGCTGTGTTCCTATTATGAAATTAGCATGAGTGACTATGCCTTGCTAGCACTCAAAGTAAAGAATAAATGAATGTCTGGAAATATTTTATTATATCTTTTCATGTGATAACACTGAAGAAAAGACACTTTGCTACAATGTAAAGAAGTGAGGAATGCAAGATCTCATCAGCTCAGTGATGTTGTCATGGAGGAGTGGAAGAGGACTCTAATGGCAACCTGTGAAGCTCTGGTGAACTCCATGCCCAAGGGGGTTAAGGCAGTGCTGAAAAAGAATGGTAGCCACACACAATATTGACACTTTGGGCCCAATTTGGACATCTTCACTTAGGGGTGTACTTTTGTTGCCAGCAGTTTAGACATTAACGACTGTGTGTTGAGTTATTTTGAGGGGACAGCAAATTTACACTGTTGTAATGTCTTTAGTGTAACATGAAAAGATATAATAAAATATTTACAAAAATGTGAGGGATGTACTCACTTTTGTGAGATACTGTATATACTGTATATATACATATTTTTTTCTTCCACTAGGGACTGGAGAAGAGAAGACAGGGAAAACTGACTGTTAATGTAGAGGAAGAATAGTAAGATGAATCAGTTAAGAAACTACCGGTATATTTGAGTTCTGTGAATATCACTGATAGGATACATTCTCTGTGCCCCCTGTGTTCACAGATCCTTTTTAGGACTACTATGTGTCTCAGCAACAAGTTTGATTGCTAGCTGTTTAACAACCATCGTCTTAGCTACCTTATTTTTATTTTCTTGATATCGGGATTGATTCAAGGATAGCAATTAAAGTGGTTGTAAAGGCAGAAGGTTTTTATATCTTAATGCAATATATGCATTAAGATAAAAAGCCTTCTGTGTGCAGCAGCCTCCCTCAGCCCCCCTAATACTTACCTGAGCCCCATCTAGATCCAGCGATGTTGTAGGAGTGTCTCAGCTGCCCAGGACTCTCCTCCTCATTGGCTGAGACAGCAGTGAGGCACCATTGGCTCCTGCAGCTGTTAATCAAAGTCAGTTAGCCAATGAGAAAAGGAAGGGGTTGTCTGAATGGACACAGGGAGCTGTGGCTCATCTCGGGTGCCCCCATAGCAAGCTGCTTGCTGTGGGGGCAATCAACAGAAGGGAGGGGCCAGTAGCACCCAAGAGGGACCCGAGAAGAGTAGGGTCCAGGCTGCTCTGTACAAAACCAATGCACAGGGTAGGCAAGTTTGACATGTTTGTTATCTCTAACTAAAAAAATGAGACTTTAGTATCACTTTAAATTTTCCTCCCGGCTCATCCTTAACAAAGCTACTTTTGTTTAAAAAATGTATATAATGTGCTGAAGGGAGTGAGACTAGGAAGATTGCTGGATGGGGTCTACTTCTCTCTCTCTCAAAAAAAAACTTCTCTTGTAGTTGGTGCTGCTTACAGTCATATAAGTATTGATGGTGCTGCTAAAAGCCAACAATGCCGCTTACTGCCACTTCTCCTCGACTTGCCAAAAAAACCCCATGAGATTCAAAATTCATTTTTTTGTAGGAAAAAAAAAAACAATTGCCTGTGCCTCATTGTGCTATTTTAGGTCTGTGTGTGCTGTCATCAAACTATAGTCACCATTAGGGATGAGCTTCGAGTTTGAGTCGAACTCATGTTCGACTCGAACATTGGCTGTTCGCAAGTTCGCCGAACAGCGAACAATTTGGGGTGTTCGCGGCAAATTCGAATGCCGCAGAACACCCTTTAAAAGTCTATGGGAGAAATCAAAAGTGCTAATTTTAAAGGCTTATATGCAAGTTATTGTCATAAAAAGTGTTTGGGGACCTGGGTCCTGCCCCAGGGGACATGGATCAATGCAAAAAAAGTTTTAAAAACGGCCGTTTTTTCAGGAGCAGTGATTTTAATAATGCTTAAAGTCAAACAATAAAAGTGTAATATCCCTTTAAATTTCGTAGCTGGGGGGTGTCTATAGTATGCCTGTAAAGGGGTGCATGTTTCCCGTGTTTAGAACAGTCTGACAGCAAAATGAGATTTCGAAGGAAAAAACACATTTAAAACTACCCGCGGCTATTGCATTGCCGACAATACACATAGAAGTTCATTGATAAAAACGGCATGGGAATTCCCCACAGGGCAACCCCGAACCAAAATGTAAAAAAAAATGACGTGGGAGTCCCCCTAAATTCCATACCAGACCCTTCAGGTCTGGTATGGATTTTAAGGGGAACCCCGCACCAAAAAAAAAGGCGTGGGGTCCCCCCAAAAATCCATACCAGACCCTTATCCGAGCACGCAACCTGGCAGGCCACAGTAAAAGAGGGGGGGACGAGAGTGCAGCCCCCCCTCCTGAACCATACCAGGCCACATGCCCTCAACATTGGGAGGTTGCTTTGAGGTAGCCCCCCAAAACACCTTGTCCACATGTTGATGAGGACAAGGGCCTCATCCCCACAACCCTGGCAGGTGGTTGTGGGGGTCTGCGGGTGGGGGGCTTATCGGAATCTGGAAGCCCCCTTTAACAAGGGGACCCCCAGATCCCGGCCCCCCCCTGTGTGAAATGGTAAGGGGGTACTTACCCCTACCATTTCACTAAAAAACTGTCAAAAATGTTAAAAATGACAAGAGACAGTTTTTGACAATTCCTTTTTTTAAATGCTTCTTCTTTCTTCTATCTTCCTTCATCTTCTGGTTCTTCCTCCGGCGTTCTCGTCCAGCATCTCCTCCGCGGCGTCTTCTATCTTCCACTCGGGCCGCTCCGCACCCATGGCATGGGGGGAGGCTCCCGCTCTTCTCTTCATCTTCTTCTCTTCTTCCTTCTTCTCTTCTTCTCTTCTTCATTTTCTTCTCCGGGCCGCTCCGCACCCATGCTGGCATGGAGGGAGGCTCCCACTGTGTGACGACGTCTCCTCGTCTGACGGTTCTTAAATAACAAGGGTGGGGCCACCCGGTGGCCCCGCCCCCCTCTGATGCACGGGACATGACGGGACTTCCCTGTGGCATTCCCCATGACGTCACAGGGAAGTCCTGTTAAGTCACCGTGCGTCAGAGGGGAAAGAAAATGAAGAAGGAAGAAGAGAAGAAGATGAAGAGAAGAGCGGGAGTCTCCCCCCATGTCATGGGTGCGGAGCGGCCCGAGGAGAAGAAGATAGAAGACGCCGTGGAGGAGATGCTGGACGAGAACGCCGGAGGAAGAACCAGAAGATCCAGAAGAACCAGAAGAAGAAGATGAAGGAAGATAGAAGAAAGAAGAAGCATTTAAATAAAGGAATTGTCAAAAACTGTCTCTTGTCATTGAGGGCATGTGGCCTGGTATGGTTCAGGAGGGGGGGGGCGCACTCTCGTCCCCCCCCTCTTTTCCTGCGGCCTGCCAGGTTGCGTGCTCGGGTAAGGGTCTGGTATGGAATTTAGGGGGACTCCCACGTCTTTTTTTTTTTTTTTAATTTTGGTTCGGGGTTTCCCTGTGGGGAATTCCCATGCCGTTTTTATCAATGAACTTCTATGTGTATTGTCGGCAATGCAATAGCCGCGAGTAGTTTTAAATGGGTTTTTTCCTTCGAAATGTCATTTTGCTATCAGACTGTTCTAAACACGGGAAACATGCGCCCCTTTACAGGCATACTATAGACACCCCCCAGCTACGAAATTTAAAGGGATATTACACTTTTATTTTATAAAATCACTGCTCCTGAAAAAACGGCCGTTTTTAAAACTTTTTTTTTGCATTGACCCATGTCCCCTGGGGCAGGACCCAGGTCCCCAAACACTTTTTATGACAATAACTTGCATATAAGCCTTTAAAATTAGCACTTTTGATTATTCATGTTCGTGTCCCATAGACTTTAACGGTGTTCGCGTGTTCGAACAAACTTTTTTCCTGTTCGCATGTTCTGGTGCGAACCGAACAGGGGGGTGTTCGGCTCATCCCTAGTCACCATGTCACAATTTGCCCACCAATGCCTTTGATCTGTAGCTGTACTATTTTTTAGGAGGATAGCTACCTGTGCCTTCTGGCTCCACTTAAGGCCCATTGTAAATGCTGCTAGACTGTTAAGCCACTTGCTAATGTTTAACCTTTCCACTCTGAGAGTTGTAGCTCTATTTTTTGTAAGAAAATAGTTCCCTGTGCCTTCCAGCTTCACATTTGGATCTGTTTTTTCTGTGAAGCCAATGGCCAATTTCAACAGAGCCATACACACATAACAGGATGGGGTAATAGGCCAAATGATTTGAAAATTGAGTAACTGTAAATTTCACTTTACCAAACAGGTGCAAAATAAATCAATTATGCAAGGAAATGTCATAATGGTAAAGAGTATGCATACGCTGCAGAGTGATGCAAAACAGATAATGAAAACTGCACAAACACAGTCTAGTTGAGAATCACTTCCTCAGTAAAACAATTCAGAATACAAACAGCTACTTGCACTTATTCTCATTAAAGCATTCCCCTCAGTGAAGTCCGAGGTCACATAGGGGAACAGTTGGAGGGAACCCCAGGCCAGAGAACACAAGGGGGTAACCCACTGGAACTGGAGCACTCTGGTAGCCATTGGGGAGGTAGTCCCGACGATAGTGAATGAGTCTTTCAGATAAGGTGCATGCTAATAGGCTCCTGCCAAGCTCCCTGAATGCTGATTCTGACAATGGTTGCAGGTCACTTACCCAGCAACCTCTGCCCCATAAGGTGTGGCCTGTCTGAGCTGCTAAGAGAGGGAATTATAGAAACTTTTCTTCCCTGGGCATTTCTTGAAATCCAGGAATTTCTGGAAAAAATAGTTAAAGGGGCCTGTGCGTGTATCAGAGCGTGGCTAGTAAATGCACAGTCCACTTATTACTTGTCTCCACTACTCTGAGCTCTTCACTTTGCAGCCTGCAGGGAGGTGAACAGGTGCAATTTTTATAGTCTTTACTCTGTGGGGTTGATTTAGTAAAGCCAAAGAGGCTGCTCACATTGCAAGGAAACTTTCACTTACCCAAGTGAATGAGTGAAGCTCTGTTGACTTCCATCGTCCAATCATTTGCAAAAAAAAATAAAAAGTTTCTTTATTTTATTTTCCTTGTGCATGATTGTGATGTAGGTGGAAGATAACGCTGGACCGTTGTAACAAGAGATTGGTTATTGGCAGGTTTCTGGATGGAGAATGTCAAAGGAATCATTTCCAATGGGTTGTCTCCCAGTTGTTAGTGGTGTTGGTGGTAGACTTTGTTGAAATCTAGGGCTGCTACTATTCTGGTACAACAATGAGATTGTCTCAATAAGAAATACTTTGATGGGTGTGAAGGAGCGCCCGATGTCCAGAAATAAACCTCTCACAATAGAGTCAACCTGTTTTGTGGGGGAATGCATCCCCCTTCTTCAGGGCTAGTTTACAGAGAAAGAGATATACAATCAAAATCTATAGGGTTTCAGGGATATATACATAGTGTACAAAGGTCAAAACTATATGTAAAGTTATTTGGCAACATGATATAGCAAAATAAAATATGCAATATCTAAATAGTAACAATAAATAAAATAAAGTATCTAATATTTGCCATAACATTATGGGTTATGATGTCCTGGATATGTATTGTTATGTACTGTATCTGTACTGGATAGAGTAGAACAGAAATCACACTCAATACTTTTTCATCCACCAGTGGGAAATAAATGTGTGACCAAGTTATATATCCCAATAGTATCTATCTATCTATCTATCTATCTATCTATCTATCTATCTATCTATCTATCTATCTATCTATCTATCTATCTATCTATCTATCTATCTATCTATCTATCTATCTATCTTACATTTTATTATGCAGACCAACACAAAGTGGCACATAATTGTGAAGTGGAAAGAAAATTATAAATGGTTTTCAATTTTTTTTTTTTCAAATAAATATGTGAAAAGTGTGGTGTGCATTTGTATTCAGCCCCCCTGATTCAATACTTTGTAGAACCACCTTTCTCTGCAATTTTAGCTGCAAGTCATTTTGGGTATGTCTATTTCCAGCTTTGTACTTCTAGAGAGTGAAATTCTTGCCTATTCTTCTTTGCAAAATAGCCTAAGCTCTGTCAGATTGGATAGAGAGCATCTGTGAACAGCAATTTTCAAGTCTTGCCACAGATTCTCAATTGGATCTAGGTCTGGACTGGGCCATTCTAAAATATGAATATGCTTTGATCTAAACCGTTCCATTGTAGCTCTGGCTGTATGTTTAGGGTCGTTGTCCCGCTGAAAGGTAAACCTCCGCCCCAGTCTCAAGTGTTTTGCAGACTCCAACAGGTTTTTTTTCTAAGATTGCCCTGTATTTGGCTTATCCATATTCCAATCAACTCTGACAAACTTCACTGTCCCTGCTGAAGAAAAGCATCCCCACAACATGATGCTGCCACCACCATGTTTCACAGTGTGTTCAGGGTAATGTGCAGTGTTAGTTTTCCACTAGGCGTAGTGTTTTGCTTTTAGGCCAAAAAGTAAAATTTTGCTCTCATCTGACCAGAGCACCCACTTCCACATGTTTGCGGTATCCCTCACAGGGCCAACCCTACCATGGTACCCAGTGGGCCCATGGTCCAAGGCAGCATTTTAGGAGGAGCGGCCTATGGGACTGCTTTGAAAGGCTGCATCCAATGAGTGTGCAGCCCTTGCTGCCTTTGAGACAGTTTCACACTGAGCAGATCATTCTGCTTGTAAGATCCGCTGAGTGTGTGAAACTGTCAGGTAATGTAACTTCATGCAGAGAGAGACCAGCTGTCAAAATTGAGCGCGGGACCCAGCAACTATCAAACACCAGGCAATGGGATGTATAAGTGTGAGCTACGTGTATGTGGCCTGCCCCCTTCCTTAACGAGCCAAACAAATCATTGGTTGGTGTTTAATAGCTGCTGGGTCCCGCCCAACCCCAACATCAGAAAGAGACCAGTTGTCAAAATTCAGCGGTGATGTCGGGGATGAGCAGGACCCAGGGTGGGCAGGACCCGGGGTGGGTGGGACCCAGCAGCTATCAGACACCAGCCAATGATTGGGCTACTTAAGAAAGGGGGCGGGACCACATACATGTAGCGGACCGCCCAGATCCCATCCCATTGGCTGGTGTTTGATAGCTGCTGGGTCCCACCCACCCCCAACATCACCGCAGCTTGACAGCTGGTTTCTTTCTGCATGAAGTTACATTACATGACAGTGTCACGCACAGTTTCACTAAGTGTCAATATCGGCCTTAGTGTGAAACTCCCTCTCTTCTGTCAGTGCCAATCAGTGCCAACTGTCAGTGCCAATCAGTGCCAACTGTCAGTGCCGCCTATTATCATTGCCAACCAATGCCACCTATCAGTGCCAATCAATGCTTCCAATCAGTGCCACCTACCAGTGCCAATAAGTGCCGCCAATCAGAGCCAGTGCTTCCAATCAGTGCCCATCACTGCCATCTATCAGTGCCCATCAGTTCTGGCAATGAATGCCCATGAGTGCCACCTATCATTGCCAATCAGCGCTAACTATCAGTGCTGCCTATCAGTGCCCATCAGTGCTGCCAATCAGTTCCACTAAATGCTGCCAATCAGTGCTGCCTATTAGTGCCAATTAGTGCTGCCAATCAGTGCCACCTCTCAGTGCCAATCACGGCCCATTAGTGCTACCTATCAGGGCCAATCAGTACTGCCAATCAGTGCTTTCTATTAGTGCCAATCAGTGCCACCTATCAGTGCCAATCATTGCTGCCTGTCAGTGCTGCCAATCAGTGCACTGAGTGCAGGGATGGGGCGGTGAACTCAGCAGCCAGGCACATTGTCCATGGGGGGGCAGGCCTGGTGGGGCACAACTGAAATCTGTTTATTAAGGTTTATTAATTCCACATGCTGATCTTTAGTATAATAGGTAATCGCCACACTACTATTTACAATTAACTACTGGAGGTAAAATAAAAAAGTGTCAGTAAAAGGCTTTTTAATCTGATTTTATGATAAATTTAATTTTAGTTATCATTATATAACATAAAGAATGTGGGGGCCTTTTGATGGGCGTGATTTTTTTTTGGGGGGGGGCAGCATTTCATTCTTGGGCCCAGACAACACAATGTCTTGGGCCGGCCCTGGTCCCCCACATGGCTTCTTGCAAACTGTAGCTGGGACTTCTTAAGGCTTTCTTTCAACAATGGCTTTTTTCTTGCCACTTTTCCATAAAGACCAGATTTGTGGAGTGCACAACTAATAGTTGTCCTATGTACAGATTCTCCCACCTGAGCTGTGGATCTCTGCAGCTGCTCCAGAGTTACCATGGGCCTCTTGGCTGTTCTCTGATTAATTCTCTCCTTGTCCGGCCTGTAAGTTTTAGGTGGATGGCCATGTCTTGGTAGGTTTGCAGTTGTGCCATACTCTTTCAGTTTTCAGATGATGGATTGAACAGTGTTCCGTGAGATTTTCAAAGCTAGATTTTTTATAACCTAACCCTGCTTTAAACTTCACAATGTTATCCCTGAACTATCTGGTGTGTTCCTTAGCCTTCATGATGCTGTTTGTTCATTATGGTTCTCCAACAAACCTCTGAGGGCTTCACAGAACCACTGTATTTATATTGAGATTAAATTGCACACAGGTGGACTTTATTTACTAATTAGGTGACTTCTGAAGGCAATTGGTTCTACTAGATTTTAGTCAGGGGTATCAGAGTAAACGGGGCTCAATACAAATGCACGCCACACTTTTCACATATTTTTTTTGTTAAAAATGTTGTAAACCATTTATCATTTTCCTTCCACTTCACAATTACAGTGGGGATAGAAAGTATTCAGAACCCCTTACATTTTTCACTCTTTGTTATATTGCAGCCATTTGCTAAAATCATTTAAGTTCATTTTTTTTCCCTCATTAATGTACACACAGCACCCCATATTGATAGAAAAACACAGACTTGTTGACATTTTTGCAGATTTATTAAAAAAAGAAAAAATGAAATATCACATGGTCCTAAGTATTCAGACCCTTTGCTCAGTATTTAGAAGCACCCTTTTGATCTAATACAGCCATGAGTCTTTTTGGGAAAGATGCAACAAGTTTTTCACACCTGGATTTGGGGATCCTCTGCCATTCCTTCTTGCAGATCCTCTCCAGTTCTGTCAGGTTGGATGATAAACGTTGGTGGACAGACATTTTTAGGTCTCTCCAGAGATGCTCAATTGGGTTTCAGTCAGGGCTCTGGCTGGGCAATTCAAGAACGGTCACGGAGTTGTTGTGAAGCCACTCCTTGGTTATTTTAGCTGTGTGCTTAGGGTCATTGTCTTGTTGGAAGGTAAACCTTCGGCCCAGTCTGAGGTCCTAAGCACTCTGGAGAAGGTTTTCGTCCAGGATATCCCTGTACTTGGCAGCATTCATCTTTCCCTTTATTGCAACCAGTTATCCTGTCCCTGCAGCTGAAAAACACCCACACAGCATGATTCTGCCACCACCATGCTTCACTGTTGGGACTGTATTAGACAGGTGATGAGCAGTGCCTGGTTTTCTCCACACATACCGCTTAGAATTAAGGCCAAAAAGTTCTTTCTTGGTCTCATCAGACCAAAGAATCTTATCTCTCACCATCTTGGAGTCCTTTAGGTGTTTTTTAGCAAACTCCATGCAGGCTTTCATGTGCCTTGCCTGAGGAGAGGCTTCCGTTGGGCCACGCTGCCATAAAGCCCAGACTGGTGGAGGGCTGCAGTGATGGTTGACTTTCTACAACTTTCTCCCATCTCTCGACTGCATCTCTGGAGTTCAGCCACAGCAATCTTTGGGTTCTTCTTTACCTCTCTCACCAAGGCTCTTCTCCCCGATAGCTCAGTTTGGCCAGACAGCCAGCTCTAGGAAGGGTTCTGGTCGTCCCAAACGTCTTCCATTTAAAGATTATGGAGGCCACTGTACTCTTAGAAACCTTAAGTGCAGCAGAAATTTTTTTGTAACCTTGGCCAGATCTGTGCCTTGCCACAATTCTGTCTCTGAGCTCTTCAGGCAGTTACTTTGACCACATGATTCTCATTTGCTCTAACATGTACTGTGAGCTGTAAGGTCTTATATAGACAGGTGTGTGGCTTTCCTAATCAAGTCCAATCAGTATAATCAAACACAGCTGGACTCAAATGAAGGTGTAGAACCATCTCAAGGAGGATCAGAAGAAATGGACAGCACCTGAGTTAAATATATGAGTGTCACAGCAAAGGGTCTGAATACTTAGGACCATGTGATATTTCAGTTTTTCTTTTTAATAAATCTGCAAAAATGTCAACAATTCTGTGTTTTTCTATCAATATGGGGTGCTGTGTGTACATTAATGAGGGAAAAAAATGAACTTAAATGATTTTAGCAAATGGTTGCAATATAACAAAGAGTGAAAAATTTAAGGGGGTCTGAATACTTTCCTTCCCCACTGTATGTGCCACTTTGTGTTGGTCTATCACATCGTTGTAAAACGCCAAAATGTGTAAAATTTCAAGGGACTGTATATGTGTGTATGTATGTATATACAGTGGCTTGCGAAAGTATTCGGCCCCCTTGAACTTTTCAACCTTTTGCCACATTTCAGGCTTCAAACATAAAGATATAAAATTTTAATTTTTTGTAAAGAATCACCAACAAGTGGGACACAATTGTGAAGTGGAACGAAATCTATTGGATATTTTAAACTTTTTTAGCAATTAAAAAAACTGAAAAGTGGTGCGTGCAAAATTATTCGGCCCCTTTACTTTCAGTGCAGCAAACTCACTCCAGAAGTTCAGCGAGGATCTCTGAATGATCCAATGTTGTCCTAAATGACTGATGGTGATAAATAGAATCCACCTGTGTGTAATCAAGTCTCTGTTTAAATGCACCTGCTCTGTGATAGTCTCAGGGTTCTGTTGAAAGCGCAGAGAGCATCATGAAGACCAAGGAACACACCAGGCAGGTCCGTAATACTGTTGTGGAGAAGTTTAAAGCCGGATTTGGATACAAAAAGATTTCCCAAGCTTTAAACATCCCAAGGAGCACTGTGCAAGCGATCATTTTGAAATGGAAGGAGTATCAGACCACTGCAAATCTACCAAGACCTGGCTGTCCCTCTAAACTTTCAGCTCAGACAAGGAGAAGACTGATCAGAAATGCAGCCAAGAGGCCCATGATCACTCTGGATGAACTGCAGAGAACTACAGCTGAGGTGGGAGAGTCTGTCCATAGGACAACAATCAGTCGTACACTGCACAAATCTGGCCTTTATGGAAGAGTGGCAAGAAGAAAGCCATTTCTCAAAGATATCCATAAAAAGTCTCATCTAAAGTTTGCCACAAGCCACCTGGGAGACACACCAAGCATGTGGAAGAAGGTGCTCTGGTCCGGTGAAACCAAAATCGAACTTTTTGGCCACAATGCAAAACGATATGTTTGGCGTAAAAGCAACACAGCTCATCACACTCAACACACCATCCCCACTGTCAAACATGGTGGTGGCAGCATCATGGTTTGGGCCTGCTTTTCTTCAGCAGGGACAGGGAAGATGGTTAAAATTGAGGGGAAGATGGATGCAGCCAAATACAGGACCATTCTGGATGAAAACTTGTTGGAGTCTGCAAAAGACCTGAAACTGGGACGGAGATTTATCTTTCAACAAGACAATGATCCCAAACATACAGCAAAATCTACAAAGGAATGGTTCACAAATAAACGTATCCAGGTGTTAGAATGGCCAAGTCAAAGTCCAGACCTGAATCCAATCGGGAATCTGTGGAAAGAGCTGAAAACTGCTGTTCACAAACGCTCTCCATCCAACTAACTGAACTCGAGCTGTTTTGCAAGGAAGAATGGGCAAGAATTTCAGTCTCTCGATGTGCAAAACTGATAGAGACATACCCCAAGCGACTTGCAGCTGTAATCGCAGCAAAAGGTGGCTCTACAAAGTATTAACGCAAGGTGGCCGAATAATTTTGCACGCCCCACTTTTCATTTTTTTATTAGTTAAAAAAGTTTCAAAAATCCAAAAGATTTCGTTCCACTTCACAATTGTGTCCCACTTGTTGGTGATTCTTCACAAAAAATTTAAATTTTATATCTTTATGTTTGAAGCCTGAAATGTGGCAAAAGGTTGAAAAGTTCAAGGGGGCCAAATACTTTCGCAAGCCACTGTATATGTATGTATGTATGTATGTATGTATATATATATATATATATATATATATATATATATATATATATAGTCGTGGCCCTATGGCCTAGACAAATATGGATCACATAAACCTGCGACAAGACTTACAACATAACATAGAGGTGTGTCTTGGTCATGTGGTCGGTATGCCAAGAAAAGGGGTCATACCCAAGATAAGTAATAGATGATTATGGAGAAGAATATGCTGAAAAGTGCCTGAAAAAGGGGATGGGAGGGAGGGTATCGCGCACTGGAACCGACAAAGGGCATGGATGAGTGGTCTGCTTAAATACCCTTTTGCCACATATTGACAACATCATTTTGGTAACGGGCTTCATACACTAGCAAAGCATGTAGGTGTGGTGCTGTTCACGTGTTTTAAAGTGTGTGTATCCAACTCACTTCCCAATTCACTCACTACTTTAAATAAACTTATGTGCATTGTCAATGCTGCATGTGCAAACCGTGCTCATATAAAAAAGTGACTAGTGCTAAAAATTATTAATCAATAAGGAATAAATTAAATCAAAGTGACAAGTGCTCTTCAGTCATATGTGACTTCAATCCTTAAATTCAATATATTTTAGCCAAATAATGCAGTCCTTGAGTATAATATATATATATATATATATATATATATATATGCGCAGTCCTTCAAAGAGTGAAAGTAATCCAAAAAGTGACAAGTGCTCTTCATTGGTTTGTGCTGGTGCTCCTTACAGTGCCCCTATAGGAAATGCACTCACTGGAAATCCTTACCCCACACAGGGGTATTGCGCATTCACAGGATCTGCCACTGTGCAGCAATATGAAGATCCATGGCTTTCTTTTTTCCTAATACACAATCCTTGATGCCTGTCCCAATCACACACCTGCACGCCAGCTAAGCTAGCTTGCATCAAAACATGTGTGTCAAAATTGCCCTCACTATGCCATAAAAAGCTGCTTTCTGGGCCTTATTTCCTTTTTGATTCACCAGGGTTCTCTATATTCTTCCATCAAACAGCATAGCACCATCCACCACCGGCTTCATACACTATATTGTACAGGTTTCCTCTTAATCATTTTTTATTTTTTTCTTCTAAATAACACATATAAAAAGAAATTAAAAAATGTTTTGATTGTTCCTACTTTCATTTTTTCCCAGTCTGTTTTCCTGCTTTGTGTTAATACATGCACATATATAAACACACACCAACCCGTTTACACTGGATGTTCTTGGCAAATACATGTGTTTCCACTTGAATGCAGCTGCATGAGTTTGAATAGAAAATACAGCATTTAACAAGAAAAGGATGCGTTTGGCCTGCTTGGACTACAGTTAAAATGCACCTCAATAGGATATGCTGGTTCAAAGAAACACAGCACAATGCAAAGCAGGTCAAACACAACCTCTGGCTCTGGACTGTCATGTACTGCTCTGCATTGGCATTTTGCTGACCTACCTTTGATGTGCATTTCAATGTAAAATGCAAGAAAACAGTACCTGTGTACATGAACTCATACTGTCATTAGACCTACTGACTACATTCTCTACCACAGAACCTCTAAAAACCAAGGAAAAGGTGATCAGAACCTGAAAGATCTATAAAACCATGTAACATTTCTAAAAATGCTCTCACTTCAAAAATTTCAAAGCTCCAATCAAAGTTAATCAATGCAACTTGCCCCTACTGTTATTTTGCTTTGAAAACAATAACAACACAAAACCTATAGCTTTCACAATATTGTCTCCAAAATTCAGGAAAATGTCAAATTAAAACAAAAATGAAATGAAAGCCATGATAATTAATCTTATGGCTGACATTGTATACAGTAGCTCTTTATACAATTGATAGGGCATTTACTTTCATATGAACTTAAGTATTGTGTGGTTAGTCTATTATTGTAAGTGTATAAATGTGTATTTGTTTCGTGTAGTTTTGTTTTGCTAGAACCTTAAAAAAATTAAGTTTTAATATTTAAGCAATGTAAATATGTTAAAACCTTTGTATACAATGTACCAACATTTGGAGAGTACATTTACATGTCTTTCTGTCACCTGGGATCTAGGGTGCAGATGGTTCAATTAGCACTTAAAACACCAATACAAATAAAATACAAGTTTTGGAAATAGAAGTAATGTTTTATTTAAAATATAGTTGTCATACAGGGTTGTGGATAGCTAGCACTAGTCGTCATTTTTGTACGTCAAAAGAAAAAGATCCATTTAAAAGATTTTTTTTAAGTTGAACACCGAAAATGACTGGCATAAGTTCAGCTCTTATCTATATTGATCTAATGGAAAACAGATGGCCTATTTATGGAAGCTGCATATTAAAGGACATTTGCACCCTTATGATGTTCCTACTAATGGGTAAAATGAACCACTTCTAACATCTTAAGCTGTCTGCTGCATTAGATAATAGGTATGCTTAATTGCCCTTGACTGAATGCTGCTTGCACCTTTATCATGCTGTATCATTTAAACTGTAGCAATGAAGAGTTTTGGATTCATTGTGCTTGTTGTAAATTAGTATTTGAATTAAAATGAATCTGATGTATTTTCAGGTATGTCAAACTCTTTATACAGTACACACTGTTTTAATGTTGCAACATTTATTTTAACCATTCAATAATATAAACCTTTTGGAACTATTCAACTATTCATAAACTAAAAAACAATGGGGTTGATTTGCTAAAGGAAAATCCACTCTGTACTACAAGTGCACTGGTATTGCATTTGAAAGTGCACCTGGAAGTGCAGTTGCTGTAGATCTGAGGGGAAGATCTGAAATGAGGGGAATCTCTACTGATTTTATCATCCAATCATGTGCAAGCAAAAATGCTGTTTTTTAATTTTCCTTGCATGTCCCCCTCAGATCTACAGCGACTGCACTTCCAAGTGCACTTCAAAGTGCACTTGAAGTACACTTGGAAGTGCACATTGGATTTGCCTTTAGTAAATAACTCCTAATGTGTAGCATTCAGGTTTACATGTCAAACTGCAAATGGGACTTCTTTTGGCTTTCTTTCAACAATGGCTTTCTTCTTGCCACTCTCTTCCATAAAGACAAAGGGAGAACACCGGAAGCACCACCTAAGTGCAGTATTAAAAATGGCTTTATCAAAACACTCTTACAAAGGTAAGAACATAAACGATTAAAGCCGTTTTTAATACTGCACTTAGGTGGTGCTTCCAGTGTTCTCCCTTTGTCTTTCTACATACAGAGCCAGCTCTCTAAGGATGGCAGCTGCCCTTGCCCTGCCATCATTTTACTTTTATATCTGTGAATTACTTGATCTGCCTATGGACTAATGACCCAGTAAACAATATTTGTGTTTAGTTTGTAAGCACTGTATTTGCGCTTACAGTTATTGTTACTTTTACTCTCTTCCATGAAGGCCATCTGTGGAGGGCACAACTACTAGTTGTCCTGTGAACAGATTCTTCCATCTGAGCTGTGGATCTCTGCAGCATCTCCAGAGTTACCATGGGCCTCTTGACTGCTTCTTTGATTAATGCTCTCCTTGCCTGGACTGTCAGTTTAGGTGGATGGACATTTCTTGTTGGACATTTGCAGTTGTGCCATAGTCTTTCCATTTTCGGATGTTGGATTGAACGGTGCTCTGTGAGATGTTCAAAGCTTGGGATTTTTTTTTTTTAGAACCAAACTCTGCTTTAAACGTCTCCACAACTTTATTGCAGACCTGCCTGATGGGTTCCTTGGCCTTCATGATGCTGTTTGTTCACTAAGGTGCTCTAACAAACCTCTGAGGGCTTCACCGAACAGCTGTATTAATACTGAGATTAAATTACACACAGGTGGAGTCTATTTACTAATTAGGTGACTTCTGAAGGCAATTGGTTCCACTAGATTTTAGTTAGGGGTATCAGAGTAAAGGGGGCTGAATACAAATGCACGCCACACTTCTCACATATTCATTTGTAAAAAAATTAGAAAACCATTTATCATTTCCTTCCACTTCAAAATTATGTGCCACTTTGTGTTGGTCTATCAAATAAAATCCCAATAAAATACATTTACGTTTTTGGTTGTAACATGACAAAATGTGGAAAATTTCAAGGGGTATGAATACTTTTTCAAGGCACTGTACATGTTCATGTGTGACCTTCATATGCATTTGTTTCTGTGTGTGAGCACGGAGGGGGGGGGGGGGGGCAGGTCGGTTTAAACATTTTTAAAATTATTTTTTTTTTTCCACACTATCCCTTTAATTTTTTATCACTTTTATTTCTATCAAAAGAAATTGTGATAGCAAGAAAGCATGACAGGTCCTCTTTATGGAGGCATCTGGTGTCTACAAGACCCAAGATATCTCCTCTACCCTTAAAAGCATGAGATAAAAACAAAACAAAACATTGATCTCATGCTTTTGGAAAAAAGAAAAAAAAGGCTCGGTTTACATCTGCCCTAAGTGGAAGTGACGAAATGCTCATTGCTTCCAGTCTCCTAAGCCAAAGAGATGTTTGAAAACCTTCTGGAGTGCACTGCATGCAGAGTGAAAGGTTCAGGAGTGAGTTACGTACAGAGTGCAGGGTACAAGAGTGCGCCCAAGTATGCTACGTACAGAATGCAGGATTCAGGAGTGTGCTATGTACAGAATGCAAAGATCAGGAGTGTGCTATATACAGAAAGCAAGGTTCAGGAGCGCGCTATGTACAGAGTGCAGAGTTCAGGAGTGTGTTACGTACAGAGTGCAGGGTTCAGGAGTGTGTTATATACAGAGTGCAGTGTTCAGGAGTATGTTATGTACAGACTGCAGGGTTAATGAGTGCGCTACATACAGAGTGCACTATGTACAGAGTGCATTGTTCAGGAGTGCGCTACATACAGAGCTCTCTTCCTACCTCTAGTACTGTACTCTCTGTTTCAATGAAAAACCCTGAATTGTTCAATGAATATGTGATAGTAAGAGCTGATACAACACAGTATCCCAGCAAATGTATAAAGGTTACACTTTTTCACACACAATAGAGATAATGGAATATATGTTATCTGAGAAGTTAGTGGACCATTTGTTAATTCATATTAGGTAGAGATTTGTAATTTAAAAAAGACTCTGCAAGCACTGCCCCAAAACATAACTCCATTATAGAGAACACAGAGAGGGGGCTTACATACAGCAGGATAGTAGAGGCAGTGGGAGCAGGGTTTAGCAGGAGAGTACCTGTACAGGCTGCGTGCATGGGACTCACCAGGAGGAGCTGCCGCCATACTGGTTGTACACGTCCCCTGCCTCTCAACTGCTCTTAAGCGGATGTGCAAAACAGGGAAGGTTATGTGACGCTTGTAGATGTAAAAGCTGGGCTGTGGCATAGGCAAGAAGTAAGCACGGGGCCAGCGCCGGAGGTGGCAGAACTTTGTTCCGGCATGTTCTGGTTGAAAAAACCCTGCTGTTATGTACTATATGTGGAATGTTAATATCTAGATAATATCTAGATATTCACACAATATCTCCAGATCAACTTCTCTAATAAGAATTTTTTTTTTGGGGGGGGGGGCATATTTATATGGTAATTATCATTAGCAAATCATCTTATTTTTTTAAATATAATTTTATACACCATTTTAGATTTTTTATTTTTTTTTATTATACATTTATTATGAATGATTAGTTATGAGTTATTTATCATTTATTATTTATACAAATTATGAACATTTGTCTCATTTATAGTTTTTATGCAAAATCATTTTTATATGTGGGTGTTTTTATGTCTTTTTAGTAATTTATTGTTACTTCTAAACATCCATTTATTATAAATAGTTTTTTTTAAATATTATTAAAGGTTGTTTTAGCAGAATTCTGATGTTGTAGCATGCATGTGATTAATTTTGTTATTAATTAAAATTTGTGTTTTGTTTCACAATAGTAGCAAATTTCAGCGAATCCAAAATAAATTATATCGAAAAACTCAAATTCATTTGTGCTAATTTTTTTCAATGGTTTGTAACTTCAGAGGGTTTTGTTCAATAATGTGTGTCACTCTTTGTACTGTTATGATTGGCCAAGGTCAAAGTCCCAAAACATTGAAATCGCAAGCAAGTTGCAAGTGCGTTGCACTGAAGTCGTAAGCAAGTCGCACCAAATCATAAGCAAGTCGCAATGTAAAGCTGAACTGGATACCTAAGGAATAACTCTGAATCTTCCAAAATACTCATCGATTTGGAACAACGAATATACAAAACAAATCTGAAATGAATTCTAAAAACAAATCATTCTAACATAATGATTATGACCAATGATATGATTGACCTAATGAATGAATCCGAAACTAAACAAAATTAATTATTTTGTCACGCCTATCTCTAACATGCAGATTCCAGTTTCTCAGCCACTCACTATGCCCCCTTCCAATGGTATTCAGTTTTCTTATGACCGTCTTCGAGACTTGAGAAAGAGACCGTGACTTGATATGCATTGGTACACTGACGTTGGGATGCTTTTCTCAGTTACCAGGAAGTGCTGTAGGATGGAGCAGCATGCTGATGTAGATCCAGCCTCTGTACAGGCACTGGCAACTGTGCAGTTTTAGCCCCTTGGTACTGGTGTTCTGGCACCGACATTTGTTTCCTTCAACTGTGTCCTCTACCTTTCCCTTTCCTTGACTGGTCACAAGATAGGAAGCTGAAATCTCTCTCTACACCGGGCAGCAGTTCCTGTTTTCTGGACATGGTCTCAAGTGAATACTTTTATGTTATCCGAGTGTTGGTATTTACTATTGATTGGAGCTCCTTCTTTTGCATCCTTATCAGTCTCACAAGATTTGATCCCTTGGCTATATTACAGTATTGCCTGTTGAGTTCTTCCTGGGCAACTGGAGTATTTTTCAACTAATCTAGTGACAGATTGTTGCATTTTTTGGGACTTTCTATATTCTCAATAATTTTATATCCTTTGAATTTCAATTTAGATGTGTTTATATATTGACCCGTGTGTACCTGTATGTTTTAGCAAGGCTTAGGGTAAGGGAGGACTTGGGTAGAAATCTGCACCGGTTTTTCGGTGTTGAAAGCTACCAAAGCAACATGTACTGTATTATTTAAAATGATATTACAAATTTAAATCCTGAAATATTGTGACATGCTCCATAGAATCACTTTGATACTTTCTTAAGCTAAAAAAGAAAATGATGGTGTCGCATGGATTTCATGATGGCTTTCGCATTTCTTACTACTATCACACTGAATATACATTAAATATTCCACTTTGACTAACAACTATCGCCATTCATTCAAAATGTCTTGTTTGAATGCATTCTTGACTTTCATGATTTTCCAGATGGGGCTGAGAGTGCTGACAGTTTAGTTAGATAAACAAGAAAAAAGAGGCCTATATACTAAGAAGGAAGTCTATGATTATGGATTTTGAAGACAACAGCCCACAAGTTTGAGGTGTAACAGGAATTTACACAAATGAAACTACAGTATTAGAAACTTACTGTGATGTGCTTGGGAGTTTATTATAAACCACAGATATTAAATGAAAATATTCAGTACCTTTAACAAATGAAATAATCCTGTAATTGGAAAAGCCTGCCAAAACCATGAATTGTTTTAACAAAATATGATGACTGCATAAGTAGGCACTACCAAGATTAATTCAATCTAACCATGGAACTATCTACAATGAAGAGGTCAATTAAATATTGGAAAGGGGAAAGAATATATTTGAGGGCAACTCACTTTCAAAATCACTTTAAAGTACTACAAGCTAGAAATCCTAAATAGGGAATTATGGTATTGATTTTCTAATAAATTTAATGATGTATAAACAATGACTGAAGAAGGTGAAAAGAAAAGCTATTCTCCATGAGGCTTAGAATTTGTATCAGCAGATGAGTTCATAGAAGATTTAAATTATCTAAATTTGAAGGATGGAGGTAGTGACTATCATTTTATAGATTTTAGATAAAAAGGATTCAAATCAAACATTTTTTGCAAACCTTATTGCTAATAAGTATTTTTCCAAATGTTTAGCAAAATAACTAGAAATATTAACAAAAAAAAAGAATTGTTCAGTGTGCTATGAACTGTTGAAATATGCTATGGGCTAAGGCAAAGTATTGCTCTTTATATATAACAAAGGGAAGTTGGGACTTTAAATGAAGCGGGTGGAATGCAGAGGTAAAAGTAGAAAGTTTTTTAATTCGTAACATAATAATGATAGACAAAATTTCATATATATACATATGTATAACTTTAGCACAAGATGTAAGCATGATAGATACAGAATACATATCAATAAAACGTATTTCATAATAGATACATGATAATAAAAATAATGGCATATAAAAATATGATCAGCAGGTGCTAAGAATGGCATACGAGATACCTGTGTCCATAATCACATGATAAATAAGTATGTGACTGCATAGCTAGTGTGAAAGTGGAATCAGATTAAATATGTAGCTCAACGCATTTCATGAATTTTGGAGAATAAGATGGGTAAACTTGTGCTATGAATAATTGACCACACACACTTACCCAGTCGGGCAGATAGGAAGGCATGTAGTAGACGGCACAAGGTGAGCCAGAGATATTGCTCTTTATGTTCACTATTTAATGAAACACATTTGTGTATAACTGCTAATTATATCTTTTCCATTTACAGCAATGTCCTACTTTTTATGGTATCTTTTTAAAAATTGTAACCTTCTTTTAAAGGTGCATTGTAACATTTTTAAAGTGAAAGTCCATTCAAACCTGGTAGTGTTAATAAGATGATAAAACAGATGTGTATCATATAATATACATGGTGTAGCTGTCCCCCACCAAAGTGAATAGCATTTGGATAAGGTAAGGCTTGCATACACTTTCATGAATTGCTTGTGAGATTACACATACTTCTATATGTCTAAGGTACATTGAAACATTCTAATTTTACTTGCTAAAAATATTGAAGTGAAAAATCTAAGATATCGCTTTCTATGTTATAATTAATTAAATGCCAAAGCCAGACAATTATGTTACAAATTTGAATATGTTTGTATAGTAATCTAATGTGGATTCAAAAATGTGCTGTGTTTAAACAATTTGGACAGATCTACATGAAACTGGGATTGGTTAAAAGAACAAACTATAATGCATGTGACCAGCTTTATAATGTGCTTGGGTCTAGGGACATAACTTGAATCACACTGCCCCATTGTAAAATTTTGATGGGGTCCCCTCCCCAAACAGAAGAAAAAATTGCTATTGAACAATAATTGAATTATCATTGTTATGTGATAAAGACCCTGAGCTACAGCATGAAATAGCAAGGGAAATAACCCTAAACATAAAATTTGGAGCAGGTAGATAAAAAAAAAAAAAAGTTACAAGAAAACAAGTAGCTGACTGACTCTTTCAGTAAGGGCTCATGCATGTTACAATTCAGTGTGCTGCAGAGCATACATTTTCATAAATCTGACAAGAGAAACCTCAGGATCCTAAAACTAAGCTGCTTTCAAACAGTGCAATAAAGAAACAATAAAAAACAGCTAATAATGGCACGGTGCTAAAAATTATTATTATTTTGATAATGTTCCTTACCTACAAATAATAAACATAAACAAGCTGATGCAAAATAATTATTTGCATCCATTTATCTAGTGGTAACACAACAAATCCCATCTATTCAAAGTGTTATGTACTGTATCATAACTTAATAACTTAATCAGGGGGCATGGCTAACTGGCGCTTTCTTCTACAGCTCCAGCAACTGTGAACCTTTTCACCATGAGAATTCACCATACACCTACTCACTTAGCATGCCACGAGCAAGCAAAGCAAGAAAAAGCCCAGAGGCACAAGTTTAAAGGGGACAAAATCTCCGATATCCGGACTTTCTTTCACAAACCCACGAGCGGAAATCTGTTATGGAGCATACCTCCAAGATGTCACCTTCCTGGGCAGGCTACAAAGCTTCGTTCTTGGCTCTTTTGGCTTGCAACATCAGCGAACCTGCTCAAAACTATAAACATCATCACTCGCACACTGATTTTGGCAGTGACCAGGAACATAGTGAGCTACCGGGATCCTTGGCAAAAAAATGTTGCCCTATTGCCAACTAAGAGGGATCTGGAGGCCAAGTCTAGATGGATGGATGAAGCCCATAAGTGGGCCATGTCAGACCTCCACTCCAGACTGCAAGGGTTCCATGACTGCTTAGACACAGTGTAGACTGTTATTCTGCCACTCCGGTCAACCCAGGGGGAACACCAGGCCATGTTCCTGGATCATCATACCCATATACAGGCCCTCTGGTCTAGTGTAAATGACCTGGAGGACAGACACTAAAGGAACAGTATTTCCCTATGGAGCCTACCCAAGGCAACACAACAAGATGACCTGCTGCCAACAGTGATAGATATTTTCAACATACTCCTGGGCAACCCAGTAGCTGACCCCATCGATATATAGCAGGTGCACAAAGCACTGAGTTTCCTTAACCCTGCTTCAGCTCAACCCCAGGATGTGTTGTGCCGGGTACATTTCTTTAAACAGAAAAAAAGCAACTCTTCTCAAAGCCAGGGAAAAAGGCATTATAGACTTTTATAGAGCCCAGATTACCTTGTATCCAATCTGTCCAAATAGACCCTGGAGAAGCAGAGGTCTCTCAAGTCTTACAGGAAGTTGGGATCACCTACAGATGCAGTTATCCTTCTATTAAACAGAAAGAACAGCCATTTTCAACTCCTCAGTTTCCTGGCTGACCTTTCAACATAGTTAAAAATATCCCCAAGATCCAACATTCCCATATCTTTCATCCTGGGAACCATGGCATACTACCTTAGGAAAATCCCTGACTTGCCATTGTGGAACTCTTCCTTTCTTTTTCTCATTAAACAGAGACTACCGGGCTATCATCTCATTACGTCCAGAGGACTGAATATAACCTCCTGGACTCTCGATCTTGTCATGCTACTGCTCTGTTGTCAAGATGGTAAGCCCCGTGGTCCTTAAGTGCTTCTATTATTCTTGAGGACCATTAGCTGGTCTTTATTCAATTGGACAAATGTCCTCTGACATGGCCTCTACATGCTGGATCTGGAGAAACTTGCATTTTTCGACTGGTTCGGTGGATCTGTTGGTTGAATTTGCTGAATTTCTTTTACTCTGGTATACGATTTGGAGCAAATCTAATTTTTGGATTTGCCGATTTAGAAAAAAATAAGATAACAGTAAAGCTACTTAGCTGTTTCGCAAACCTACGGCCGCAAATGTGATGTTGTATTAAAAGTGTGGACATCCACGTCATGTTGTAAAAGGCATCCTTACGGGACAATACATTTTATCATGCAAAAATGGATCATTTAAAAAAAAAAAAGGATAAATGTATTTTAAAATGATCTGCCATTCCTGGTGTGGTTACTGGCAGTTCTAGGTGTATTTATGAATAGCAAAAGTGTTGCGCTAAGAAAAATATAAATATTGTTATAAATATAAATGTAAACCATTGGGGTCCTTGGGGGTCATTTAATAAGATGAATGCACTGCGCTGGTTCAGCCCTTAATTGGTGCGCTGGATAGATCCTTAATCCAGCGTGTGAACCAGCGCACACCTAGGAGTACCTGCACGCGAGAATGTTTCCAGCGCGATAGGATCACGCTGGTTCTCGGCGAGGTACATCTCGCGCTCGCTGCAATAGGAAAAATGCATCTTCCTATTAAAGCAGCGCGAGAAAAACCAGCATGGGTTCCCCCTTCGGGTGCATGCCAGGCCCTTCAGTCTGGTATGGATATTAAGGAGAACCCCCTATGCCAAAAAAACGGCATGGGGTCCCCCCAAATCCATACCAGACCCTTATCCGAGCATGCAGCCCGGCTGGTCCGAAAAGGGGGTGGGGACGAGCGAGTGCCCCCCTCCTGAACCGTACCAGGCCGCATGCCCTCAACATGGGGGATGGGTGCTTTGGGGAAGGGGGGCGCACTGCAGCCCCCCCCACCCCAAAGCACCTTGTCCCCATGTTGATGAGGACAAGGGCCTCTTTCCGACAACCCTGGCCGTTGGTTGTCGGGGTCTGCGGGCGGAGGGCTTATCAGAATCCAGGAGCCCCCTATAATAAGGGGGCCCCCAGATCCCGGCCCCCCACCCTATGTGAATGAGTATGGGGTACATGGTACCCCTACCCTTTCACCTGGGGGAAAAAAGTGTCAAGAAAAAAAACACACTAGACAGGTTTTTAAAGTAATTTATTAGGCAGCTCCGGGGGACTTCTTCCGACTTTGGGGGTCTCTTCCACGCTCTTTGGATCTTCTCCCAGTCTCCGGTTCTTCTCCGCAATCTCCAGCTCTTCTCCGCACTCTCCGGCTTTTCTGCCAGGCTCCTCCGCTATCTTTTGCTCTTTTGCAGCTCTTTTGCTAGCGGAGGAGCCCAGTCTTCTCCCGCTGTCCGTTTCTTCAGTCGCTGTCCAGTTCTTTTCCACTCTGGTTCTTCTGCCAGGCTCCCCTTCTATCTTCTTCCAGCTCTTTTGCTAGTTCATCTTGTTCTTCTTCGTCGCTGCCGCTGCCTACTCCCCTCTTCTCTTCTTCCGATGTTGACACAATGCTCTCTCCCGCTCTACTGCTGTCTGATATAGGCATGAGGCGTAGTCACCATGTGATGTCACCGGGTGACCCTGCCCATTATGACGGCACAGTCCCGGGGCATGCTGGGACTGTGACGACATAAGGGGGCGGGGTCACTGGGTGGCCATGCCCCATGCCTATATAATTGGTTACAGACCTCGCTCACGGCATTACAGCGAGAGGGAGCGTCGTGTCAACATCTCAGGAAGAGAAGGGGAAAGAAGACATCTCAGAGGACCGGGCTCCTCCGCTAGCAAAAGAGCGGCAAAAGAGCAGAAGATAGCAGAGGAGCCCAGCAGAAGAGCCGGAGAGTGGGAGAAGATACGGAGAGCGCAGAAGAGACCCCCGAAGTTGCCTAATAAATTACTTTAAAAACCTGTCTAGTGTGTTTTTTTTAATTGACACTTTTTTCCTAGGTGAATGGGTAGGGGTACAATGTACCCCATACTCATTCACATAGGGTGGGGGGCTGGGATCTGGGGGCCCCCTCATTAAAGGTGGCTCCTGGTATCCGATAAGCCCCCCGCCCACAGACCCCGACTCTATGGTCCGTCATCATCCGATTTCCCATAGAGGAGAGCGGCACTCTGACAGGTCTGTGCCTGCACAGTGTGCAGAGACCGACCTGTCATCTGCCTGCCCAGCGGGGATCGACGGAGCAATCCCCTGCTGAGCAGAGCGGGCTCTGTACACGGGGTACAAAGTCCCATCGTGTGTATGAGGCTTAAACACCAGAAATTCAAGTTTTCATATCTTTAAAGGTCACCATACACTGGCCAATCAGTTAGATCTTCTATAAATTAGATTCAGTGCAAGAGCCTGTTTGATTTTCTACAATTTGAAGTAATTCTTACAGTGCATCTTCCTATTACCGTTTTAGCCTAATGCTCTCTTTCCACTATTTCAACCCCAAAGTTGCGTGATTTACAATGTGCCTTTTCGGCTTGTTTTCTACTATTTCAACTTGTCATGCCACTAGGGACTGAAAAGTTGCATCACAAAATCTACCCCATGATTTACATCTTCTCTTCATCTTCTTCTCTTCTTCATCTTCTTCTCTGGGCCGCTCCGCACTCATGGTGGCATGGAGGGAGGCTCCCGCTGTGTGATGCTTCTCCTCTTCTGACAGTTCTTAAATAATGGGGGGCGGGGCCACCCGGTGACCACGCTCCCCTCTGACGCACGGTGACTTGACGGGACTTCCCTGTGGCGTCACTGGGAATGCCACAGGGAAGTCCCGTCATGTCCGCGTGCGTTAGAGGGGGGCGGGGTCACCAGGTGGCCCCGCCTCCCCCATTATTTAAGAACCGTCAGAAGAGGAGAAGCATCACACAGCGGGAGCCTCCCTCCATGCCACCATGGGTGCGGAGTGGCCCGGAGACGAAGATGAAGAAGAGAAGAAGATGAAGAGAAGAGCGGGAGCCTTCCTACATGCCATGGATGCAGAGCGGCCTGCCGCGGAGGAGATGCTGGACGAGAACTCCGGAGGAAGAACCAGAAGAAGAAGATGGAGGAAGAAACCGAACGAAGATAAAAGAAAGAAGATAGAAAATAGAAGAAATAAAGGAATTGTCAAAAACTGTCTCTTGTCATTTTTAACATTTTTGACAGTTTTTTAGTGAAACGGTATTTCACACAGATGGGAGGGCCGAGATCTGGGCGTCCCCTTGTTAAAGGGGGCTTCCAGATTCCGATAAGCCCACTGCCCGCAGACCCCCACAACCACTGGCCAGGGTTGTGGGGATGAGGCCCTTGTCCTCATCAACATGGGGACAAGGTGCTTTGGGGGGCTACCCCAAAGCACCCTCCCAATGTTGAGGGCATGTGGCCTGGTACGATTCAGGAGGGAGGGGGGACCGCTCTCTCGCCTCCCTCTTTTCCTGCGGCCTGCCAGGTTGCGTGCTCGGATAAGGGTCTGGTGTGGATTTTTGGGGGGACCCCACGCCAAATTTTTTTTTATTTTGTTGCGGGGTTCCCCTTAAAATCCATACCAGACCTGAAGGGCCTGGTATGGATTTTTGGGGGGACCCCACGTCATTTTTTTTGGCGTGGGGTTCCCCTTAATATCCATACCAGACCTGGAGGGCCTGGTATGGAATTTAGGGGAACTCCCACGTCATTTTTTTTTTAAATTTTGGTTCGGGGTTCCCCTGTGGGGAATTCCCATGCCGTTTTTATCAATTAACTTTTATGTGTATTGTTGGACCGACAATTCATTAATAGCCGCGAGTATTTTTAAATGACTTTTTTTCCTTTGAAATGTCATTTTGCTGTCAGACTGTGACTGCTGTCACGGGAAACATGCGCCCCTTTACAGGCATACTATAGACACCCCCAGCTATGAAATTTAAAGGGATATTACACTTTTATTGTTTCACTTTAAGCATTATTAAAATCACTGCTCCCGAAAAAACTGCCGTTTTTAAAACTTTTTTTTGCATTGATACATGTCCCCTGGGGCAGGACCCAGGTCCCCAAACACTTTTTATGACAATACCACGCATATAAGCCTCTAAAATTAGCACTTTTGATTTCTCCCATAGACTTTTAAAGGGTGTTCCGCGGCACTCGAATTTGCGAACTTGCGAACAGTCGATGTTCGAGTCGAACATGAGTTCAACTCGAAGCTCATACCTACATATAAGCATTTAAAATTAGCACTTTTGATTATTCATGTTCTTGTCCCATAGACTTTAACGGTGTTCGTGTGTTCGAACATATTTTTTGCCTGTTCGCAAGTTCTGGTGCGAACCGAACAGGGGGGTGTTTGGCTCATCCCTAATTGCCGGACCGACATTTCATTATAGCCGCGAGTAGTTTTAAAAAACTTTTATTCCTTAAGGGCCAGTTCACACCACATGCAGTCCAGTGCGTTTTTTTTTCGGCATCAAAAACGCACGGAAAGTAGGTTATATGGTTTTCAATGGCATAGTTCACACCAGTGCTTGCAGTTCCAGTGCGTTTCCAGTTCCCCAAAAAAAAGTCAAACATGCTGCATTTTTTATGCACTAGACTGTACTGGAACGCTGTAAAATGCATCAAAAACGCACTGGAACACACCTATATGCACCAAAAATGCACTGCAATACACTTGTCCTTATTTAGGCCTGATTCACATCTATGCATTTTTAGTGCTTTTTGCACCAAAAACGCACTGTAACGCATCAAAAACGTGCATGCAGAAAAAGAACCTGGAACGCGTCCGGACTGCGTTTCTATGGTGTGATCTTGCCCTTAGGGCCCCTAGGGCCAGTTCACACCATAGAAACGCAGTCCGGACGCGTTCCAGGTGCTTTTCTGCATGCACGTTTTTGATGCGTTCCAGTGCGTTTTTGGTGCGTTTTTGATGCAGTCCAGTACTTTTTTTACCCCTCTTTTTTCTTAAGCTTAAATAAGGACAAGTGCGTTCCATTGCGTTTTTAATGCATTTTACAGCTTTTCAATACAGTCCAATGCAGAAAAAATGCAGCATGTTATACTTTTTCTTCTGGAACTGGAACGCACTGGAACGACAAGCACTGGTGTGAACTATGCCATTGCACACCATATAACCGAATTTCCATGCATTTTTGATGCATAAAATATGCACTGGACTGCATTAGTGTGAACTGGCCCTTAAGCAATTTGGCATATTTAAAGGCATTTCTCCTTGTTTCGTTTTTGGGGTTGTCCAATTGGTGACATTGATATATATCCCTTAGGGTGGGACCTGGGCCCCATACTCATTTTAAGGCCAATATCTAGAAGATAAGCCAGCCAAGTGGGGACTAGTAAAATTGCCAAGTCAGTTCCCTTAGACTGCAATGGTATTTGTTGTATAACTTTTGCACATGTTAGGCTCTATAGTTGCCCCCCTGGACTGGGGGGTGTTTTGTCCCATCTGTAATTTTGGTGCATGCTGCATGATGTGCTTAATTTTGGACAGTGGGGTGGCTTATTTTGTGCTAGTTGCATTTGGGTTGTTCTGAGCATGCTCAGGGACTTTGTTTTTTTTGGTGGTGCTTTTTGTGTGTGAACAGCACTTGGATGTTTCTGGCCATGCTCAGAGTATGTTTTTTGGGTTAGTAATTTAAGGACATCCTTAACAGGTTTACCCACTTTGAAGTTCTCTCTACATTGGGTGAACTTGCATTTTGTGTGTTTAATGGACTGTCCATGTGTTTGCAATTGCCTCATTAGCAGACAAAACTATGTTATATAAGGCTGGGTTCACACTGGTCCGACAAACGCTCCGACATTGGGAGCTCATGTCGCATGACGTGTGAAATTTAATGTTTCCCTATGGGAGCCGTCCTAACTGGTCCGACACAAGTCGTTCCGACTTTAGAAATGCTCCCTGTACTACTTTGGTCCGACTTTGATCCTACTTCAGCCTATTGACTATCATTGAAGTCGGATCAAAGTCGGATTGCCGTCTTGCATGATCCGACTTCGGCACGCGACTTGTGCTCAGATGATCTTGAGGGGGAACTCCGCGCCAAATTTTAAATAAAAATCCAGCATGGGTTCCCCCTCCAAGAGCATACCAGGCCCTTAGGTCTGGTATGGATCTAAGGGGAACCCCCTACGCCAAAAAATCGGCGTGGGGTCCCCCCTAAAATCCATACCAGACCCTTATCCGAGCACGCAGCCCAGCCGGTCAGGAATGGGGGGGGGGACGAGCTGGCGGCCCCCCCCCTCCTGGACCGTACCAGGCCGCATGCCCTCAACATGGGGGGGGTGCTTTGGGGCATGGGGGGCGCAGTGTGGCCCCCCCACCCCAAAGCACCTTGTCCCCATGTTGATGAGGACAAGGGCCTCTTCCCGACAACCCTGGCCGTTGGTTGTCGGGGTCTGCGGGCGGGGGGCTTATCGGAATCCGGGAGCCCCCTTTAATAAGGGAGCCCCCAGATCCCGGCCCCCCACCCTATGTGAATGAGTATGGGGTACAGCGTACCCCTACCCATTCACCTAGGAAAAAAGTGTCAATTTAAAAAAAAACACTACACAGATTTTTAAAGCATTTTATTAGACAGCTCCGGGGGTCTTCTTCCGACTTCGGGGGTCTCTCCGGTTCTTCTCCACGCTCTCCGGATCTTCTGCCGGGCTCCTCCGCTCTCTTCTGCTCTTTTGCCGCTCTTTTGCTAAAGCGGAGGAGCCTGGTCTTCAATCTTCTGCCTTCTGCCCTCTTCTCCTGATGTTGACACGACGCTCTCTGGGGCTAGAATGCTCTCTGTGCGCTCTGCTCTGACTTATATAGGCGGTGACCCCGCCCCCTTATGCCGTCACAGTCCCTGGGCATGCTGGGACTGTGACGTTTTAGGGGGCGTGGTCATCACCCAAAAAGTCCTGCCAGCAGCTTTTTTGGAGCGGTGAACTCACCGCTCCTCCCCATTAAAATCAATGGGGCAGCGCTGTGATACCGCTGGCAAAATGCTGATCCAGTGGTGTTTTGCGGGCAGATTTAACCCCTTTTTGGCCGCTAGCAAAGGGGTTAAAACCGCCCCGGGGGGTTTTAAAATCGCCACGCTAGCAGCCGAATAATGCCGCTAAAACGACAGTAAAGCGGCACTAAAAATAGTGTTGCTTTACCGCAGACGCCCCCACAGCCCCAGTGTGAAAGGGGCCTTAGGCTCTATTGCAGAAATGCCTGGGAATTTTTTAACATGGGTTCCTATGGAACATGTTCACATCAATGCATTTTTGTGCCTCTGCATTTTTGGAAAGGGTCCGGGACTTTTTTCCCGCAAAATGCAGCGTTTTGCTTGTAATAGATTTCACCGGACCTGCAGCCAAAACGCAAGTACCGCGTTTTTACCGTGATTTGCGGTTTTTTTTATTTCTTTTTTTATGCTGTATATAGCTGGTTGCTAAGAAGGGGGCCGGGAAGCTGGCCGCCGCGTTCTTAACCACTTCCCGCCTGCCGTATGCAGAATGACATCCGGGAAGTGGTTCTGTTATCCTGACTGGGCGTCATATGACGTCCAGCAGGATAACATGCCGGCACGCGCCCGCAGGGGCACGCATCGCGACGATCGTGAGTGCGGCGTGTCAGTCTGACACCCCCGCATCTCTGATCGTGATAAGAAGCCTCTATCAGAGGCTTCTTACCACGTGATCAGCTGTGACCAATCACAGCTGATCATCGCGAGAACCAGGAAGTGCCGGTAAACGGCATTCCTTGGTTCACGCTGACAGGGAGAGCCAATTGCACATTGATTATCAGCACAGCCCCCTCAGATGTGCCACAACACCTCAGCTGTGACCCCTCAGCTGTCAGTCAGTTCCCCAATTAAAAGACAGCTCACAGTGCCCATCAAAGTGCTAATCAGTGCCCACCACAGTGCCCATCTCAGTGCCCAGCAGTAAAACCTGTCAGTACCTCAACATCAGTGCTGCCCATCAGTGCCACCTGTCAGTGGCAATCAGTACCGCCTATCTGCCCATCAGTGCCGCCAGTCAGTGCCCATCATAGCCGCCAGTCAGTGCCCATCACAGCCGCCAATCAGTGCCCATCAGTACCGCCTATCAGTGCCCATCAGTGCTGCTTATCATTGCCACATATTAGTGCCCATCAATTCTACATATCAGTGCATCCTCATCAGTGCCCATCAGTGCCACCTTATCAGTGCCAACTCATCAGTGCCACCTCATCAGTGCCCATCAGTGCCACCTCATCAGTGCCCGACAGTGAAGGAGAAAACAAAATTTTATAACTGAAACAAAGAAAAACATTTTTCTTTCCAAAATTGTGTTCTTGATCAAATACCACCAAAAGAAAGCTCTATTTGTGGGAACAAAATGCTAAAAATGTTGTTTGAGTACAGTGTAGCATGACCGCGCACATGTCATTCAAAGTGTGACAGCGCTGAAAGATGAAAATTGTCCTGGGCGGGAAGAGGCAAAAGTGTATGATATTGAAGTGGTTAACAACCTATGAGTCATCAGCTGTCAGCTGACTTCCCGCTCAATGTAAAAAAAAAAAAATGCCAGCTAAAAAAAAAAATCGTGAAAAAAAACAGCGTGGGATCCCCCAGGGTCTGGTATGGATTCAGAGGGGACCCCCATGTCAAAATTAAAAAAAAAATAAATGGCGTGGGTCCACATCCCCAGGGGCATACCAGGCCCTTCGGTCTGGTATAGATTTTAAGGGGAACCCCCTACGCCGAAAAATCGGCGTGGGGTCGCCCCCAAAATCCATACCAGACCCTTATCCAAGCACACAGCCCGTCTGTCAGGAAAGGGGGTGGGGGCGGGCAAGCGACCCCCCCTCCTGAGCCGTACCAGGCCGCATGCCCTCAACATGGGGGGTGGGTGCTTTGGGGATAGCGGAGGAGCCCGGCAGAAGACCCAGAGAGCGCAGAGAACAGGGAACTGGAGAGACCCCAAAGCCGGAAGAGGACCCTCCCGGAGCTGTCTAATGAATTATTTTAAAAACCTGTGCAGTGTGTTTTTTTTATTGACACTTTTTCCCTAGGTGAATAGGTAGGGGTACCATGTACCCCATACTCATTGACATAGGGTGGGGGGCCGGCATCCGAGGGCCCCCTTATTAAAGGGGGCTCCCGGATTCCAATAAGCCCCCCTCCCGCAGACCCCGACAACCAACGGCCAGGGTTGTCGGGAAGAGGCCCTTGTCCTCATCAACATGGGGACAAGGTGCTTTGGGGGGGGCCACAGCGCGCCCCCCTTCCTCAAAGTACCCATTTCTCATGTTGAGGGCATGCGACCTGGCACGGTTCAGGAGGGGGGGCGCTTGCTCGTCCCCGCCCCCTTTCCAGACCGGCCGGGCTGCGTGCTGGGATAAGGGTCTGGTGTGGATTTGGGGGGAACCCCCACGCCGTTTTTTTGGCATAGGGGTTCCCCTTAACATCCATACAAGACCAAAGGGCCTGGCATGCACCAGAAGGGGGAACCCGTGCAGGTTTTTCTCGCGCTGCCTTAATAGGAAAATGTCTTTTTCCTATTGCATCGAGCGCGAGATGTACCTCACCGTGAACCAGCGCGGTCCTATCGCACTGGAAACATTATCGCGTGCAGATACTCCTGTGTGTGCGCTGGTTCACACGCTGGATTAAGGATCTATCCAGCGCACCAATTAAGGTCGGAACCAGCACAGTGCATTCCTCTTAGTAAATGACCCCCATTGTGTTTCTTTTGCAAACATATATTTTGTGTTTTGTATGATACGATAACATCCCCCTACTCCAGGCTCTTCTGTTGGCGACTTGGAGTTTCCCCTTTTGTTATTTTTGTTTACTATGATTCAATGGGGAGATGGTATCAAGATTTTTTGTAAGATATGTGGACAATTTAAACCGCCTCTGCCTCACATCAATCCGCGCCTTAGAATTACTCTGTAATCAGCTGCAGCAGGCTCAAGCAGCTACTTTAAAAAATGAACATGTAATCAAACAATAAGACTAAAATCATGAAATAAGCGAGCCAAGTCTCTGATTCGTTGTACTTATTGAAGCAGCGCTGAGTGTCCGATGTTATAAAACACTTTATATAAAACAGATGCTGGAGAGACAGGAAAGTTCAAAATAAAGATGTGGTCTGTGGATATGAAGGTATACGTAGAAATCCTTCCACCAATAATGATTACCGCGTGAGGGGGTCACCCCCCGTGAGATTGCACTCACCACAATTTTAGTAATCACAAGCCTTTGGATAATGATCTTTAAAACTTGCCGTCTCCTTAGTTCAACCACCAGGTGGTGCAAGACCCTCTCGGTAAGTATAACATGGGGAGAAAATGAGATGCCATATAGCGTAATATTGCTTAAGGATGTTTATTAAATAATACACAAAAACAGACTCCCCCCTTTTAAAATATGCGTACCAGATACAATAGGTTAATAGAGCATTGAAAAGTGCACTGTGCCTGTGTTATTCGTCCCCCGGGAGGTGTTCCGGAATGCGCGCTGTATGCAGGCTTCCTGGTTACCTTCCGTGGAGCGCACACGTCACTTCCGGTAGATTACGACATTGACGCATTTCGTCACTTCCGGACGTCATCTGAGGGCGTAATCTACCAATCGTGAGACCGGCTTTAAATAACAGCGATGGGTTTAAACAGCGAATGAGGGAGGCCGATCTGCCAGCCACTCCCACTTCATAATCAATGCTCCCAGAGCTGTCAGCAAAGGAAGACTCTGACTTATAATACGCTGACACTGTTTTAAAACCAATCCTGCCGACATCGCTGGGAAGATTGCGACTCATATGTCTTACTTACGGATATCTCCCATAAACTTTTTACCTTACATACTTATGTCATATGTAGCGTTTCTATACGTTATCTACGCATGAATGAGGTACAATAAGAAATGTGAAAAATAAGAATACCAGACATATGAATATTCTTAATGGTGAGAATAAAATAAAATAAAATAAGTAGCATCCTCCCTTGTATTTACCCTATACTATTACAATCTGCTGTCACCCATCAATGGTGCGAGCCTTCCACCTGGATATGAATGGATATGAGTAATTTATTTAAATAAATAAACAAATCACTTAATAAATTTACTACGTTGGTGGATTAATCTAATCTTAAAACACATTGAATAAAATTATATTATACATGGAGGATGCGTTAAAATGGCTTTACATTCATTTGTGAGAATCAGACTTCAATCATTACACCTACTGTTCAAAACCAAATATAATCTAATAAAATTGTAGAAATGTGTGTATATATAAAATAATTGTGTGATAATAGATGTCCAAATATGTAAAAATATGGGAATAATATTAGTTCTAAAAGATATTATGATTTCTAAATTCATTATTGATATGATATTTAAATGATATTTAAAATTTATATGGTGAAGAATTCAAATTAAAAATTTAAAAAATTAATAAATTATTAGATATATCAACAGGGACTGTATGTACTTACACTAAGAGATAACGGAATGTGTGTTATGTATCACTAATGAAGCAATTTATATCTAGCTCTATGTTTAGGCCTCGGGGGTAAAGAACATCTACGAAATAAATCCACCGGGTTTCGTGTTTCGATAGTTCACGAATACGGTTGATACCTCTCCAGTGGGCTTGGAGATGCTCTATCCCCCAGAATTCCAACCCCTTGGGATCCCTGTTATGTTTCAACCTGAAAAAACAGGGACACATTATGGTCTTTATAACCATTTTTAATGTTGTTAATGTGCTCTGCAATCCTAATCCGTAAAACAAACCTTTTGGTACGCCCTATATACATCAGGCCGCAGGGACACCTTAGAGCGTAAACGACATAAGTGCTATTGCACGTGATGAATTGCTTTATATCAAAAGAGCGATTGTTGACTGGAGATATAAAGTTATTGATGCCCCTCAGAGGTCTGGTGACTTCTCTGCATGCTTTGCACTTTCTGCACGCAAAGAACCCGTTGCGGTCCCAGAACGTCTGTGGTTTTGGGGGGGGGATCTAAGACTTTTTTAACTATTCTATCTCCAAAATTCATAGATTTTCTGTAGATGAACTGAGGTACAGGTGGAAGAACATTAATCAATTTTTTGTGCATTAAGAGGATGTGCCAGTGTGCTCTAAAGATATCTTCAACTTCTTTATACTGGGAATGAAATTGTGAGATAAATCCCCATTCGTTGTTTCGTTCAGTTCCTTTCTTAGAGAGCCTCTCCTGGCTTGGTTCTTGTAGACACTCTGTTCTAGGTAAAGCTGCCACTTCTTCTAACACTTTCTGTAGCATCTCTGATTTGTATCCTCTAGCCTCGAACCTTTCTACAAGAATTTTTGATTGTAGATGGAATTCCGTGTCTTCAGAACAGTTTCTTCTCACCCTCATGAGCTGTCCTTTCGGAATATTTTTATGCCATAGAGGGTGGTGGCCACTAGTGATAGGTAGTGATAGCTATCTACCTATCACTAGTGGCCACCACCCTCTATGGCTTAAAAATATTCAGAAAGGACAGCTCATGAGGGTGAGAAGAAACTGTTCCGAAGACACGGAATTCCATCTACAATCAAAAATTCTTGTAGAAAGGTTCGAGGCTAGAGGATACAAATCAGAGACGCTACAGAAAGTGTTAGAAGAAGTGGCAGCTTTACCTAGAACAGAGTGTCTACAAGAACCAAGCCAGGAGAGGCTCTCTAAGAAAGGAAATGAACGAAACAACGAATGGGGATTTATCTCACAATTTCATTCCCAGTATAAAGAAGTTGAAGATATCTTTAGAGCACACTGGCACATCCTCTTAATGCACAAAAAATTGATTAATGTTCTTCCACCTGTACCTCAGTTCATCTACAGAAAATCTATGAATTTTGGAGATAGAATAGTTAAAAAAGTCTTAGATCCCCCCCCAAAACCACAGACGTTCTGGGACCGCAATGGGTTCTTTGCGTGCAGAAAGTGCAAAGCATGCAGAGAAGTCACCAGACCTCTGAGGGGCATCAATAACTTTATATCTCCAGTCAACAATCGCTCTTTTGATATAAAGCAATTCATCACGTGCAATAGCACTTATGTCGTTTACGCTCTAAGGTGTCCCTGCGGCCTGATGTATATAGGCCGTACCAAAAGGTTGTTACGGATTAGGATTGCAGAGCACATTAACAACATTAAAAATGGTTATAAAGACCATAATGTGTCCCTGCATTTCAGGTTGAAACATAACAGGGATCCCAAGGGGTTGGAATTCTGGGGGATAGAGCATCTCCAAGCCCACTGGAGAGGTATCAACCGTATTCGTGAACTATCGAAACACGAAACCCGGTGGATTTATTCCGTAGATGTTCTTTCCCCCCGAGGCCTAAACATACAGCTAGATATAAATTGCTTCATTAGTGATACATAACACACATTCCGTTATCTCTTAGTGTAAGTACATACAGTCCCTGTTGATATATCTAATAATTTATTAATTTTTAAAATTTTTAATTTGAATTCTTCACCATATAAATTTTAAATATCATATCAATAATGAATTTAGAAATCATAATATCCTTTAGAACTAATATTATTCCCATATTTTTACATATTTGGACATCTATTATCACACAATTATTTTATATATACACACATTTCTACAATTTTATTAGATTTTATTTGGTTTTGAACAGTAGGTGTAATGATTGAAGTCTGATTCTCACAAATGAATGTAAAGCCATTTTAACGCATCCTCCATGTATAATATAATTTTATTCAATGTGTTTTAAGATTAGATTAATCCACCAACGTAGTAAATATATTAAGTGATTTGTTTATTTATTTAAATAAATTACTCATATCCATTCATATCCAGGTGGAAGGCTCGCACCATTGATGGGTGACAGCAGATTGTAATAGTATAGGGTAAATACAAGGGAGGATGCTACTTATTTTATTTTATTTTATTCTCACCATTAAGAATATTCATATGTCTGGTATACTTATTTTTCACATTTCTTATTGTACCTCATTAATGCGTAGATAACGTATAGAAACGCTACATATGACATAAGTATGTAAGGTAAAAAGTTTATGAGAGATATCCGTAAGTAAGACATATGAGTCGCAATCTTCCCAGCGATGTCGGCAGGATTGGTTTTAAAACAGTGTCAGCGTATTATAAGTCAGAGTCTTCCTTTGCTGACAGCTCTGGGAGCATTGATTATGAAGTGGGAGTGGCTGGCAGATCGGCCTCCCTCATTCGCTGTTTAAACCCATCGCTGTTATTTAAAGCCGGTCTCACGATTGGTAGATTACGCCCTCAGATGACGTCCGGAAGTCACGAAACGCGTCAGGGTCGTAATCTACCGGAAGTGACGTGTGCGCTCCACGGAAGGTAACCAGGAAGCGAAAAGACTAGCTGCATACAGCGCGCATTCCGGAACACCTCCTGGGGGACGAATAACGCAGGCACAGTGCACTTTTCAATGCTCTATTAACCTATTGTATCTGGTACGCATATTTTAAAAGGGGGGAGTCTGTTTTTGTGTATTATTTAATAAACATCCTTAAGCAATATTACGCTATATGGCATCTCATTTTCTCCCCATGTTATACTTACCGAGAGGGTCTTGCACCACCTGGTGGTTGAACTAAGGAGATGGCAAGTTTTAAAGATCATTATCCAAAGGCTTGTGATTACTAAAATTGTGGTGAGTGCAATCTCACGGGGGGTGACCCCCTCACGCGGTGATCATTATTGGTGGAAGGATTTCTACGTATACCTTCATATCCACAGACCACATCTTTATTTTGAACTTTCCTGTCTCTCCAGCATCTGTTTTATATAAAGTATCAAGATTTTTTGATTGTAACACAGTCTCTGATCTTCATGAAGCCTTATAATCTGTATTCATTGGTCTTTTTTTTTTATTTTTCTCCCACCCCCCCTTTTTTTTTTGCTCCCTAGCACTGCTCACAGCAAAGCCGTGCACATGTGTGGTGCTGTTACTCTGGGGGGCTGCTCGCCTCTGGTCTTCTGTCATCAGATGGCCTGAATGAGTCTAGGTCTATTAGCCCTTGAAGCTGACTGTATACACCAGGCCAGACTGCCTTACTATTTTGTGTCCCTTCTCCTCTCTAGCACTATTCCGCTCTGGGGGTTGGATGGCTGACTTCTGGCTCTCGGCCCCTAGTGTGGAGTAACTGGACCCTCAGTAGAGGGGTTCTCCACTGGCATACAATTGTATTTCATGGCACTTTTGTTAAGACGTTTTACATGTTGAATGGTTGCCTCTTTGGAGTTTCCGGGAATTAACTATTTCCTTCTGCACCCTATCTCTTCTAGGTGCAACTCCCCTAGTTGTGCTCCAGAGGTTCCACCTTAACAACTCTGTGGGCTCCCTAGCTACTGGATGCTCTAGGCAGTGTTTGTTCTTAATCATTTTCTTGTTTATTTCTCACTTCCACACAGTATCCTGTTTTACATAAGCAGGTGCAGGCTCAAGACCCTTGACAGGCAGCCTCCTCCTCCCATTGGCATCCACATATGTTATTCCTGGTCTGGTAGAGTACTTGTGAAGACACATCTTCTCAAGTCCCCTACTTTCCTTCTGTCTCATCCCCTTGTCACAAAAGTGGCGGAGTTACATAGTTGGTAAGATTGAATACAGACACCAGTCCATCCAGTCCATCCAGTTCAACCTGTGTGGATGTGGGTGTTTGTGTGAGTTGATATCAATAATAAATCCCATACACCTGTATACTGTGGTCGTTAATATGCCCATCTAATCTAAAGTTTTTTTAACCCCTTCCCGACCAGCCGCCGCAGTTGTACTGCGGCAGGTTGGCTCCCCTGGGCGAAACGATGTTACCTTACGTCGCTTTGCCTTTTGACCACTAGGTGGCGCACGTGCACCACTGGAAGCTTGCGCATGCCCGCCGCTAGCCCGCACGATGACTGAGTATGAACACTGATCTGTCTCTCCTCCTAGTCAGTCCCATCTCCCCACAGTTAGAACACACACTAAGGAACACATTTAACCCCTTGATCGCCACTAGTGTTAACCCCTTCCCTGCCAGCAACATTTATACAGTAATCAGTGCATTTTTATAGCACTGATCGCTGTATAATTGTCACTGGTCCCAAAAATGTGTCAAAAGTGTCCGATGTGTCCACCGCAATATCACAGTCCCGATAAAAATCGCTGATCACTGCCATTGCTAGTAAAAAAAATAATAATAAAAATGCCATAAATCTATCCCCTAATTTGTAGACGCTATAACTTTTGCGCAAACCAATCAATATGCGCTTATTGAGATTTTTTTTTTACCAAAAATATGTAGAAGAATACATATCGGCCTAAACTGAGGAAAAAATTGTTTTTTTTATTTTTTTAATTTGGGATATTTATTATAGCAAAAAGTAAAACATATGGGGGGTTATTTACAAAAGGCAAATCCACTTTGCACTACAAGTGCACTGCAAGTGCACTTGGAAGTGCAGTTGCTGTAATCCTAAGGGGGACATGCAAGGAACATAAAAAAACAGCAATTTAGCTTGCACATGATTGGATGATAAAATCAGCAGAGCTTCCCCCTCATTTCAGATCTACCCCTCATATTTACAGCGACATTTGCCTTTCATAAATAACCCCTATTGTGTTTTTTTCAAAATTGTTGCTCTTCTTTTGTTTATAGCGCAAAAAATAAAAACCGCAGAGATGATCAAATACCACCAAAACAAAGCTCTATTTGTGGGAAAAAAGGACATTTATTTTGTTTGGGTACAGTGTCGCACGACCATGCAATTGTCAGTTTGCAGTGCCGTATCGAAAAAATGTCCTGGTCATTGAGCAAGTGGTTAAACTATCAACACTTCCTCCTGACACCACTGCTTGTGGAAGGGAGTTCCACATCCTTACCACTCTGACAGTAAAACAGTCTTTCTTCCAGTTTCAATAAATGGCCACTTGTCTTTTCAAACTCGCTGCCACTGAAAAGTTTTTCCCTATCCTAGAATCACCATTAAGGTATTTGTATATCGCTATCATATCTCATGCGTCTCTTCTTCAGAGAGAATAAGTTTAACGCTTGTAGTCATTCCTCATAACTGAGGTTTTCTAGTCCCTTTATTAGCTTTGTTGCCCCTCTCTGGTCTCTCTCCAGTTCCATCACATCCTTCCTGAGGACTGAGTTGAAATTAGCTTAGCCACTGTACATGGCATAAGGAGGAAGGGGCCTCATTTACCTGCAGGGGTTTCAACCTGTTAGGGCCAATTACTTGTCAGATAGGGAAGGGTTTGATACAAGCCATTGGAGAAAGCCTAAACAGTGCATCCCAGGTGGAAATTCTGGGTTTTTCATCATCAGGATCATGGGGCCCAGGTAGGAGGAAATATCATATTTTCTAATCGCATTGTTTCAAACATAGAGAGGCAAGGATAACCAGGATGGCTGTGCAAGTGAAGGTAGACAATTGTTGGGCTGGATCCAAGAGCAGTTAAAATAATGGTAAAGATGCTATGTCTTGCTCTAGACAGACTTATTGTTTATATTGATCATGGTAAAAACAGTCTAGGATTCTACACAGTATTGCTATGATAGAGTTCGAGATGAGGTAATCCCGCTCCTTTGTATGTTTGACTAAGATGTCATATCATAACCGAGCTGGGGATTAAGACCAGAGAAATTTTGGCAACGCAGAGCGTACAGTCCAGAAAATTCGATGGTTGGATCTGGATTGGTATAGCTTGAAAAATATAAAGAATTCAGGGGAGAATGTTCATCTTAAAGAGGGACATCCATCACAGCCAGGAATGTTTCAAGGTTGACCGCCTCTTGAGTCAGTGTTGCGTAATGGGTAAAATGGGGAGATAGTACGCCTGAAGGTAATGAGACAACGAGGCATTTGGATTTGGAAGCATTGATTTTGAAGTTGCTGTAAGAAACAAAGTCTTCCAGCTCCATAAGGATGGAAGGAATCAGTATTTGGGGGTTAGAGACAAAAAGAAAAAGGTCATCTACTAACAGACTCAACTTGTAGTTTTTACCTTTAATGTCAACACCTTATGTAGAGTCAATAGCCCTCAATGCACTAACCAGGTGCTCCATTGCTAGGATATACAACAGCGGGGAGAAGGGGCAATCTTGGTGCGTTCAACATAAAATATGAGCAAGAGCTGATGAAGGGCCATTCACTCTAATTCATGAGGCGGGGCAGGGGTAGAGCGCCGTGATTTTTCTTAAGAATCCTGGAAGCACACCAATTTGTTCTAGAGCTGCCTGCCAAAACACCCAGTTGAGGCAATCAAATGCCATTTTGGCATCCGCAAAAAGAAGACATAGAGGAATCTGTCATTTTTAACAATAGGAAATGAGGGATAGGGTTATGATGGTGTTGCCTCACGCATGGGTACAAAGCCCACTTGATCTAAACTGAAGACTGAGGGGATGAGAGACTGCAGGCTATCAGCTAGCATGTTGACATAAATTTTGAGGTCAATGTTAATAAGGGAAATTGGGAATAGCTGGAGCATTGGTTTAGATCTTTCTGGTCCTTGGGTATTAAAGTGATGTGTGCTTCCTGAGACTGACAAGGGATAAGGCATGTGTCAGAAATGGAGTTAAAGGTTAAATTCAAGTTGGGGCTAGGGTGCCTTGGAATTATGTATAAAAGCATTTGAAAAACCATCTGGGCCAAGGTTTTTACCCAACGGAAGCACTTTAATTGTTTGGAGAATATTGTCTGTGGTTAAGGGATCAGAAAGAGTGTGGGCCATTGAGTGGTTGATTCTGGGTGATGCCCTGTGGGTGATGTATTGGAGCAGTTGAGCGATATTAGGATTAGGAATGTTACAGGACAGAATAGTAATCATGAATTCACTGTGTCTTGTTTAGGGCAACAGAATTTGGGGATGAAGGTTCTCCCAAGTTTTGTTCATATTGATCTGACTAACGGTCTACTCGCTTTGTTCTCAAATTCATACATGGTCCTGCAAATGCAATCGTTATCACATAATAAATCTGTCAGAGTTTGGTAATGTCTGACAACATTTCCTTTTTTAGGCAAGTGCCCTCAGCTATAAGAGTCCCATTAATAACACATTTCAGGGCCTCTCATGCTGCAGTTGTGTCAGAAACATGATCGGACAGGGATTGGAAAGTGGTTAGTAAGACTGCCGCACGAGTCACTATGTCCTTGAGCAGAGCTTCATTGAGCCTCCAGAAGGCAAACAGTTTAGTAGAATGTGGGAGCATGAAAGAAAGAAATAATAGAAAGTGGTCCGATCAAATTTGTGAGCCAATAAACACACAACTAAGTAGGCAATGGAAGACTAAGAATATATCTATTCTACTATAGGTTCAATGTGTTAAGGAATGTCAGGTGTAATCATGTAATCCCACTCAGAGACAGCACCTACGTTGTGGAAAGGGGATAAGGAAAACTCAAGAGCAAGACAGCGAGCATTCATAGTCACCTGATCCCATTTGAGGATCTACAGTGCCTTGAAAAAAGTATTCATACCCCTTGAAATTTTCCACATTTTGTCATGTTACAACCAAATATGTAAATGTATTTTATTGGGATTTTATGTGATAGACCAACACAAAGTGGCACATAATTGTGACTTGGAAGGAAAATTATAAATGTTTTTCAACATTTTTTACAAATAAATATGTGGCGTGCATTTGTATTCAGCCCCTCTGAGTCAATACTTTGTAGAACCACCTTTCGCTGCACTTTCAGCTACAAGTCTTTTTGGGGATGTCTCCACCAGCTTTGCCCATCTACAGAGTGACATTTTTGCCCATTCTTCTTTGCAAAATAGCTCAAGCTCTGTCAGATTGGATGGAGAGCATCTGTGAACAGCAATTTTCAAGTCTTGCCACAGATTCTCAATTGGATTTTGACTGGGCCATTCTAACACATGAATATGCTTTGATCTAAACCATTCCATTGTAGCTCTGGCTGTATGTTTAGGGTAGTTGTCCTGCTGGAAGGTAAACCTCCACCCCAGTCTTAAGTCTTTTGCAGACTCTAATGCCGAGTACACACGAGCGGACTATTTGACTGGACTGTCCGGCGGACAATTTGACCGTGTGTGGGCTTCATCGGACTGCAGCAGACTTTTTCGGTCGAAAATCTGATGGACTTTAGATTTGGAACATGTTTAAAATCTTTCCGATGGATTTCTAACAAAACGGACTTGCCTACACACGATCACACCAAAGTTCGATCGTTTTGAATGTGATGACGTACGACCGGACTAGAATAAGGAAGTTCATAGCAGGTAGCCAATAGCTACCCTTGCGTCCTTTTTTGTCCGTAGGACAAGTATACAGATGAACGAATTTTTCGATCGGACTCGAGTCCGTCGGAAAGATTTGAAACATGTTCTATTTCTAAAGTCCGACAGATTTTTCGACACAAAAGGTCTGATGAAGCCCACGCACTATCGAATTGCCCAACGGATTCGTTCCGTCAGACCAGTTTGGTCGAAAAGTCTGGTCATGTGTACACGGCATAAGATTGCCCTGTATTTGGCTCCATCCATCTTCCCATCAACTCTGACCAGCTTCCCTGTGCCTGATGAAGAAAAGCATCCCCACAACATGATGCTGCCACCTCCATGTTTCACGGTGGGGATAGTGTGTCCAGGGTGATGTGCAATGTTATTTTTCCACCACACATAGTGTTTTGTTTTTAGACAAATAGTTACATTTTGGTCTCATCTGACCAGAGCACTATATTCCACAATGCTGTGTTCGGTTCACAGCAGAACATGCGAACAGGAAAAAAATTTGTTTGAACAACGTTAAAGTCTATAAGACATGAACATGAAAAGTGCTAATTTTAAAGGCTTATATGCAAGTTATTGCCATAAAAAAGGTTTGGGTACCCGGGTCCTGCCCCAGAGGACATGTATCAATGCAAAAAAAAGTTTTAAAAACAGCCATTTTTTCAGGAGCAGTGATTTTAATAATGCTTAAAGTGAAACAATAAAAATGAAATATTCCTTCAAATATCATGCCTGGGGTGTGTCCTTACTATGCCTGTAAAGTAGCGCATCTTTCCCATCTTTATAACAGTCCCACATTAAAATAACATTTCTAAAGGAAAAAATGTAATTTAAAACTGCTCGCAGCTGTAATGTAGTGTCGGATTCCGGCAATATAGATAAAAATACCAAAATTACCAAAAAAAAGGGCATAGATGTCACCCCCAAAATCCATACCAGGCCCTTCAGGTCAGGTATGGATATTAAGGGGAACCCTGCACCCAAATTTTTAAAAAAATGGCGTGGGGGTCTCCCAGGCCCCAATGCATTATATACTCTGAAAAGCAGTATATATACTATACAGCCTGCCCAATATACTCAGCAGAAAATTGGGCCTTAGGTGTTCGTGGTACCAGAACACTGTAAGCCCTCACAGTTACTCATATTGGGTGCAGGAGCAGGCCCTGCTGTGAAATATTATATCAAGAATTGTAATTACATGCCACATCCATAGCAAATTCAATCAGTTACATCAGCATCAGGTGCTTGATAGCTGCTGATCCAAGACTGATTCATTTTTATGAATGTGAGCCTATCAATGGAGTCTGTGGACAGGCGCACTCTTTGATCCGTTACAAACCCTCCAGCAGCACTTAATGTGCATGCAGAAAGCACGCTTGATGCAGGACAGGCCAGTAGCTCAATTGCATACTGAGCAAGTTCTGGCCAGTGGTCCATCCTCAAGACCCAGTAGCCCAGTGGATGCTCTGTTGGAAAGGTCTCCAAGTCTGCTCTTGCCCCTAGATATTCCTGCACCATGTAATGCAGACAATGGCGATGGTTGCTTGAACCGATCAGACCTTGGCGCTGAGGACTGAAAATTTTTTAAAAGCATCGGTCAGCTGGCCACCTTTCCACCGTTCTTTCTCTGACTGAACAAAGCCCCAGCAACACGTTGTCCAGCACCAGGAAATTTTAACCTCCCAGAGTCTGGGAATGTGTTGCACAAACCGTTCTTCAAGGCCTCCTGAAGATGTTTTATCCTCTGCTCCCTCTGCAAAGGCAGGATGAGTTCTGCAACCTTACCCTTGTAATGTGGATCAAGAAGGGTTGCCAACCAGTACTCTCCTTGATACCATAAATCCTAGGGTCCTTTCGCAGGCTTTGCAGAATCAGGGAGGCCATGCAGCGTAAGTTTGCAGAGGCATTTGATTCTGAATCCTCTGGGTCACTAAGGATCACATTATCCGTAACCGTATCCGTGCTATCTAGATAAAGGGGGCCTTGAGAGGTAAGGAAGTCCTCCTCTTCCTCCCACTGTTCTGCCCTGTCCATGATTCCATGAAGCGTGTGCTCCAACAGGAAGACTAGAGGGACAGTGTCACTGATGTATGCATTGTCGCTGCTCAGCATCCTTGTGGCCTCCTCAAATGGTGACAGGACAGTGAATGCATCCTTGATCAGTAGCCACTGGTGTGGTGAAAAGAAGCCAAGCTTCCCTGACCCTGTCCTGGTGTCATACTCGCACAGGTACTCATTGATGGCCCTCTGCTGTGTGTGCAGCCACTGCAGCATTGCCAACGTTGAGTTCCACCTGGTAGGCATGTCACAAATGAGGCAGTTGGTGGGCGGTTTGCATTCCCCTTGAATGTCAGCCATCCAAGCACTGGCATTGTATGACCAGCGGAAATGACCACAGACTTTCTTTTTTGTCATATATATTGCGCTGTACTTACAATTGTTTATCTTTTTACTTTCTAGGCATATGTGATTACCTATAGTGTTCAGCTTGCATTTCATTTCACTGTTATTTGGTTCTGTTTGCACTGATTGTTCCCCTTTTACAGACTTTCTGGCCTGCCTTAGGAGATCCTGTAAACCTGTGTACCTGCTCAAGAACTGCTGCACCACCAAATTCAGGACGTGTGCCAAACATGGAACATGGGTCAAGTGTCCCTGTTGGAGGGCGGAGAGATGGTTGGTGCCATTGTCTCATATAACCATTCCTGGCTGAGGCTGGCGTGGTGTCAACCACCTCTGAGCCTGCCCCTGCAGAGCTGACAGAAACTCAAGCACCGCATGGCATCTTTTAGCCTGACTGTTTGCGTAGCCCCTTGAATGCTTACGGAGCACCACTGGTTCAGAGGACAAATCTGCAGAGGAAGAGGCCATAGAGGAAGAAGAAGAAGAAGAGGGGGTGGAGAAGAGGGCTGTGGCAGAATCACCACTGGCATTTTGGAGGTGTGGTGGTGGAACAAGCTCCAACAACACTGAACCCTGTCCATCATCCTTCCCAGCTGCCGGCAGAGTTACCCAGTGCACCGTGAAGGAAAGGTAATGTCCCTGCCCATGCCTGCTGGACCTTGAGTCAGCGGTAATATGAACATTACTGCTGACCGCCCTGTCCAACGAGGCCAACAAGGCCAAAACATTGCCTTACACATGCCTGTAGAGAGCCGGAATGGCCTTCCGTGAAAAGAGATGGCATTTTGGAACCTGCCACTGAGGTACAGCACATTCCACAAATTCACAAAAGGGGGCAGAGTCTACCAGTCTCTGAAAAGGCAGCAGTGCTATCAATTTGGCCAAGCTAGCATTTAGATGCTGACCATGTGGTTGGCTGGGACTGAATTTCTTTTTTACGGTTCGGCAAAATCAGATGGTGGTGTACTGGTAGCAGAAAGGCTGCAAATACTTGGGACACCTATTGCTATACCTTTATTCTTCTCAGTGCTGGTTTTTAAGAGGACTGGAGGTATTGTAAGGTTGGAGATCCCAGATGAGGAGCAAGGAGAAGTCTGCCTTTTTCTTTGATGTGGGTCTTTTGAGTGCGGTTGCCAAACGGACTGCATGGCAGGTCATCATATGTCTGGTCATGCATGTGGTGCCCAAGTGGCTGCAGTTCTGGCCACTCTTGATCCGCTTCAGACATAGGTTGCAAGCAGCAACGGTGCAATCTGCTGCACATGGGTCGAAAAAAGCCCACACCAAGGAACTTTAAGAAGTCAGCGGGGAGTCAGCAACACACTGCATCTGCGGAGCTTTGTGGTGTGATGCAAAAGGGTGGCTGTCCTTAAGCTGTTCCCTAGAGAGCATCCTGCTTCATTGGAGTTGTGTCTCCAACTCCTTCTCTCTTCTCTCAGTACACCCAAGTACAGTCAGTGACCTCATCATCCCCTCCCTCCTCGTCACTGGAGCAAACTTGGCAGTATGCTGCAGCTGGGGTAACATGACTGCCAGTTTCTTGTCCTTCTGTGGCACCCCCTCTCTCTAGGCTCACGTTACTCCCTTCCTCAACCTGGGAGCCCATATCAGAGCCTTAAAATCCCTGTGTATCCTCCAGCAGCATGTACCCGACACTGTGGTCGAAGAATTCTGGGGACTCCTCCGTGCATGATGGTGGGGCTATGGAAGGAGTGACTGTGGACAAGGAGCGGGTGGAATAGGCTGCTTTGGCAGCTGCGTGAACTACTCAGAGCCTGGGTGACAGAGGATGAGGAGGATGAGTGTCAGGAGCCAGGGAGCGTCTCCGCTCGCCGGGCTCCAGTGCGCATGCGCATGGGATTGGCGCTTCGCCGCACACCCGTCCGCGGCCTGATGGTGCGGCGCGCGCGGGTGCACGGCGGACCTCGTGTGCGCGCCATCGCCCATGCGGGTGCCCGGTAGCGAGTCACACTGACGCGCTCGCCGGGCAGGGAGACTATATCTGACGGCTCCAGCGCCCAGTCGGGTTGCTGGTTTGTCGTCAGCTCTCCCTGTTCCCTGTGCTTGTTAAAACTCTGATACCTGCCTGACTTGTGTACTGAACCTTGGCTTGTCTGAAATACTACTCTCCCGGATTGCCCTAAACCTATCTGCCTGATCTGTGTACTGAACCCTGGACTGTTTAACCGTTACTCTGCTGGACTGTCCTAAATACCTGCCTGATCTGTGTACCAAACCCCTGGCCTGTTTAACCACTACTCTGCTGGACTGTCCTAAATACCTGCCTGATCTGTGTACCAAACCCCTGGCCTGTTAACCACTACTCTGCTGGACTGTCCTAAATACCTGCCTGATCTGTGTACCGAACCCTGGCCTGTTTAGCCACTACTCTGCTGGACTACCTGATACCCTTCTTGTTATTCCAGTCCTGCCTCTGCCTTACTCCGCCCTGATCTCCGGTCCCTCCTGCGGATCCCAGGACACCCGCTTCCAGTCTAGGAACCTGCTATCTACCGGAAGCCCGTGCCTCCGTGTGCCCTCAGCCTCCTGTACCCATTTCGGGGGGTCTGGATGCGCGTGGTCGTAAGGGCGAGCCGCTCTCGGCATCTCGGCCTCGGTGAGTATTAGTCCGTGACAGTACAAACCAGCCAGATGTCTGAGGCCGACAGAGCACGCTCTCCTCTGGAGATCCTGTGCCAACAAGTATCTACCCTCGCTGACTCAGTACAGAAATTACAAGAAGGTTATACACAAATCGATAACCGTCTTCAGCAGATCACTGGGTCGCTACCTTCTGCAGCCGCAGCTCCTGCACCCAGCAGTGGAGGTTCGCTCCCTCAAGCTCCTGCCAACCCCACTGTCGTCATGGCACTTCCTGAACCCAGGGTCCCTACACCTGAACGGTTCTCGGGGGGCCGCAAGAAGTTTAGGGCCTTTAAAAATGCATGTTCCCTCTACTTCGCTCTACAGCCGAGAACTTTCTCCTCAGAAATCGTCAAGGTGGGATTTGCAATTTCCCTACTATCCGAAGAACCCCAGGCTTGGGCCCACGGCTTGATGGAACAGAGCAGTCCTGTCCTGAACACTATCGAGGCCTTCTTTGAGAGCATGACCCAGCTCTACGATGACCCGCAGCGTATGGCTACAGCTGAGGCTATCCTGCACCATCTGTCCCAAGCAAGAAGACCTATTGAGGACTATACTGTGGAATTCCGTAAGTGGGCGGCCGATACAAACTGGAACGAGCCGGCCCTACGTTATCAATACCGCCAAGGCTTGTCTGAGTTACTCAAGGACGAATTAGCTAGGATGGAAACCCCTGCTTCACTGGAGGAACTCATTCAAGCGGCTACGAAGCTAGAACGGTTCCAGGCGCCATGACCCCACTCCGCACAAACCCCGACCTCATCTTCAGCTGCTGCTGCACCGGTCCCTGAGGTTGAACCAATGCAGCTCGGCTTGGTCCGAGGTCCGTTAACCTCCGAAGAGAAGCAATGCAGGCGACAGTCTAACCTATGTCTCTACTGCGGAGGAACCGGACATTTCCTGCGCAGCTGTCCGATCAGGCCCAGTAAGTTTCCTCAGCCAAATGTATTGAACTATCCAAACAATAACATTCCCAAGGCTTACGTGATGTTGTTTATTTCCCTACAGCTTCCGGAAAGGGAGACTCGCTTGCAGGCCAACATTGATTCCGGAGCATGCAGTTGCTTCATAGACTCTGCCTTGGCGCACAGTTTGAATATTCCTCTACAAACTAAAGAGCAGGATCTACGAATACATTTGGCCGACGGATCCCTTCCTCGCTCAGGTCCCATCACCCAGAAGACCCAACCTATTCCAGTAATCACTGAGTCCGGCCACCGGGAGTTCTTACGGCTTGACTTGATTCATTCACCAATCTTTCCCGTCATACTTGGCCTACCCTGGTTACAGGCTCACGATCCACAGATTAGATGGAGTACCAAGACAGTATCCTTCTCCTCTCAGTACTGCTCTCAGCACTGCCTGCTCCCGGATCCCAAAGTTTGCGCCACAATGGTGGCACCATCAGGCAATCTCCAACATGTTCCCTCCGAGTACCTTGAGTTTCAAGAGGTCTTCAGTAAACAGATGGCTGACCGCCTACCAACTCATCGGGCCTACGACTGTCCAATCGACCTCCTTCCTGGATCCGAGATTCCATTCGGCCGGATATTTCCTCTCTCAGAAACCGAGCTGGAGGCTCTTAAACAATATATAGACGAAAACCTCGAGAAGGGCTTCATCTGCCCTTCATCTTCACCCGCCGGAGCGGGTATCTTTTTCGTTGGAAAGAAAGACGGTACCTTAAGACCCTGCGTAGATTATCGACAGCTTAATAACATCACAATTAAGAACCGGTATCCGTTACCACTCATTCCCGAGTTATTCCAGAGGTTCCGATCAGCTAAGGTGTTCTCTAAACTTGATCTCCGAGGGGCCTACAATCTCGTCAGGATCAGGGCTGGAGACTAATGGAAGACGGCATTTAGATCCAGATTCGGGCATTTCGAGTATTTAGTGATGCCATTTGGACTCTGCAATGCTCCAGCCACCTTTCAACACCTGGTGAATGACATATTCCGAGAATACTTAGATGACTTCCTTGTTGTATATCTGGACGATATTCTTATCTTCTCCCCTAAGCTAGAGATACACAAGAGGCTCGTTAAAAAGGTTCTTGCCATACTTCAACAGCACAAGCTATACCTGAAAGCTGAAAAGTGCGAATTTGAAAAATCAACCATACAGTTCCTGGGATTCATACTTTCAACCAATGGGGTCGCAATGGACCCACAGAAGATTCAGGCAATTCAAGAATGGCCGGCCCCATCTAAGAAGAAAGGAGTACAGAGGTTTATAGGATTCGCCAATTTCTATCGGAAATTTATTGTTGGATTCTCGGCCATCGTGGCACCTATTACCCAATTAACTCGGCAACACAGTTCTTTTCAGTGGTCCGCAGCCGCTCAAGAGGCTTTCCTTAAGTTAAAGAAATTGTTCAGTTCCGCTCCAATTCTCTGCCATCCTGACCCGACTCAACCCTTCGTACTAGAGGTGGACGCATCGGAAATCGCAACTGGAGCAATTCTCTCCCAGAGACAGGGACCGAAGGCCATTCTACACCCGGTAGCTTTCGCCTCTAGGAAACTCAGTCCACCGGAACTCAACTACGATGTGGGTGACAGGGAGCTGCTGGCTATAAAGTTCGCTTTAGAGGAGTGGAGGTATTTGCTGGTAGGGGCAGTACACCCGGTCATGATCTTTACGGATCACAAGAATCTCGAGTACCTCCGAACAGCAAGACGATTAAAACCCCGTCAAGCCCGTTGGGCCCTCTTCTTTTCACGCTTCAATTTTCATATAGCCTACAGACCTGGGGCAAAGAACGGGAAGGCTGATGCTCTTTCGCGGATGTTCTCCGCAGGCTCTCAAATATCAACACCCAGCACGATCCTCTCTCCTCAAAATTTCCTCGGATTAACTCAGGCAGACTTAATGTCATCTATCAAATCCTCATCAGGCTTATGCACAGAACCAGTAGTGCACTCCTTGAAGAGATATGAAGACCTCTTCTGGATTAAAGGAAAAATATTTGTACCACAAGTGACTCGGCCCTTAGCTCTTCAGATGTGTCATGATCATAAGATGGCATGACACTTCGGGAATAAGAAAACGGCTGAACTTCTTTCTCGTTCTTTTTGGTGGCCAGGATGGAGAAGGGACTGTAAAGAATATGTGGCGTCCTGTTCTCTGTGCCAGCGGAACAAGGGCCCAAACACCAAATCCTGGGGTCTGCTCAGACCTTTGCCCATCCCGGAACGGCCATGGGCTGATGTGTCCATGGATTTTATTGTTGACCTACCCATCTCAGAAAAGTTTTCCACCATCCTTGTCGTTGTCGACTGCCTTTCCAAGATGGCCCATTTTTTGCCTATGAGGGGTACTCCCTCTGCCATAGACACAGCCAGCGTCTTTCTAAAAGAGGTTGTTAGGCTCCATGGGATACCAAGAAGCATCGTGTCAGATAGAGGCGTCCAATTCACGTCCAAATTCTGGAGGGAACTCTGCAAGGCCCTGGGTATCAACATTTGTCTCTCTTCGGCCTATCACCCCCAAAGCAATGGCCAGACGGAGAGGACCAACCAGACGTTGGAGCAATACCTCCGCTGCTTCTGCTCGGGTTCTCAGGATGATTGGGCGAGCCTCCTCTCCTACGCTGAATTTGCGTACAACAATTCAATTCATGCCTCTACCAACCAGACTCCCTTCTGGGCCAATTGCGGGTTCCATCCCACGTCCTTTGCTAACAACATTCCTGAAATGGCAGTTCCTGCAGTCCAGGATAGGATAACCTCATTGCAATCTAACTTTCAGAAGATTCAAGACATATTACGCAAAGCACAGGAAGACTACAAGAAACAGTACGATCGTGGCAGAAAGGCAAACCCAAAGTTTGACTTAGGAGACAAGGTCTGGCTGTCCACCATTAATCTTAGATTACCATTGCCATCTCCAAAGCTTGGACCTAAGTTCATTGGGCCTTTTCAAGTCAAGAGGATCATCAACCCTGTGGCTGTTGAGCTGGCACTTCCCAAGACATATCGGATTCATCCTGTTTTCCATGTGTCACTATTGAAGCCTGTGGTGCCTAGCCCTTTTCCGGGAAGAAGAGAGCCTCCTCCTCCGCCAGTCAGAATCGATGGCGAGAATGAATTCGAAGTGGAATCCATTCTAAGTTGTAGGAAGAAGGGCAGGCAGCTACAGTATCTGATTCAATGGAAGGGGTACCCACCTGAAGATAATTCTTGGGAGCCCGCTAGGAATCTGCACGCCCCACAGTTAATTCAAACTTTTCACCAAGATCATCCAGAATTGATGGCTAGCCTTGGCGTCCAGTGTCCGCCCTTAGGAGGGGGGCACTGTCAGGAGCCAGGGAGCGTCTCCGCTCGCCGGGCTCCAGTGCGCATGCGCACGGGATTGGCGCTTTGCCGCACACCCGTCCGCGGCCTGATGGTGCGGCGCGCGCGGGTGCACGGCGGACCTCGTGTGCGCACCGTCGCCCATGCGGGTGCCCGGTAGCGAGTCACACTGACGCGCTCGCCGGGCAGGGAGACTATATCTGACGGCTCCAGCGCCCAGTCGGGTTGCTGGTTTGTCGTCAGCTCTCCCTGTTCCCTGTGCTTGTTAAAACTCTGATACCTGCCTGACTTGTGTACTGAACCTTGGCTTGTCTGAAATACTACTCTCCCGGATTGCCCTAAACCTATCTGCCTGATCTGTGTACTGAACCCTGGACTGTTTAACCGTTACTCTGCTGGACTGTCCTAAATACCTGCCTGATCTGTGTACCAAACCCCTGGCCTGTTTAACCACTACTCTGCTGGACTGTCCTAAATACCTGCCTGATCTGTGTACCAAACTCCTGGCCTGTTTAACCACTACTCTGCTGGACTGTCCTAAATACCTGCCTGATCTGTGTACCGAACCCTGGCCTGTTTAGCCACTACTCTGCTGGACTACCTGATACCCTGATAACCACCTGCTAGATACCTAACCTCTGCTTGTTATTCCAGTCCTGCCTCTGCCTTACTCCGCCCTGATCTCCGGTCCCTCCTGCGGATCCCAGGACACCCGCTTCCAGTCTAGGAACCTGCTATCTACCGGAAGCCCGTGCCTCCGCGTGCCCTCAGCCTCCTGTACCCATTTCGGGGGGTCTGGGTGCGGGTGGTCGTAAGGGCGAGCCGCTCTCGGCATCTCGGCCTCGGTGAGTATTAGTCCGTGACAATGAGGATGGACTTGTTATCCACTCCACCAACTCTTCTGCATGTTGTGGCTCAATGCCATGGCCAACAGCAGAAAAAAAGGACAAGCATGCCCCACAGCCACCTGCAGAGGATGCACCATGCCCATGACCAGCACTGTTGACTGTAGACACAGAGGCTGCTTGCCCTTTTTTAGTGGCCTGTGAGCGTCTGCCTCTATTTGGTGGCTTTCCGGATATAATGTATTTCTTGTTTTACAGTGTAGTAAAAACTGTACACACTGTATTAGATACTGTGTACACCGCCTGCACTGTATTAGAAATTGTACAACAGCTACACCACCAGAAGTATAGTAGAAACTGTACTACAGCTGCACTGTATTGTGTACTGTGTACACCACCAGAAGTGTAGTAAAAACTGTACACACTGTATTAGATACTGTGTACACCACCAGAAAAGTAGTAGAAACTGTACTACAGCTGCACTGTATTGTGTACTATGTACACCACCAGAAGTGTAGTAGAAACTGTACACACTGTATTAGATACTGTGTACACCGCTTTCACTGTATTAGAAACTGTACTATGGCCGCACTGTATTGTGTACTGTGCACACCACCAGAAGTGTAGTAGAAACGGTACACACTGTATTAGATAATGTGTACACCACCAGAAAAGTAGTAGCAACTGTACTACGGCTGAACTGTATTGTGTACTGTGCACACCACCAGAAGTGTAGTACAAACTGTACACACTGTATTAGATACTCTGTACACCGCCTGCACTGTATTAGAAACTGTACTACGGCTGCACTGTATTATGTACTGTGCACTCCACCAGGCGTGTAGTAGAAACTGTACACACTGTATTAGATACTGTGTACACCGCCTGCACTGTATTAGCAACTGTAGAACGGCTGCACTCTATTGTATACTGTGTACACCACCAGAAGTGTATTAGAACCTGTACATCACCAAATGCATGGTAGATATAGGCTACACTGGATGCAGAGTATATATATATATATATATATATATATATACACGAGACTGTATATATATATTAATACACTGCCTACACTGACTGAATATTGAGTAAAAACTGAATATGTGTGTATACAAGACTGTATATATATATATTAATACACCGCCTGAAGAGTATTAGAAACAGTACACCACAGAATGCACTGTAGATATAGGCTACACTGGATTCAGAGTATATATATATATATATATATATATATATATACACAAGACTGTATATATATATTATATATATTAATACACTGCCTACACTGACTGAATATTGAGTAAAAACTGAATATATAGTCTATGCTAAATGCAAAGTATATATATATATATATATATATATAATATATATACAGTATATATATACTAGACTGACTATGACTGTGTATATATATATATATATATATATATATATATATAGTGGTGGTGTGGTACCCCACCAGTGTTTGAACACAGGATTCTCAACCAGGCAGGTTGAGGGGCTCCAGTTTATTTGCTTATTTGGCTTTTCAGTTTCCTCATTGTTTACTAAAGTCCACTTTGGGACGTGGAGCCCAGGGATTTCGTAGCGATCCGGGTGGGATGAAATCCCCAGTCCTGGGTCCTGATTTTGAGACTCACCAGCATACTGACTGGTCAGGTGTGTGCTGGGCTATTTGTAGACACCTGACCATGGTTCTGGGCTCCACCCTCCTGAGCAGTCCAGGCAAGCAAGGGAGAAGTGTGCATGTCTGCACAGTTCTGTCTGTCATAGCAGACAGAGGGTCCAAGCCTGTGGGCTGGAACAGCAAGAAAGCTGGAAAAGAGTGCTGAGGCACAGAGTGTACAGGAACTCCATTATAGAGCCAAGAGGGCTGAAGCATAAGCCTGAGCAGCAGCGTTGCTAAAGAGAGCCAGGTGGCTTGGTATTTTCTGTGTATCTTACATTGTTGCTGTGGAAAGCTAAAACCCCTGTGTGGGCAACTCTTCTGTTATTGGACTTGTTTTCTTTTTCCTTTTAATAAATGTGGGCCAACAAGCCCTTAAACGGCATATCTGGCGTGGACTCCGCTCCGCTCACTGGTAGGCTCTACACTAAGCTAAAGAACCCTGAATATTACTATATATATATATATATATATATATATATATATAAAATCTCAAATACACTGCCACTAACTGTATAACCTGCCTGCTTAATCTAAATCAATCTATCTCTCTGTCCAAGCCAACAACACTACATACGGCCGCCGTGTAAGCAGCCTTATATAGTGTGGGGCATTGACTTAGTCCCCCTGAGGAATGATTGGCCAAAGGCACCCTGCCTTTGGCCAATTATGGCTCTCTTAGCAGAGTGTGCTGTGATTGGCCAAAGCATGCAGATCAGGTGGCTTTGGCTAATCATCATACAGCAAAGCACTGTGATCTCGCAGTGCATCATGGGGCGTTCTGTGATGCTCAAATTTTCCGCGAAAGCCCCATAATGTTCGCTGTTCGGTGAAATAGTGAACAACCGATGTTCAAGTCAAACTTATGTTCAACCCAAACATCGAGCTCATCCCTAGTCCCCCACATGGCTTCTCGCAAACTGCAAATTGCACTTCAAAAATGGCTTTCTTCTTGCCACTCTTCCATAAAAGCCAGATTTGTGGAGTGTATGACCAATGCCCTGTACACACGGTCGGACATTGATCGGACATGCCGACAACAAAATCCATGGATTTTTTCCGACGAATGTTGGCTCAAATTTGTCTTGCATACACACGGTCACACAAAGTTGTCAGAAAATGTGATTGTTCTGAATGCAGTGACGTAAAACACGTACGTCAGGACTATGAATGGGGCAGTAGCCAATAGCTTTCGTTTCTTAATTTATTCTGAGCATGCGTGGCACTTTGTGCATCGGATTTGTGTACACACGGTCGGAATTTCCAACAACGGATTTTGTTATCGGAAAATTTTATAGCAAGCTCTCAAACTTTGTGTGTCCGAAATTCCTATGGAAAATGTGTGATGGAGCCTACACACGGTCGGAATTTCCGACAACAAGGTCCTATCACACATTTTCCATCGGAGAATCCTATCGTGTTCTTTGGCCTTCAGGATGCTGTTTGTTCATTAAGGTTCTCTAACAAACCTCTGAGGACTTCACAGAAAAGCTGTATTTATACTGAGATTAAATTACACACAGGTGGACTCTATTTACTAATTAGGTGACTTGTGAAGACTATTGGTTCCACTAGATTTTAGTTAGGGGTATCAGAGTAGGAGGAGGGTTGAATACAAATGCACGATACATTTTTCAGATATTAATTTGTAAAAAATGTTGAAAACCATTTATCATTTTCCTTCCACTTCACAATTATGTGCCACTTTGTGTTGGTCTATCACATACAATCCCAATAAAATATATTTACGTTTTTGGTTGTAACATGACAAAATAGGGAAAATTTCAAGGGGTACAAATACTTTTTGAAGGCACAGTATGCTCACTCGACACAGAGTGTTTCCTTGCCATATCTAAATTATATGGTATCTTACTATTGAGTGCTTTCCCCGCTCATTCCTTTTATGTTTGAGACTGGGAGTGGGAACTAGGACATGCCATTCCCTAGGAAGCATGGTAAAAAGCTTTTTTTTTTTGCCTTTAAATTCACCATAGCCTCGTAGGCACAAGAGAGGAACTTCAAAATATTTGCCAGGTAGTGCCATAGTCCAATCACATTACACAAGATTGCAGAGAGTCAGATGGTCTACATCTCCATGTATGGTAGATGTTACTTAGGATCAAACCATGGGTAAAACATGTTCTGAAATGCTAGAAGTAGCTCTCTTGTCTATGATCCCAGGGTCCATTAAAAACATCAAGAAGGACCTGTTCAAATTTCTGATTTTGGCAAGCCGTGTCTTAATCCCCAGGCGCTGGAAATCTCTCACTCCCACTGTACCTACAATTCGGGAATGGGGAATTAACTAAATAGCATTATGAGGATGGAGGAACTACTTGCTATTGGAAATTAACATTTCACCAAATTCTAGGACCTGCGGGTCACATGGATAGATTTTTGTAAGTCACTCAAACTATTACCCATCCTTATATAACCAGGTTCTTTGAGCCGATTTACTGGCATAGCTTAGTGGACCCCCACCCCCCCTCTCCCCTCCCTCCCTCTGTTGGACACTCCTTCCCTCTCCCTCCCTTCTCATCCTTCCCCCCTCTCTCTTTTTTCTCAATACGTTTTTGAAAATGTGGCCTTTGCCGATTTGCACCAGTTTTCTATAGGAATATCACCATTACAGGGAGGCACATCTTCCATTGCATATCTAGAGCCTGGGGTGATACCAGGCCTGGCCCCTTTTCTGAATCTGTTCTGCTACAAAAAAAAACTGGTGCCAGAACTACTAAACATGGGCAGCCTAGGCTAATAAGAACTGGACTGATGGCTCACATGTTCAGGTCCTGACAGGGCTCCCCTTTGTCCCAGGCCGCATAGCAGCTGCATGGACTGCTATTGTGGTAGTTCCACCACTGCAACATTTTACAAGCTACATAATCACTGTTTAGCTAACAGGAGCCTCGAGACTTTGCAGAGCTTTGGGTGAGCGATAAAGCCTCCACATCTCGGTTCATAGCTCACCTGGTATCTAGACTTGTTTACTAGTCTCTGCTGCATACAGGCCTTTATGAATTGTATATGAGTTGACTGATTTCACAGCTGTATCTCACTGCTGTGGGATCCTGATGTTGGGTGAAAAGGCTGACTGTTGATAAAACTGTAAAAAGGTACAAGAGCTATCTGTTTGCTTTGGGGAACCCACTAGAGAGCACCCTTTTGGACAGGAGCTGCCATGAGTTTAGTGGTTGCTTGGGCGAGCATTTTTCTAATTTGTTTTATGCAATTGACTTGCTGTAAAGTACCCTTATGTGCTGAAACAGTGTTTGGTTGCTGCCCTGCTAAATAAAAGTGCAGGACATACCTGCCTGAACTTTTTCTGGGTGTCCCTGTCTCGTGCATTGTTTACTATTGCCAGTACCAGTTTTGCCTAAGCCCCTTACAGTAGCTATAAAAATTCTGCTACACTATGTGCTATGCTGCAATGTAAAAATACCTGTGACATCAATGCTAATCCTGCTAAATTGAGCTTCACGAGGATTAAACTGGTTCTAAAGGCTCAGCTTTTTTAAAATTAAAATAGTTATTAAAAGGCCCTCAACCTCCTCTTCTGGGGTCCCCCACCGGTGCTCCTGGCTCCTCCTCTTTTGTGTGTGCCTTAATAGTAAGCCCTTGATATTGGGGCAGATGTGTGGGCTCGATTCTGAGCCAGGTTGTGTGTATCTATTGACACACAGTGCGGCTGAGGCCCACCCCCTGCTCCCACCTCACAGTATTTGATTGGCAGCAGCTCCCATTGCTGCCTCTCTGCCTGCGAGGAGAGAGTGCAGCGATGTTGCTCTCGGGCACAGCATTGGATGCAAAAAGGAGCCAGGTCAGTGTTTGGGGGGTGGTGGGGGTCTTTAGAACCACTGTAATCAAGTTAATTTTTAGAGTAATTCTGTTACTATTTGAAAAAAAAAAATAAAAAAATATGCTTTCCTGCAAAAAAAAGATTTAATACTTACCCGATCTGAGTGGAGCTGATTGGAACAGCATTTAGTATGACACAATGTTGGGTTACATTTAATTAATTGGTCTATGTAGGCATTTAACAAGAACAATCTGCACAGGTCACTAATTTTGAAAGAGTTAAATATTAGCTAAATATTAGTTGACTTATCTGTATTTCTAAAGTACAGGCACATTTGGTTTGTGCATCTATTTCTGATAATCTTCAAAACATTTGTCCCTGTGTAGCCATTGGATTGCATTTACATGTTGTACACAGAACCTCACCCTGCCTTTAGGCTGGGTTCACACATATGCGATGCCGGAACCAGCGCTATTCCTGTGTGGGTTCCTGCATTGCCTGTCTCTTGCAGGCAGTTCACACTGCTGCAGTTGTCAATACAAAGTTATTGACACCCCAAGATCGGTTTACAGATCGCAGTGCGAACTGTGAAATGGTGCAGTAATCGGATCGCATAGGTGTGAATACCTATGCAATCCGATTTCAGTGCGGACCAAAAAAAGGGTCCTGCACCATTTTGGTCCAAATGTGATGCAATTCAACCATACAATCTGTATGGCTGAATTTGCATCGCACAGACATAGCATGTGATCTGCACAGCAATGTGGTGCGAATCACATGCTGTTTCTGACATCGCAATAGTGTGAACCCAGCCTTAATTGCACAATGCCAGAATCTTTATTGCCCTATGAAATTTTGGTGTTGGACTTTCGAATGCTGTGCTAGGGCTGATTGGACAGAATTTTGAACCTGTGTATAGCTGAGCCCTGGAATCTATGGGCTTCACAAAGACACAATGGCTAACCATTAAATATATTTATTAGTAACTGTATAAACACTCTAATTTAAAAAAATAAATAAAAATAAAAAATCGGCTATATCTTTGTTATTAATGCCCAAAGCCTGAAATGAGCACCTTGGCTCTAAAGAACCCCCCTCCCCAATCGGCATCAGTAATCTCTCGATGTAATATGCTGCAAAATGCTAAAGCACTGTAATTATCAGGCAATATACAAAGTTAGAGGCAGCAGCAAATGACCTGGGCAGAGAAAAAGAATTTGGGTTATTACTTCCAGCAACATAAAGAATACTGTGCATCAAGATTTACATTAATATGTGATCTATGGGACACCATCTTTAGGAGATAAATAGAAAGAAAGGTCACTGTAAGAAGTAATACTTGATCAAAGTTAATAAACTAATTAGCACTTAACTTGGAAAAAAAAAATCATGCATGGTCCTCTATAAGAATTCCACGTGCACTTGCATTGCAGACACCACAAAACAACACATCACTACTGGTAACTTTTTTTTAAGTAATTTTAAAGTAATATGATGGCAGGAGGCAATACGTGGGGAAGTACAGAGAATACTTGAATTGAGTGTGATAGAGGAATCCCAGAGTGACTGGTCCAGTCCCATAGTGTTAGAGCCCAAACCAGATGGGAGCTGGCGATTTTGTAATAATTTTCAATAGTTGAAGAGAGTTACAAAATTTGACACCTATCCCATGCCAAGTGTAAATGAATTGATCGACAGACTGGGACAACGCTCAAGCTGACCAAAAGAGTATCGGCAGATTTCCCTAGCTCAGTCGGCAAAAGAGAAAACTGCATTTGTGCCCCTAACCAACTTGGCAAAAAGGAAGGAATCTGTCATGGTTAAATGGTCCCCAGAGGCTGAAGCAGCATTCCAGTCTTTAAAAAAAGCCTTTTGCAGCCAGCCAGTGTTGTATTTACCTGACTTCTATAAGGACTTATTTATACAGACTGATGCATCAGATGTTGGGTTAGAAGCCGTGTTGTCCCAGGTTTGGAATCCGCAGAGAGACACATGAAGCCCAAGTGCCTGGGTTCACCTTCACTGACAGACTTGGTACCAGGAGGCATGGGAGGCAAGGGTGGGACTGCAAAGCTCGGAGACAAATGTACAGGAGGCTTCCGCAAATGCTCCTTAAAACAGTGTCTTTCTCTGAGTCTGGAGTCAATAAGGATGGCAAATGTGATCAACTTCTCCGTAGCCAGAATTAAATCAGGAGGAATCACAGGAACTGGAATCGACTCCATATTGGAAATGGAGGAAAATTGTTGTGACAAAGCGTCAGCCCTTACATTCTTAGTACCGAGTAAGAATGAGACAATGTCATTTAAACTTGACAAGAAAAGAGCCCATTGCGCCCTTCTGGGAGAGAGGCATTTAGCCTCAGACAAGAATGTGAGATTGTTATGGTCAGTAAGAATGAGAACCGGCACAGTGGTACCTTAGAGATGATGTCTCCATTTCTTCATGGCTAAAATGATCGCTAATAGCTCTCTGTCTACAATCTCGTAATTGCACTCCGCAGGTGACATTTCTTGGAAAAGTAGCCATGAAAATGCATAGCGCTAACAGAGGTAGGACGTTGAGACAGAAGGGTGCCAACTCCAGTCTCAGAAGCATCAACCTCAAGGATAAAAGGTAATGTAGGATCACGATGTGCCAACACAGGAGCAGAAACAAAGGCAGCCTTGAGACTCTCAAAGGCCTTAATGGACTCCGGAGACCAACTCTGTGGGTTACCGTCCTTTCTGGTCATATCAGCCAGGGGCTTGACCAGAGACGAGGCGTAGGAATAAACTTCTGATAATGGTTGAAAAAGCCAAGAAAACGCTGCAGAGTATGTAAACCCACGGGTCGGGGCCACTGTAGGACTGCTAAAAGTTTCTCTGGGTCCATCGAAAAACCAGCAGTGGATAGAGATTCTTCACTCTTAGTTTCTGAAGCGCACAACAGACATCTGTGTGGTAGCTCTCCAGGGACTTGGAAAATATGAGGATATCGTCGAGATAAACCACCACACATAACTGCAACAAATCTCAGGGGACATCGTTAATAAATCCCAGGAAAACTGCCGGAGCATTACAAAGGCCAAATGGCATTACGAGGTACTGATAATGGCCTGTTCTGGTATTAGACACAGTTTTCCAGTCATGGTCCTCCTTAATCCTCACAAGATTGTATCCCCCACTCAAATCAAGCTTTGTGAACACCATTTCTCCCTTGGAGCAGTCAAATAATGTAGCTGTAATCAATGGAATCGGATAAACATTTTTAATTGTGAGATGATTGAGACCCCTATAATCAATACAAGGTCTCAGTTCACCACTCTTCTTCTTCACAAAGAAGAAACTAGCACCAGCAGGAGACAAGGATTTGCAGATGAAACCTCGAGAAAGTGTATCTGCAACATACTCCTCCATGGCCTTATCCTCCAAGACTGACAAAGGGTAAACCCGACCACGAGGGGGTATGGCACCAGGTTGAAGGTCAATTGCGCAATCATACGACTGGTGTGGAGGCAAACTACAGGCTTGACCTTTGTCAAAGACATGGCTAAAATCGCGGTACTCCTCCGGCAGGGAGGAGAGTGAAGGGGTGCACAGGACCTTGGCTAACTTCTGGAAGCATGTCTTACTGCATTGGTTCAACCAGGAGAGAACCTCAGCATGGAGCCAATCAAAAGAGGGGTTGTGCCTCTCTAACCAGTGGAAACTTAGGGAAGGAAATTACTTGGAATTGGATTATCTCATGGTGAAGAGCCCCTATGGCCATTAACAATAGAATAGTCTCATGAGTCACATGGGCAGGCTGTAGAGGTTTCCCGTCAAGAGCCTCAATGGCAAGTGGAGTGTCACACAGCTGTAGCGGAATCGAGTGCTTCGATATAAAGGCAGCATCAATGAACAGGCCTGCAACCCCAGAGTCGATTAGAGCCTGTATCTCGACGGACGACTCAGCCCAAGAAAGGGTAACCGGAACCAGGGGCTTATCCTTCTGGATAACTGGGAATGAAACAACGCCACGTAAGGTCTGTCCATGACAGGGCCTCAAGGTTCGGGCATTCCCAGGATGGGTAGGACAAGACTTAATAAAGTGACCTGCCTGGCCACAATAAAGGCACAATCTCTCCCTCCTCCTAAGGGCTCTCTCATCCGCCGAGAGATGCATGAAGCCCAAGTGCATGGGTTCACCTTCACTGACAGACTCGGTACTAGGAGGCATGGGAGGTGAGGGAGGCAAGGGTGGGACTGCAAAGTTCGGAGACAAATGTACAGGAGGCTTCCTCAAGCACTCCTTAAAAGAGTCTTTCTCTGAGTTTGGAGTCAATGAGGATGGCAAACGTGATCAACTTCTCCAGCTCAGTGGGCATATCTCGGGCTGCTATCTCATCCTTGATGGTATCCGAGAGACCATGAGAAAAAGCAGCCGTGATGGCCTCATTGTTCCAAGCAACTTCTGCTGCCAGAGTACCAAATTCAATGGCATAATCTGCAACAGTTCTCTTACTCTGATGGACATGAGGCATTTGGCAGCAGAAGCGGAGCGTGCGGGAACATCAAATACCCTTTTAAAAGAAGCCACAAACTCCGGGTAACTCAGGACAATGGGTTTTTGCATCTCCCATAGAGGGTTTGCCCAGGCCAAAGCTCTCTCAGAAAGCAAAGAAATCATAAAACCCACTTTGCTTATGTTTGTGTGAAACACCTGGGGCAGCATCTCAAAGTATATCTCAACCTGGTTGAGAAACCCTCTACATTGGACTAGATCACTCCCAAATCGCTGGGGAAGTGGAGCGGAACCAAACACACCTCTTATAGAGATAATACTCAAGGCGGATGCCTGCACAGAGACTGGAGCAGCAGCAGGGATGGCCTGCAACACATGTTTTACCAGAGTAGCCACAGTGGGAGATTCCAGGTGATCTGTGCGACTCAGGAGCATTTGTAAGGCCATGGCAAACTGATCCATGCGGTGATCCTGCTCATCCAATCTGGAACAAATACTACCAACAAGTGGATTTACTGCATCTTCTGAAGTCATGGCCTTCGCCTACTGTCAGAAACCATTAATCAGACCAAGACAGAAGTACAGTTAAATCACACTTGTTTAATAGTAAAAGTAAATCAAACAAACATAGTCAAAACATAGCCAAAGTTCGGTAACTGGAGCGAATAGTCAAGCAAGCCAGAAAGTCAGGAAGCCAGGAATCAGTGTAGTGGAACAGCAAGCAGGATCTGGAGACAGAAGGAATGTCAGCTAAGCAAGTCTTTAACAGGAGCGCAGGAGAAAACCAGTGTGATGTTGTCCAAGGCGAAGGCAGAGATCATCTGGGCTGGACGGCAAGACTGACGAGCAGGATATCAACAGGTGAGTCACTTTGGAGAGATAGGATCTGGCAATTATTCGACAGCTGAGTGGCCAGCTCAGAGAAGGAAGGGCTGAGCCCAGCCCTGACATCCGGTCATTAACCTCAGCAGAAAATTTAAATCCCACAAGGTGAATTATGCCTTGAGTGAGAAGGAGTGTTTATCTGTGAAGTGGGCTCTAGATTCCTTTCGGTAGCATCTGCTAGGTAGACATTTTGACCTGGTTACTGATCACGCTCCCTTAAAGTGGATGGCTCAAAACAAGGAGACCCATAGAAGGTTAAATAGGTGGTTTGTGACCCTACAAGAATTCAACTTTACTGTAATGCATCGCCCTGGTATTGGGGGGTATGTGACACCTGGCAGGTAAAATCGCCTGGTTGCATCCATGATAGCAGGTATGTATGTCCTAAATTCAGGCTCTATGCAGATTTGTTCCATTAGTGGGAAGTGCTGAGAGTCCCTCAGTGGGGAGGTAATGAGCCCAGCTGAAATAAGTTGGCTCATTAGGGCTTCTACAAAAATTCCCAGCCTGCTTAGAGAGTTGCTGATTCCTGGACCCAGTTTTGTGCCTGTCTAAACTGGGGGAAGCTTGATACCTGTCTGTGCAGTGAGACAAATCTTATGTCCTGTGCGGTGAGACATGTGTGGCAATCCTCTTAAACAGGGAGATTGGTGCTGGGGGCAGCACAGGGTTGCGCCTAGTTGATAGCCAGGGAACCTGTACGTGCAGTAAGTTGTCAAGTTGATAAGGGTTTATTTTCATGTTTATTTTTGTTTTGTTGCAATTTTTTTTACCTTGTATATAGTGTAAATAAACTGCACCTTTGTCTTTTCACCTGCAATGCTGTTTGCTGTGCCTAATTTTGTGTAGTGAACTCATCCAGAGGGTCACACACACCGCCAAGCTAACACCCCCACACAGTATAACAACAATAAAGTATAACAGTATGAAGAAAGATGGAGTTTTACCTTATTTTTCTATTTTTTATCTTTATATTTTTCAATCTTCTTCCAAAAAGCTAAAATCACTTGAAATATGCATGATCACGAATGCAGAACTGTATGTGGTATTATTCTCAACTACTTTTGTAGTGAGACACAACAAAGTACAAAGAAATATGAAGCCAAGTAGTTCTAATGTTATATTTAAATTTTCTGTGCTTGATTCAGCAACTTCCTATTATATACAGCAGCTGTGTCTTAAACCTCTTTAATGTTTGGTTTTATTATGTCCCTCAGCGTTTATTAGAAGCATACATTCTAATTGTTTCTGAACAGAATATTTAAAGAGAAAATAAGTTTGTGTACTTCTGGGGTGTACTGTAACTAATTGGATTAAATGCACTTGTTTCTAAATCCCTAATATATTCAAATTAGATTGCTGCATATGCAAATATTAACTAAATGGCATAACATTTATTCATTTTAAATTAATGATTACCATGTGAATTTCATGCCTGACACTTTAAGGTTTAATGATGATACAAGGAGAAGTTAGAAAAAGATCTATGTTAAATCGAAACACACCAGTTAACTTTGTGTTTCCATATGATCATGCCAGTCATACACCGCCACAACCATCACATTGCCTGACATGTGCCATTAAAATTACCAACCACCTAGACTCGGCTTCAATTCATGACATTGCATTTTTTCAAAATCAAAGGCCAAAGAAGCTAATACCCTAAGTTAATAGATTAACTCAACATGTTACTTTTAGGTGGCTGGCCCTGGAACCAAAGCTAGAAATAGAATTTTGTGTGTCTTTGGACATACCTTACACTGTGACAAAAAACAACAAATTGATCAGCAAAGTTAAAAATTCAACATGGATCTGGTTACTTTTCAGTTAGTAGAAAAAGTCAACTGTTAATTACAGGCCGTCCTCTAGTTCGACTTACAAACGACTCCTACTTGCAAACGGAGGGAGACAACAGGAACTGAAAGGAAATCTACCCCTAGGAAGGGAAATTCACTCCTGTAAGAGATATTATGGGAAAACGGTGTCTCCACTGATGCTTTATCGCAAAGGCTTGTTTCCACAACAACCCAAAATTTTCAAAATCCAATTGTCATTGGGACAGAAAGTGAGGTGAAATACAGGGGCAGAGACAGCAAAGCACATGTTACAAGAGTGTTAACCCTTCCCTATGCTATCCAAAAAGCTTAAAAATATTTTTTTGGCTGGAGCTACACTGAAAAAATGTACCTGTTCCAACTTGCAAACAAATTCAACTTAAGAACAAACCTACAGACCCTATCTTGTTTGCAACCCGGGACTGCCTGTAGCTGCTAATGATGACATACGTGTTTTTTCCAATTTCGTTTTTTTTTTTTTTTTTGATAAATGTGCATCTGCTTCCCAAAAGATAGAAGCCTAGTAAAGATAGAAACATGGTATATATAAGCTAACCCCATGGACCTATAAGGGAAAAAATGTCATTTAAAATTGCTTGCGGCTGTAATGTTTTTCCAGATCCCGGCAATATACATAAAAATCATTGAAAAAAATGGCCTGGGTTCCCCCCAGTCCATTATCAGGCCCTTCGGGTCTGGTTTGGATATTAAGGAAAAACCCAGCGCCAAAATAAAAAAAAAAGGCATGGGGGTCCCCCCACAATCCATACCAGGCCCTTCAGGTCTGGTATGGATTTTAAAGGGAACCCTGCCCCAAAATGAAAAAAAAAATGGCATGGGGGTCCCCCCAAAATCCATGCCAGACCCTTATCCAAGCACGCAACCTGGCAGGCCACAGGAAAAGGGGAGACGAGAGATCTCCCCCCTTTCCGTACCAGGCCACATGCCCTCAACATGGGGAGCGTGCTTTGGGGTTCCCCCAAAGCAGCTTGTCCCCATGTGTACAAGGGCCTCATCCCCCCCAACCCTTGCCCAGTGGTTGTGGGGGTCTGCGGGCAGGGGGCTTATTGGAATCTGGAAGCTCCCTTTGACAAGGGGGCCCCCGATCCCGGCGTCCCATGTGAATGGGTAGTAAGTAAAAATAACAGGAGACAGTTTTGGACAATCCTTTATTAAAAAAAAAAAGTATCCTGCGATGTCCATCCATCTTCAATCACGGCGCTGATGGTCCCAAAAAAGAAAAGGAAAAACCCGGTCTCCATGGGAAGTGTCCCGCCGACTGCCGTCTTTTTGTTTGCTTTGATAGCTCTTATATAGCCAAGGAAGGGGCCACCCACTGACGTAACCGAGTGACCCCGCCCCTTCTGACGTCATGTGACATCAGAAGGGCCGGGATTTTTCCGTTTTTGCTTTTGATTTTCCAGGACTGTCGGCGCCGTGATTAAAGATGAATGGACATCGCGGGAATTTTTTTTTTTTTTTAATAAAGAATTGTTAAACTGTCTCCTGTAATTTTTTACTTTTTTTTGGTGAATGGGCAGGGGTACAATGTACCCGATACCCATTCACTGGAGGGGGGTGGGATATGGGGGCTTCCCGATTCCGATAAGCCCCCCATAACCACCGGGCAGGGGTTGTGGGGTTGAGGTCCTTGTCCCCATCAACAAGGGGACAAGGTGCTTTGGGGGGACCCCAAAGCACCCTCCCCATGTTGAGAGCATGTGGCCTGGTATGGTTTAGGAGGGGGGTGCTCTCTTGTCCCCCCCTTTTCCTGTGGCCTGCCAGGTTGCATGCCTTGATAAGGGTCTGTTATGGATTTTGGGGGGCCCCCACGCCATTTTTTTTAAATTTTAGGGCGGATTTCCCCTTAAATTCATACCAGACCCTTATCTGAGCACACGACCTGGCAGGCCGCAGAAAAAGAGGGGCCTCAAACTTACGTTCAACTCGAACAGCGGGCTCATCCCTAGTGACCAATAATAGGCTAGGCTGCTTTTAATATAATACCTTAATTTTTAAACAATTGTTTTAGAATTTATAAGATTTGTATAACAATTTATAGAATTTTAAGTAATTTAATATCCTTGTGATCATTTATGTAACCTGATATGCATGGCAGAGGCATGTACGATGCAAAAGAAATTAATAGAATGCCAAGTATAATGGGGTTTAGCCATGTTGTGGAGTGATATGAATCCATACATTGTGCGATCGGGTAACTCTGATCGGAATTGCTTTTATTGATAAAGAATGTAGAAACAATTCTGTAGGTGCTAGCAAGGTTACATATAATAAATAGGGAATAGGACAATTAAAAAGCATTACGTGACACAATATATTTGTATGCATAGGGGTTTATTTACTAAAGCTAGAGAGTGCAACATTTGGTGCAACCCTGCATAGAACCCAATCAGCTTTCAGGTTTTATTGCCAAAACTTAAGTGAACAAGCTGAGGTTAGAAGCTGATTGGTTACAATGCACAGCTGCACCAGATTCTCAGTGCACCAGCTTTAGTAAATATTCCCCATAATCTATAGGTTTTGTACACATAATCTATGATGTTTTGCATCATGGGTGCCTATTTACTACAGAAAGTAGAGTCTATTTGGAGTAAATGCTTGAATGGATTCAGAATGGGGTAAGCGCAGGGTTATTGCCCTGCACGTACACCCTATAAATATAAGGAGCCACGCTGTGTGGCCGTGCCCTCTGACAAAGTGATGATGAAATGTGTTAGGGCGTGACCTAGTGGCTATCGAGGGTGTCAAGCATCTGTTATCTCAATCCAGGTAACACCGCTCTCTGAGTGATCTGTGGAGAGGTAAGACATTTACATGCTAGCTGAACTGGATCATGTTTTAATGCTTTTTACCACTGTCACTTCTTGTAAGTGTACATCTGTAAGGGGGGATTGGTTTACAATACATTTTTTAAAAATAGAATTACGCTATGTGCACTATCTTTGTCATGAGTGACATTTAGATGGAAGCACGACCTCGGATCCAAAGAATGGATTCTATCACAGGCGTTTATATTCAGCCTTTCTGGTGAGTTCAACACCATAAGGGAGAGGTCTCACGAGGTGTGGTAACAGGAATCGTTGCTGAATTTGGATGTCCCTTTATGAACTATGTTTATGGACTGTGTCTACAATTTGGTTTGGACATTTGAATATGTGGAATTTATGAAAACCATCCTTTCATTTCAACCAGAGCATTTTTAGGGGGCAGCAGTGGTGTTAAAACCCTGGTACACATCTCCACTGGACAAGTCTTTTCATGAAAGGTCTATTTTATGTATCCTGTTAAGCAATCATCCATGTTGAAGAAAATTTTCATATGGTAGAATGTCTGTATTCTTGCAGCCTTTCACCCATGGGGATATTATACTAGCCCATATGCTTAATGTGCCATAGTGATATATTTGTGGGGGCATCTGTATTTAATATTATTTTAAAAAAATGTAAAAAAAAAAAAACAGAGTGGCATTGCCTGGATCATATCCCCGAACCAACTGGGTGAATTTCAGGCAGGATTAACTTTTGTTTTCTCTGATTATAGACCTTGCCAAGAAACAACCACTGTAAAGTTGTGAATGTTATTGATTCACATATTCCACGTCAGGAAGCTCTAGTAATATGCCTCTTTAACAAAATACCAATGCATTTTCAGAGAAACATTAATACATGAAACCACTTAGTTTTTTGGGGTATGCATGAGTCTACATCCAGAGAAAACCGATGGATGGATGCTGGCTGTATAAGCCATCCACTGACGTTTTTAATCTATCATACATTTTGGAATAAATTACTGGAACGAGATGTTATGCCACATCCTTTATGCAGGATTGTTACATTCCTTCTACAGCCTACAAAGTAAATAAAAAGGTACAGTGGGGCCCATTTGTAATATCTCTTAGGTGCAAAGATCATGCAAAACATGTAATAAAATGAATTACCAATTTTATTGCGTATAATTATGTGTCATTATTAGTAAACCATTGTTATTTATGACTCATTTGATTTTGGGGTGATCAGTCATTGTATCTAAGGGTGTTAATTTACTAAAGGCAATTAGGCTGTTCACTTTTCAAGGGAATTTTCCTTCAGCTAAGTAAATGAGGTGAAAATTTGCTTTGGAACAAGTATCTAATCACTTGCAATTCAAATAAAAAAACTATATTTTTTCACATTTGCTAAGCCAAGAGAAGATTCCTTTAAAAAGTAAACTGCCTATTTGCCTTTTAGTAAATCAACCCCAATGTGTAGCTAGCATTTTTAGAGATGTTTGTCTACCCAAAATAATTTTCTATCCAAAATCCACTCTTATCTCTCGTTTCTATTGTTCCCCAGCAAAGTGTTTTTGTACAATTGGCAGATTTGTTGAATTTTTGTTTATTGACCTGAATATTTGTCACATATATGGCCATACTAAACAGGAGTGGTGCAATCTAAATGTAAACATATATTTTGAGCTACTCTAATTTGTTTACTCTGCATTGTTTTCTAATTGCTGATTGTCACGTTCAATGAGTTATAACATTGGCTACTCAGCTGCCACTTCCTGTTTGGCTAGCTTGTCTTTTTTAATTGTAACAATAGGTATCCTATATGCTAACGCCCTTTACACGGAGAACACCTCCACCGCGCCACTGACACCCGAATTGAACCTCGAGATTGCTCAATTAATGCAGAACTAAACAAAGATGATAAAAAAATTTGATAACATTTTTTTTTTTTTTTATATATTGGTGAACAACAAGTAATGTCGAGCTGCCCCCTTTAAATATAAAATTGTAGATCAACTAGTAATTTAATCCTAAATGTCGGTTGGAACCAAAATGGTAAACCGTCACGTAGGGTAAATAGGAGGCGCTCAGAGACAATAGGAGTATACCTTATAGTATACAATAGTGGTGATACCCTCTATTAATAAATTATACACCTAGGTGTAGCACACTAATTACAGTGAACCAAAAAACATATAGCCAGTGATAGTGACATATGAATATATATATATCTATGTGAAAACATATATATGTGACAAAAGATGGTGAAAAATAAAAAGTGCAACTGTTTTAATCCATGCTGCAAAAATCAACACTCCACATAAAGTCAATGAACTATAAAACAGCCTCCAAACAAGCTGCAAGTGATAAATAAGTTGGTGACGGATAATTTTTTTTTTTTTTAAGTGTCCCAAACAAATGTATTCTCAGTGATTGATGTCCACTGATGAGTGACTCCGTGCGTCTTCCACCTCACCACCGTGTCAGTGAATAACACCCTCCAGACATACACTCACCGATATGAGATGCCAGCATTCTCATGCACGGCAAAACACGCTTTCTTTACCACACTCCAGGGTAAATAAAATATACAGTGTTCACGGTGTTGGTATTCAATGGATCCACATAAAAGAAAAAAAAGCTCCAATAGTGTAATTCAGCAGAAATCGTGCAATAACAGCAAGCTTCAATTCTGTGGATAAAACCATATAACCAGTGGCCACGGCGGACTCGAGGTGTGCAATTGCTGGGTAATACTCTCACCCCTCCCTCGGTAAACCTCCGTTCCTCCGTGAGCTCGTAATCCTATCTTCCTGTGTGGCTGACAGCGTTCATGTCACAACTCACAGCCACGCCCCCACCTGACGGGATGAAAATGTATCATATTAGTGGAAAGATTAGCTCAAGCATAGTTTAATTGCGCTTGACTTAACCCTGGGTGCCAGTGCATTGTTTACAGCCACTGATTTTTAAGGAAGCCTGCATGTGCTAGCTCCTTAACAATCAGGTATTCACTGGTTGTTAAGGTTTCTGGCAGGTGCCTGCTCCTTAACAACCAGCATATTTTTGCCATGTGACCCTAAAAATGATCCCTGGGTGCATTTTAGTGCATTTTGGTACATTTTGCATTGACTTCAATAGAAGGTGCATGGTTGGTGCGCTTTTTGAAAGCACACCAAAGATGCAGCATGCAGGACTTTTCAAACCACAGCACAAACGCAATGTGAAAAGTCACAGGTTTTAAGGTTTGGATGCGCTTTTGTCCCACTAGAAAGGTGCATTCCAGCTCAGCAAAAGCATATCAGTGGTTCTAATCCTGGCTGGCTGTTGTATACAAAACTTAGATCCTGTTCTAATATGTTTTTTACCATCTGTAATCAGACCGTTCTATGCTTGCCCCCTGTGTTCACACTTTTTTTTTTTTTTTTCTTTTTTTGCCACGTCAGCTAAGTACTATTCATGGGAGGATGTTATTTCAACTTTTCAGTCAAGCTTATCCCTCAATACTTTCACATCATTGTGGCTTTTTTCTGTTTGCAAATACTCTTTGTATTCCATATATACTCTGTAAAATAATTACCCTCTACCCTCACTGGTTGTTCCGTATCCTATTTCTATAATCCCTCCCCCCTGTCCCCCTCCCTTCCCGGAACCCCCCCATTTGAGAGAGCCCCAACGCAACCTCCCACTGTTAGTGATCCATTCCTACTATTTCTAGTATTCCTAGTATTCCTAGAGCCCGTCTAAGTAAATAGCTTCGATCTAGAGTTGCATGCTTTGTTTAGGATGGGTTTTCTGCCTTATCCTCCCACACCTTAGCTGCATGGTTGGAGGCCTTGAATTTAACCCAATCTCTCCATGTCTCCTCATACTCCTCCATCTCCAATCCTTCACTATATCTTAAGTATTCCATGCAGTAGATTTCATCTATTTTGTCGAGCCACTCCCGCATTGAAGGTCTCATACTATCTCGCCAGTGTCTAGGGATGAGACTCTTGGCAGCATTGAGGAGGTGGGGTATTAAGCTTTTCCGATAGTTTTTGGAGGGTATATTGCTGCCATGGTGGAGGCACACCCAGGGGTCGTCCGGGATTTTCTTGTTGATTATCAGATATGTGGTCTCCCTCACTTCCTCCCAAATTTTTTTTATTTCAGGGCACAACCACCAGATATGCGCCGCTGTCCCTATTTCCCTGCACCCCCTCCAGCAGAACTGCGAGGTCTCATCCTGCATTTTATGTGCTAAGTCCGGGGTAATGTACATTCTGGCCATGATTCTATAGTTCATTTCTGCAATCCTATAGTTTACTGATGTGCCATTTACTCTACTGAGAATTCTCCTCGCCTCGTTGTCACTGATCTTATTTCCTAATTCCTCCTCCCATTTCCCAAGAAATCCTGGTCTCTCAGTCTCTCCCATTTCTATCAGGGTTCTATAGATCCTTGACATTCCTCCCCTCCTGCTTTTCTTTATGAGTGCTTTCTCAAGTAGGTAGAGGTCTTCTATTGATCTAATTGGCTGCGGGAGTGACTCTACAAAATGTTTGAGCTGCCTATATTTCCAGCTATCCATAAACAACCGGGTTTCTCTTTCCTTAAGTTCCTGGTAGGTACGTAATGTTCCCTGGCTGGAAATATCCTTAAGTTGGACCTCTTCACTCAGGATCCATCTTCCAGCCACGTCTTCCCTCCCCGGCGGGAAGTAATCTGTGCCCTTGAGCGGGACTAGCGGCGAGTTATATTTCCACCTCTCTCTAGTGTAAATTTTATCCCAAGTGCTTAGAACGTGTTTCGTGATTAGGGATGAGCTTCGAGTTCGAGTCGAACTCATGTTCTACTCGAACATTGGCTGTTCGCAAGTTCGCCGAACAGCGAACAATTTGGGGTGTTCGCGTCAAATTCGAATGCCGCGGAACACCCTTTAAAAGTCTATGGGAGAAATCAAAAGTGCTAATTTTAAAGGCTTATATGCAAGTTATTGTCATAAAAAGTGTTTGGGGACCCGGGTCCTGCCCCAGGGGACATGGATCAATGCAAAAAAAAGTTTTAAAAACGGACGTTTTTTCAGGAGCAGTGATTTTATTAATGCTTAAAGTCAAACAATAAAAGTGTAATATCCCTTTAAATTTCGTACCTGGGGGGTGTCTATAGTATGCCTGTAAAGGGGCGCATGTTTCCTGTGTTTAGAACAGTCTGACAGCAAAATGACATTTGGAAGGAAAAAACTCATTTAAAACTACCCGCGGCTATTGCATTGCCGACAATACACATAGAAGTTCATTGATAAAAACGGCATGGGAATTCCCCACAGGGCAACCCCGAACCAAAATAAAAAAAAAAAAATGATGTGGGGGTCCCCCTAAATTCCATACAAGGCCCTTCAGGTCTGGTATGGATATTAAGGGGAACCCCAGCCAAAATTAAAAAAAAAATTGACGTGGGGTTCCCCCTAAATTCCATACCAGACCCTTCAGGTCTGGTATGGATTTTAAGGGGAACCCCGCGCCAAAAAAAAAAAAAAAAAACGGCGTGGGGTCCCCCTAAAAATCCATACCAGACCCTTATCCGAGCACGCAACCTGGCAGGCCGCAGGAAAAGAGGGGGGGACGAGAGTGCGGCCCCCCCCCCCTCCTGAACCGCACCAGGCCACATGCCCTCAACATTGGGAGGGTGCTTTGGGGTAGCCCCCCAAAACACCTTGTCCCCATGTTGATGAAGACAAGGGCCTCATCCCCACAACCGTGGCCGGTGGTTGTGGGGGTCTGCGGGCGGGGGGCTTATCGGAATCTGGAAGCCCCCTTTAACAAGGGGACCCCCAGATCCCGGCCCCCCCCCTGTGTGAAATGGTAAGGGGGTACTTACCCCTACCATTTCACTAAAAAACTGTCAAAAATGTTAAAAATGACAAGAGACAGTTTTTGACAATTCCTTTATTTAAATGCTTCTTCTTTCTTCCTTCATCTTCTTCTTCTTCTGGTTCTTCTGGCTCTTCTGGTTCTTCCTCCGGCGTTCTCGTCCAGCATCTCCTCCGCGGCGTCTTCTATCTTCTTCTCCTCGGGCCGCTCCGCACCCATGGCATGAGGGGGGAGGCTCCCGCTCTTCTCTTCATCTTCTTCTTCATCTTCATCTTCTTCTTCATCTTCTTCTTCTTCTTCTTCTTCTCTTCTTCATCTCTTCTTCCTTCTTCATTTCTTCTCCGGGCCGCTCCGCAGCCATGCTGGCATGGTGGGAGGCTCCCGCTGTGTGACGGCGTCTCTTCGTCTGACGGTTCTTAAATAACGGGGGGCGGGGCCATCCGGTGACCCCGCCCCCCTCTGACGCACGGTGAATTGACGGGACTTCCCTGTGACGTCACGGGGAATGCCACAGGGAAGTCCCGTCATGTCCCGTGCGTCAGAGGGGGGCGGGGTCACCGGGTGGCCCCGCCCCCCGTTATTTAAGAACCGTCAGACGAAGAGACGCCGTCACACAGCGGGAGCCTCCCTCCATGCATGGATGCGGAGCGGCCCGCAGAAGAAATGAAGAAGGAAGAAGAGATGAAGAAGAGAAGAAGAAGAAGATGAAGAAGAAGATGAAGATGAAGAAGAAGATGAAGAGAAGAGCGGGAGCCTCCCCCCTCATGCCATGGGTGCGGAGCGGCCCGAGGAGAAGAAGATAGAAGACGCCGCGGAGGAGATGCTGGACGAGAACGCCGGAGGAAGAACCAGAAGAGCCAGAAGAACCAGAAGAAGAAGAAGATGAAGGAAGAAAGAAGAAGCATTTAAATAAAGGAATTGTCAAAAACTGTCTCTTGTCATTTTTAACATTTTTGACAGTTTTTTAGTGAAATGGTAGGGGTAAGTACCCCCTTACCATTTCACACAGGGGGGGGGCCGGGATCTGGGGGTCCCCTTGTTAAAGGGGGCTTCCAGATTCCGATAAGCCCCCCGCCCGCAGACCCCCACAACCACCGGCCACGGTTGTGGGGATGAGGCCCTTGTCTTCATCAACATGGGGACAAGGTGCTTTGGGGGGCTACCCCAAAGCACCCTCCCAATGTTGAGGGCATGTGGCCTGGTATGGTTCAGGAGGGGGGGGGCCGCACTCTCGTCCCCCCCTCTTTTCCTGCGGCCTGCCAGGTTGCGTGCTCGGATAAGGGTCTGGTATGGATTTTTAGGGGGACCCCACGCCGTTTTTTTTTTTTTTTTGGGCGCGGGGTTCCCCTTAAAATCCATACCAGACCTGAAGGGTCTGGTATGGAATTTAGGGGGAACCCCACGTCAATTTTTTTTTTTAATTTTGGCTGGGGTTCCCCTTAATATCCATACCAGACCTGAAGGGCCTTGTATGGAATTTAGGGGGACTCCCACATCATTTTTTTTTTTAATTTTGGTTCGGGGTTGCCCTGTGGGGAATTCCCATGCCGTTTTTATCAATGAACTTCTATGTGTATTGTCGGCAATGCAATAGCCGCGGTAGTTTTAAATGAGTTTTTTCCTTCAAAATGTCATTTTGCTGTCAGACTGTTCTAAACACGGGAAACATGCGCCCCTTTACAGGCATACTATAGACACCCCCCAGGTATGAAATTTAAAGGGATATTACACTTTTATTGTTTGACTTTAAGCATTATTAAAATCACTGCTCATTAAAAAACGGCCGTTTTTAAAACTTTTTTTTGCATTGATCCATGTCCCCTGGGGCAGGACCCAGGTCCCCAAACACTTTTATTGACAATAACTTGCATATTAGCCTTTAAAATTAGCACTTTTGATTATTCATGTTCGTGTCCCATAGACTTTAACGGTGTTCGCGTGTTCGAACGAATTTTTTTCCTGTTCGCATGTTCTGGTGCGAACCGAACAGGGGGGTGTTCGGCTCATCCCTATTCGTGATATCAAATGTTTTTGTGTTTAGTTTTCTGACTTGTGGTGGTATCCAAACATTTTTTCCCAGGTCTACCCCGCTCCTTATGTTCTCTATTTTCACCCATGGCTTATCCTTATTGTTATTAACCCATTCTGGTATGCGTGATAATATTGCAGCTGTGTAATATTTTTTGATATCTGGTGCTCCCCAACCCCCCCTCTTCTTACTACTCACTAATTGTGTATATTTTACTCGTGACTTCTTCCCCCTCCATATAAATTTTAGAAAAAGTGTGTGCATTTTATTCAGGAAACTCTGTGTCCTTGCCAGTGGTAACATTTGAATTTTGTATGTGATTTTGGGAAGGATTGACATTTTAAGTAGGTTTATTCTACCACCCCATGACAGTCGATTCCGTGGAAATCTGTTTAACTCTGCTCTAATCTTGTTAAGGAGGGTCATGTAATTGGCTTGAAACATTGCCTCTTTTGTTGATGTTATTTTTACTCCCAGATAGCTCAGTTCTTTTACCCCCCATTTAAAAAGTATACTCTTTTGATAGGCCTTATCCCCTCCTTTATCTTCTACAACTTCCATTACTTCCGACTTAGTTGCGTTTACCCGGAAATTTGATAATCGCCCGTAGTTTGTAAGGGTCGCTAGTAAATTGGGGAGAGTGATCCTTGGGCGGGTGACGTACAGCAGGACGTCGTCTGCGAAGGCTGCTATTTTATATTCGTCTTCCCCAATTTTAATCCCGCTGATGTCCGGGCTGAGTCTGATCCTAGCCAGCAACGGCTCCAGAGTCAGCACGAACAGCAGCGGGGAAAAAGGACAGCCCTGTCTGGTACCGTTTTGCAACTCAATGGCCCCAGACAGGGTACCATTGATTTTGACTCTAGCCGTGGGATAAGTATATAGGGCCCTGATCTTTTTGATCATTTTGTTGCCAATCCCAAACTCCTCCAAGGTGTTCCACATGAAGCCCCAGTCTACCCTATCAAATGCTTTTTCAGCATCAATCGACAGGAGTAGACCTGGGGCTCCCCTGTCCTTCATTATCTGAGTCACCATTAAAGTTTTGATGCTGTTGTCTCTCCCTTCCCTCCCTGGTACGAATCCCACTTGATCAGGATGGATCACTTCTTTTATGACCTTTTTCAGTCTATCTGCAAAGATCTTTGCATAAATCTTTGTATCTATGTTCAGAAGGGAGATGGGTCTATAACCAGAACATGTGGTGCCATCCTTTCTCATCCTCATTTTTACCTAGGGGTTGGAACACACAGAACACTACCCCTTTCTTTGGCACCCCCTTTCTGTGTGCCAACCGTCATCTATATGGGTAAACTTCTGCTTGACTTTTTTCTATTCTGCACAGAATGCTTATACTCTGAGCATGACTCATGACATTCTTGTAAATTTCTATGGCTCTAGCTAGTGTGGGACCTTTCAGTTGTTCAGTACCAAAATTATTATGTCTGATTTCTGAGTCTGGCACATAATCCTGTTTGCTTTTACCATTAGAGCCAGGCAAAACATCTTGTACATTATTCACTACCACAGGGTCAGATTGTGACTGCCCTTGATTCCCAGACATTATTGAGAAGAAAAGGGTAATAATACATTCCTCAGACACACCCACAATTTCCCATTCTCCATTACTATCTAAAGCGTCAGGGCTGATATAATCAGTTTTGCCTGTATTGGGAGCATTGTACTCCCAACTCATCCCTTTGTTCCCCATTTTACAAAAGCCTAGAACATTCTTTCACACTATAGTGTCACAAAGTAAAGACAGGAATATGCCCACAACATATATTTCACCATGAATGCAAATGACCACAATAGAGTTAGACTGATACTTAGTGAGATAGATTAATAAAAAAATCTTTAAAGGGTAATTCCAAATCAAGCTACAACAGGTGTTTGCATTAGGTTTTTGGGTACATTCTTTTTTTTTACCAAGTCACTCTCCTGTGCTTGTAAGGGGCCTACTTCCATTACATTGTCCAAATTTGCAATCACCAATGAACCAATACCTGTTTCACTACACTTTTCAGCTTACACATTCACTTATGCCATGTACACACGAGCGGACTTTACGGCAGACTTTGCCCGGCGGACGGCCGATGTGTGTGGGCTCCAGCAGACTTTGTTTTCTCAAAAGTTGGACGGACTTAGATTTGAAACATGTTTTAAATCAATCCATCGAAATCGAGTCCGGTCGAAAAGTCTGCTCGTCTGTATGCTAGTTCGACGGACAAAAAGCCACGCTAGGGCAGCTATTGGCTACTGGCTATGAACTTCCTTGTTTTAGTCCGGTCGTACGTCATCACGTACGAATTCAACGGACTTTGGTGGATTGTGTGTAGGCAAGACCGTTCATTCAGAAAGTCCGTCGTAAAGTACGTTGAAAAGTTCCGCCGAGCAAAGTCTGCCATAAAGTTCGCTCGTGTGTACGCGGCATTACACATTCCATCATTATCAATACTGTTATCAATGACCACCATAGTGGTCATCTTCTGTGGCAATCTCACTGTACACTAACTCTACTGGCACAAGACATTCTGCCAGCAACTGTCCTTACATCTTATCTCTATTACATGCATCGTTTTTTGGACAGTGACCTCAATCTCTTCCGATACTACAGTATGTATCATGACTGCTGAGGTGCAATAAGCCCAGGTCCCATCCGACTTACATGACCACTTAACATACCTTACCCCTTCTTCCCATCCAATAAAAAAACCACATACAACCATTAACGTTGGAAAGGGCAAGGCCACAGCTTTATTTTAACTCAAACATACAGCAGATATTTAAACCGTGCCAGTCACAGTTGCACTGTGAGCACTCAAAAATACAAAATAAAAGGGAGATGAAGGAGGGGCCTGTCCTTACCATAAGTGCCGGACCGGCCGTTAATCTCCCAATTACCAACAGTGCATAAAAAAGGTTGCATATTTGCTGGCAAGGTCACCAAAACCGCAACACGCTGTGACATACCATACATTAGGGCGGGAGGGTGGGCAGCTTTTCCATGCTTCCGTCCGAAAAGGACCATAATCCCCTGGGGTGATGAACTCCTGAGCTCAGGCCCAACCCTTTGTCCCCCCTGTGCCAATCCTGGGATAGCCAAAAATTACTTTAACTCCTCCCTGGCCATGCCCCCATCAGTCAGGGCTCTCTTTCCCTAGAGGGCTCAAGAGGCCTTCATGACTGCTGAGGTGCAATAAGCCCAGGTCCCATCCGACTTACATGACCACTTAACATACCTTACCCCTTCTTCCCATCCAATAAAAAAACCACATACAACCATTAACGTTGGAAAGGGCAAGGCCACAGCTTTATTTTAACTCAAACATACAGCAGATATTTAAACCGTGCCAGTCACAGTTGCACTGTGAGCACTCAAAAATACAAAATAAAAGGGAGATGAAGGAGGGGCCTGTCCTTACCATAAGTGCCGGACCGGTCGTTAATCTCCCAATTACCAACAGTGCATAAAAAAGGTTGCATATTTGCTGGCAAGGTCACCAAAACCGCCACCAGCCAGTCAGTGAACTACTGACGGGCGCCCCACCGCAGCCAGCGCTTGCTCCACCCCCCTCTGAAGTCCCAGGTTGAAAATGTCCATGCCAGTCTCATTGAGATGAACACCATCTCTCCTCAGCAAGTCAACCCAGTATCCATATCTGAGCCGGGGAAAAACCTGAAATTTAACACAAAAGGTGAGGGCGAACATACAGCGAGAAACGAGACGACTCCCATCTCCCCAGTCGCTGAAGTTCCGTATCAGAAAATCCCAAACCGGAAGCTGCAGTAGCAGCGCCTATGCGAAACGAATGAGTGGAGAAGTCGCCCGCAGGTAAGCCTAAGGCCTTTAGGCAAAAACGAAAAACCCTCAAAAATTTAAACCGGCTCAGCGAGGATGAGTCGGCATGCACAAAAAAGGTGGGGGATGGGGGGCGCGCGGAGACAAACGGAAAAGCCAAAGATACCGGGCAAAACGGACCGCCACAGTGGTGAAGCACCACTCGGCGACCCCTGCCAAAACTGTCGGTCTTGGATGAGCGCAACAAAACTGTGACGCTGCGCTCAGCCAAGGAAACGTCCTCCGATCTAATACCCCCGGGGGACGACCTGGATTTTGAAACCAATTCCCCGATGCGAAAAGCCCCAAAAAACGCCCACGAAAAAGCGACTCGAAAAAGCAATGTCTCGGACTCGGATGAGCACACCTCCGGCAACATGGCTAGAATTTTGGATAATATATGAAGGGAAATCGGGCGCCTGGAATCGGGAAGGTGTGTGATGCGTTTCCAGCCTCGCAATATCCGACGTACCGGAAAAGCTTTTGTGACATCTTCCCACCCCAGGAGTTGGAACCAAAAAGATAGGGCTGACATGGCAGAGGATACGGTGGAACCTGACACACCCTTTTCTTGTAACTGGACCAGGTAAGCAAATAAAACCAGACGTCTATCATCCGGAGAGAAAACAGAGAACTCACCGCCCGACGCCTGGAACCACTCGTGCCAGACCCGACAATAAGACACCCACGTCCGAAGCAGAAAAAGCGACGACCGAAGCAGCTCTAACAATCCCCGGAAACGAGGTTCCATGAGTGGGCCGGACAAGGGAGGCCCTCCAGCGAAGCCGACGGAGCCAAGGAGCGAAAACGAGGAAACTGTTGGCGGGAAAGATTGTCGTTAGACACTCCCGGAACGTGTTTAGCCTTAATAAAAATATTAAAATGCAGACATCTTAAAACTAAAAAACGCAACAGCGAAACCACCGGAGGGGAACTGGCCGATTGCTTGTTCACTACCTGCACTACACTCATATTGTCCGACCAGAAGATCACCTGATGGTTGCGCAACTGTTCACCCCAAAGCTCCACCGCTACAATGATCGGAAAGAGCTCCAAAAGAGTGAGATTGCGCAACAAGTCCATACGGGCCCATAAGGCCGGCCAACATTCTGCAGACCACTCACCCCGAAAGAAAGCACCGAAACCACAGGAGCCTGCCGCATCAGTGTACAGCTCCAGATGTGAGTTCGGTACCTCCTCCCGCAACCAACACGACTGTCCGTTGTACGACTGCAAAAAAGTTAGCCAAATACCCAGATCAGCCCGCATGGGCTTGGTGATCCGAATGTAGTGGTGAGGGGCCGTAACCCCCTTTGTGGCCCAGGATAAGCGCCTGCAAAATGCTCTCCCCATACGTATGACCCTACAGGCGAATACCAAGTGTCCCAACAAAGATTGTAGCTGTTTTAGCTGCAGTTTCTTTGACCCTTTCGCCAAACGGACCAAGGATAGAAGCTTGGTTAGCTTCTCCCTCGGCAGACGAAAGACCATGTCCACTGTATCGATCTCGATTCCCAGAAAAGACAATACCGTAACCGGACCCTCGGTTTTTTCCGCAGACAGTGGGACGGCAAAGCGCCGACACACCTCCTGAAAAACAGAAAGCAGGCATTGACACTGCGCACTGTCCGCGGGGCCCATGAAAAGGAAATCGTCCAAGTAGTGCAGCAGGGACTGAAAAGAAGCCTCCTGGGTGACCACCCATTCAAGGAAGCTACTGAACAACTTAAAGCAATAACACGAAATGGCGCAGCCCATAGGCAGGCACATATCCAAGAAATAGCTTCCCTGAAAGTAGCAACCCAGGAGATGGAAACAGTCCGGGTGAACCGGAAGAAGGCGAAAAGCGGACTCAATGTCCGCTTTAGCCAACAACGCGGACCGCCCTGCAGCCCTAACTAGGAGAAGAGCCTTGTCAAACGACGCGTAGTGTACCCGAGATTCCTCGCGATCAATCCCGTCATTAACTGAGGAGCCAGAAGGGTAGGATAAGTGATGAATTAAACGAAATTTACCACTCGCCTTTTTTGGGACCACCCCGAGTGGGGACACCCGCAGGTTGTGAAATGGGGGGAGATCAAAGGGGCCCGCCATGCGCCCCAGTTCCAGCTCCTTTTTGAGCTTGTCCGCCACTACCGACTCAAACTCTATAGCTGATTTTAAATTGGAGGACATGGTAGGGGCATCCGACGGGAAAAAGGGGATCCAGAAACCCCTATCAAGGCCATCCTTAAGGATCAGGGCCTCCCTATGAAGGGGGTACCGGTCTAGCCAGGGAAGCATCCCGGAGACGTTCACCGGTGTCCTCCGGCTTAGAAAGGTCAGTCTTGGCCCCCGCTCTGGGAAGCGTCTGCTTTCCCTTTCTAAAACATCGTGACAAATGAGAAAACTCAGATATACGCGCCCCTCTTGAGTCTTCACCACTGCGCTCAAATGCCAGGTGGAGGGGTGCTTACCCCCTACACAAGAGAAAGTCCTAATGCAATGACTATAGAGCTGCCACTTTAAAATTATGTAAACTATGCAAAACCTTTCTATTACTTACAAATAATCCTGGGCTATATTAGTACTTGCAAGACAGAAAAAGTGGCGCTAAATAGCGGTGTAGCTCCTAGCTGAAGTGCAAAGCGATGATCTAATGTTCCAACAAATATGTGTACATCAAATAAAACATAATGGAAATTCTCATCGGTGTGAGAAAATAAACATTCAAAATCCCTGTACAGGTGTATCAAACACACAGCACTATAAATAATATAAAAAACGTGAACTCTAAATAATAGTCCATAAATATTCCCAAGGCAGGACACCGTGCAGGAAAGGTGAGGTCTCTGGAAACAATCCACCAATTCACTCAGTGTTAGTGATTCCTCTCCCCTTGAATTCCACACTCACCAGCTCCATATGCCTCACACTCTCGTGTTTTGGCAATCAGGCATAAGTGTAAGGTTGGTCAGTGGAGGGTCAAAGGATCCAGATTCTTTTATAATCCGGGTGTTACCTCAATTCATAAAAAGAACTCAAGATAGTGTGATACCGTAAAATATGTGAAATTTATTCAACTTAAAACTTCAATCATTGCACTCACATGAACAACTCTTGATAAAAGCCAAACTGACACTGCAAAGCAACTCTAAACCAAAACGAATCCTCCTCTGTGAAACGCCCAGCACCACTGTGAGAATGAAGGTCACGGCGGACCTCAAGAAGCAGCGATGGATAAGTTCTCACCCCTCTCCGCTGACAATCTAAAGATGTGGATCACCTGCTGGCGACACAGCCCAAGGGGCAGCTCCTCCGAAGCGTTTGAAGGCTCCCGCTGATGCACGGAGATCCACAGCCAAGTCCCGTCCGTCACTACTGCTTACTGATAGATGCCGTACAGCCACGCCCCGACATGTTTAGTCACATCAGACTTCCTCATGGGACTCCCATGAGGAAGTCTGATGTGACGAAACATGTCGGGGCGTGGCTGTACGGCACCTATCAGTAAGCAGTAGTGACGGACGGGACTTGGCTGTGGATCTCCGTGCATCAGCGGGAGCCTTCAAACGCTTCGGAGGAGCTGCCCCTTGGGCTGTGTCGCCAGCAGGTGATCCACATCTTTAGATTGTCAGCGGAGAGGGGTGAGAACTTATCCATCGCTGCTTCTTGAGGTCCGCCGTGACCTTCATTCTCACAGTGGTGCTGGGCGTTTCACAGAGGAGGATTCGTTTTGGTTTAGAGTTGCTTTGCAGTGTCAGTTTGGCTTTTATCAAGAGTTGTTCATGTGAGTGCAATGATTGAAGTTTTAAGTTGAATAAATTTCACATATTTTACGGTATCACACTATCTTGAGTTCTTTTTATGAATTGAGGTAACACCCGGATTATAAAAGAATCTGGATCCTTTGACCCTCCACTGACCAACCTTACACTTATGCCTGATTGCCAAAACACGAGAGTGTGAGGCATATGGAGCTGGTGAGTGTGGAATTCAAGGGGAGAGGAATCACTAACACTGAGTGAATTGGTGGATTGTTTCCAGAGACCTCACCTTTCCTGCACGGTGTCCTGCCTTGGGAATATTTATGGACTATTATTTAGAGTTCACGTTTTTTATATTATTTATAGTGCTGTGTGTTTGATACACCTGTACAGGGATTTTGAATGTTTATTTTCTCACACCGATGAGAATTTCCATTATGTTTTATTTGATGTACACATATTTGTTGGAACATTAGATCATCGCTTTGCACTTCAGCTAGGAGCTACACCGCTATTTAGCGCCACTTTTTCTGTCTTGCAAGTACTAATATAGCCCAGGATTATTTGTAAGTAATAGAAAGGTTTTGCATACTTTCTAAAACATCGGCTGGCGGGGTGGGCGCCCCCGCAGCTGGAGCACTCGTGCCTGAAACGACAGGCAGAGTACCATTTACAGTGGCTTTCGTTGAATAGCCAGCAGACACCCTTTTTGGACGCGGTCGATGCTCCGGACTGAGGAGCGCCGACCGTGGACTGAAAGGACGAAGGCCTGTGGGGGCACATAAGCAGCAACCACAGGCTACCATCCTGACAGTCAAAGCGCAGCTCTTTTCGCGCCGCCATTTTCTGCCGAAATTGGGTGTCATACTGGAACCAACACTGCCCCCCGTAAACCTTATACGCCCCCCAAATGAGGTCCAGATAACAGAATAATGACGCCGCCAATTCCGGGAAACGCTCGCAGAGCACTCCCGCATAGTCACAGAAACCCTGCAGCCAGTTCCCGAAAGTTCTAGGAAGCTGTTTAAATTTATCGCCCTGCGCCGCAACGTCTATCCGCCGAGATTTGTCAATCGTTTCCCTATCCGGTGGCACTAGCGCCATAAAATCGACGAATTCACGACGCCAAATCCTCTCCTTCGTCTCCTCCGGTATATGGGTACCAGTGGGCGCCACTGCCCATAAGGCCCCCCCAGGAGAGGAGGTAGGATGTGGCGACGCGCCCGAAACCCCCATGCTGGATAGGACCGATTTGACCACCGACGCTATGCGGTCTTCAGGACCCGATACGGAATCATCAGCTGACCTACCCCAAATCAATTCACAATCATACTCACTGATCCTGGGGGGCATCATCGATGATCGATCGACCTCGTCTTCCGGCACGCCTCTGGAGGACTGAAGGCTGATGCGGCCAGCACCGTGAGGATTCACGTGGCCGTGTGCGTTCGGGCCGTCCCGGCCTACGGAGAGATCCAAGGGCGGAGATCCCGCCACCAACTCGGAAGAGTCCCCTTGGCCGGGGGCAGCGACAGTGCAGGTGCAGGAGCGTCTGTGAACTCTGGCCGGCTGACCCGGGGCGGAAGGTGCCGCCAGCCCGGGTCCGGAGCTCGAGTCTCCCGCCCAGCCGGGCGCTGGGAGACTGGCGCGACCCGCCTGGTTTTGCGTGTGGGGGGGTAAGCCCCTGTGATGTGGGGGGAGTCACTCGCATACCCTCCGCCCGACTGGGCGCAGGAGGGCGGCCGTAAGCACGGGGTGGAGGGGGAACGAAATCCGTAAAGGGCGATAAGCCCGCACCCGCCCTGGTGGGCGTAGAGGGGGCACCCCTTACCCGTGAAGCGGTGTGGCGTGGCCCAGCCTGGGAATGGAGCCGTCCCCCGCCCGGACGGGCGCAGAGGGGGACCTGGACCGTAAACAGCCCACTCCAGAGTGCCCAGGGGCCAGTGGAGACCCCGGCCAGGAGGGCCCAGAGGGATCTAGCAGCGGCCAAACCGCATCAGGGGAGGCATTACCCCCCACCCAGCCGGGTGCTGAGGGGATCAAACGCTGCGGATCCCACTGGCTAGCACAGCCGTGGGCCAGCTGATACCCCGCCCAGGAGGGCGCAGGGGGGTACCACCCATGTCTCTCTAATTCCCTGGGGTCATTGGCGGCGTTATTACCCCCCACCCGCATGGGCGCAGGGGGGTGCAAGTCACACTCACAGTGTGACATATCTGTGGCCAGTTCAAAAGCTCCCACCCGTCTGGGCGCAGGGAGTGAACTGGCCACCAGGGGGAGCTCCGGAGCGCAGCCGACGCCACTTGCGGAGGGATCCGCCGCCTGCTGGGACGCATATGCAGGCGAACGGATTCGATCCCCGACCGCCGCTCTCCTGGAGGAAAGCCTAGCCGAGGCACGAACCGGACGCCCGCCCGCCGCCCCCCCGCCTGGCGGGGGGGCGGAGACAGGTACCACAGCACAAGAGGCCGGGGGATGGAGCGCTGCAGCTCCAGCCCGGCCTCGTGCCCTGCAGTGGGAAGGGGAAGGGGGGGCCGCCTCCGAGCGGGGACTGCGCGACCTAGGCTGCCGAGGGGGTGGGGGCGCAGACCGACGTGGAGAGGGAGAGGGAGAACGCCGAGGGGGGGCACGCCTAGAGCGGGCGGCCGACCCCCGCTTCTTCAGCAGTGAAGACCCAGCCGTTGGAGCAGGAGACGAGGGGAGGGGGAGAGAAGGAGGGGGGCAGTAAGAGGCAGCAGAAGGAGTGGGGCTGAGGCGGGAAGGCGGGCGGGCACGTCTGCGGGCCCTGTGTCCCGCTATCTCAGGGGGGGGGACAGGGGAAGGGGCAGCGGAAGGTGCAGGAGAAGGCACCCCAGGGGATAGGAGGGCAAAGAGCCAGTCAGCCTGACCTCTGAGAGCCAGTTCACGGACCTTAGCCAGGAGGTGGTCCGTGTCCATGGCTGGAGCCACAGGGTCAGGTCCGAGCTCTTCCATGCTTCCGTCCGAAAAGGACCATAATCCCCTGGGGTGATGAACTCCTGAGCTCAGGCCCAACCCTTTGTCCCCCCTGTGGCAATCCTGGGATAGCCAAAAATTACTTTAACTCCTCCCTGGCCATGCCCCCATCAGTCAGGGCTCTCTTTCCCTAGAGGGCTCAAGAGGCCTTCATTTTGCACTTCCACTGATACCTCCTTGTTTGGCATCCAATTGTTTTCAACAATTTGTGACTTCTGAGAGATATCTGCTATGTAGCACATAAGCTGTTCATAAGCCCCTCCCCTGTAAAAAATTACATCTCACTCTTACACACAGAGACCTCTTTTAACATTGGTAATATTTTATTTCCAAATTAAATCAGTCTAATTGTTCTGTGCTCCAATAAAAAGAATTCTGCAGCACTGCTCAATCTGTCCAAGGAGACACAGCAGAACATAGTGAGAGTAGGCACATTGGGGGGGGGGGGGTTACAAAACTAGAGACCTCAGAATCTGGTGCAGATGTGTATGGTAGCCAATCTGGAAAAAAAACCTGGAACCTGATTGGTTTCTATGCAGTTTCAGTAAATCCCTCCCCTTGCACATGTCATCTTTAACCACTATTCTATCAGTAATTTTTTTCATGTTTTGTACGCATGTTAAAATGCACATTTTACACCTGAAAATTGAGCAAATCCCCAAACATTATATATTTTCTGAAAACAGAGACCCTAGAGAATAAAATGGTGGTAGTTGCAATTTTCTATGTCACACGCTATTAGTGCACAAGCTTATCAAATGCATATTTTCAGTGATTTCAGTTTTAATACACTAAAGTGAATTTTAGGGCACACAAACACAGCTTTCTTTACGCCGACCCCTGGCAAGCAGAGCTCACGTTGAGATTGAGCCAAAACTTTGCTGAAGCTTTTGTTTGTCATTGAAACACTCTTCCTCTACTTTGACACTCTAAATCCACTTTTCTTGCATATTTGCTTTACCACAATCCTCGATAGGCAACATCTTTGTCACACGGTCAGCAGGCCTGATGTCACCAACATTACTACAAGCAACTGCACATCTCTTGAACTTTTTGTCAGACTCCTGCTCCCACAACAGGAGCTTTACAGTTGCAGTAGCTGGGGCCACCGCTACCAACATACATTTACTCTTTCTCCTGGCAGACTCCCATACTGAAACAGCTCGTTCTGGTACCTGGTGACTGCCCCTCCAGCTTCCCAACTCTTTCAACCATCTTTGCAAAGTAGTCATTTATTTTTGAATGCTCCTTACTTGTAAACACTCTGTTGCACAGATGATAGTACTAAGTACCACTCAGTAGAAAAAAAAATAAAGCACTATCTCTTTAGGGGCTTCTCTATCCTCTGCAGGTTATCCTCACCTGCTACGCATGATGTGTGTGTCTCAAGAACAGACTTCACACACTTCATATAAACAGATGAGCTTACTTGTCAACAAGACTCAAAATCTGCCCACATAGATACATGACATAAAGCTGGGTACACAGGGGCAGAATGTCTGGAGATGTGCCAGATCAAAAAACAAAAACAAATAGTGTGTACCAGGCTTATGCCACGTACACACGAGCGGAATTTCCGTTGGAAAAATCTTGGATGGTTTTTCTGATGGAATTCCGCTCAACCTTGGCTTGCATACACACAGTCACACAAAAGTTCACTGAACTTTCGACCGTCAAGAACGCGGTGACGTACAACACTACGACGAGCCGAGAACATTAGGTTCAATGCTCCCGAGCATGCGCCGAATTGTTTCCGAGCATGCATAGGAATTGTGTGCGTAGGAATTGGTACAGACGAACGGAATTTCAGATCAGAACTTTTTCTGACCAAAAAATTGAGAACATGCTCTCAATCTTTTGCTGGCTGGAATTCCGCCAGCAAAAGTCCGATGGAGCATACATACGGTCGCATTTTCGGACCAAAAGCTCTCATCGGACTTTTGCTGGCGGAATTTCTACTCATGTGTACGGGGCATTAGGAGTTGCCAAGAATGATGATTGCATTGATTTTTGTAATTTACACTGGTCCTTGCATCTCTGTGTATAGTATTCCAGCAACAATACTTCAGCACTACAAGACAAACAATCAGATCAAATCAGATGCACAAACACACCAGTGCAGAGTGGCCTTCAAGTGGTTCCACACGCTCAAAATGTACATGGTGACAGGGCAGGTAACCCCACTTTGATTCTTAGAGGGCAGGTTAGCTATTGCAATAGGACAGTGAAAATAGGCCTCCAGTGATATCCAAAGGGGAGTGTTGCTCATGGTATACCACTGTGCCATTTTGGCTAATTGTGTAAACTAATAATATTTATAGAAAATTGACAGACCTCATCTGTCATGTGGCTTATGTTTACAAAAAACTGACTTTGAATACAAATTGTAGTACCTGAGGTTATAGCACTCAAAGTTAAAAGGAGGAAATGGCAAGCTGCAGGATCCTGGCATAGTACAAAAATGTGGGCAATAGAGACATTTTTGCTGCTGTGATCTATTCAATTTTTTTGGATAGTTTAAAACCCATTAAACATGTATATTTTTTGCCAGTATAATTATATGAATGCAGAAGTTTTCGTACCATATTAATACCACAAAACAAATCTTTTATTTCCTACCAGTGACCAGTTATTATTTAAATCTGCTTGTGTATAAAACCGTATATTAATTTGGAATGACCTCTTCATGGCACCTCTTAATTGTTGATGGCAGCAAGCAAAATGTATCTAGACATACAGCAAATTGCTTGGTCATTAGCATTCGTGAAAATACCTGAGAACTCCTAACCTGAATTTCCCTGCACATGGAGCATGTAATTTGATAACTGCAGAAGAAAAAGTAAAACCATTCTTTAGATGTAAGTTAACACTGATTCTCTTACTAAATTGGATTTAACACACAATAAAAGATACAAGCAGCTACCAGCCTGCCACTGCTAAAACCTTTTAAAATAAATGCGACACAGTAATTCAAAAAAAAAAAAGAGAAGTACAGAATTGCCTTCACATATTATCACTTCCTCGCAAATCCAAAAAAGCAAGAGGTTGAGCTCTTATTTTAGAGTAATGTGTAGAAATTTCAGTATAAAGCTGCACAAGGCTTATGTTAAGGGAAACTTAAAACCAAGTCAAAACAAAATAACGTGAAAAATAAAATTTTTAATACTCGCACGTAAAGATGCACTAAATACCACTCAACATATTTTAGATTAACACATTGCCCAGTAATCTATTTGCTAAAATTCCTACCTTAGTACTTGCAGGTTACAACTTTCAAAGAATTCTGGCTTCTGCTCTATTAGTGCTGCTTTCCTGAACTTCTGATCTTCACAGGAAACAGTTAAGAGTGGACAGTCTTGAGCCAGTCTTTTAGCTTGAAGACGGTAGGGTAGAGGAGAAGTAAGGATTAGGCTTGTGCCTTGCCATCCAAGGCTATGGGGATGTGTGTTACCAATGATGCACACAGCATACAGAGACATAACTCTAGTCCCTGTGTGCAAGAATCTCAACATAGGATGCTGTAAGAAAATAAAGCCACCCTGAAACTGAAAACCTGGAGCAGCAGCCATGGCAGCCAGCTTACAATGGAGCATAAGCAAGGATTTAAAGACAAAGGAGCTGCATACTCAGTACATGACTAAATCAGCTGCTGAAAGTGCTTAAAAAAACAGAGGGTTTAGTAGCATTTTAAAGCTAAATATAAGAAGTGTGTACATTCCTATATCAATCTTGGTGTGCTTTGTATATTTCTTATATTTCTTCAAGACTTGTACATTACTCCAAAGGGGAAACATTTCCTTTGTGTAAGCACTTCCTGTAACAAAGACCAGTAATATCTGTGTTTGCCAAGGCATTTGTTAAACACCAAGGATGAGCAAATGTGCCCCGGTTCATGTGGTTAATCGAATCCTGTGTGAAGTTCATAAAATTCTAAGTCTTTTAAAATCTTTATGAAGGGGCAAATCTTGATAATCAGTTCTGGCCATTTTGAAGACTAATAGGTAAGGGATTGCACAAAAAAGGGCATGTGCAGCTGGGCACAAGAGCATATGTCAGCCATTTTGTTACACTGCTACTAATGCACCAATTTCATACTCATTCTTCTCAAGCTTGCATAGTAACCACTTTGTTTATAGTGCTGGTTATGTGTCTTTTTTCTCCTCCTTCTCAGCTAACCGTGTGTCACTTTGCTAACTGACTTTAAGCAGTCAGTGGATTTCATCACTGCAATTCCAAGGACTGGTCCACAGAGCTCTGTATTGTTTACTTAATGTTTCTGCTGCTGGAGTTAAATAAAAATACAATCCTGCAATCTTCCCCATGCCCAGCTTTGCCAAACACCCACAACATATGCAATTTTGTGAACTGTGCTACACTACAGGAACCCAGCTACCATTATTTTGGGCAGAAGGCCAAACACTAGCCGCCATTCATTTTGCACAGACAAGTCCTGCCCTCCACTAGCACGTGGAATTCCATGAGGCAGCAGGAGACAGAAAGGGGGGAAGGAGCAGGTTTGGGGTTCTTGCTGTGAGAAGGAGGGTTGGGGTGCTGGTGGTGAGGATGTGTGATGGAGTGCTCACAATAAGGAGGGATAAGGGTCTAGTATTAGGGAGGAGGACGGTTGGGTTGTTGGCAAAAAAATAGTAGGAGGAAATTGGGGGTAACTTTTAGGGAAACATTTCACTCCCCCTATTACAAGGGGAAAATCAGGGGATTTTCTCCTGTCAGCATCCAAGAGGGGGCCTAAAATGCCTAGCTTGTGAATTTGCTGTGATAACCTATTTGCTGCATATCCTAATAGCAGTTGGATCCCTTGCACTGGAGGCATAGCTGCAGGGGAAGCAAACCTATGGGCGTAGGCTGCCCGCCCTTTCATACCACAGGGGCAAGAGCAAAGATAAAAAAGGTGTTTCTTTCAGGAAAGGCTCTTCGATATTAGCCTTACAGAAGTGATGGCTACAAGGAATACCGCCTTATTGGGGACAGTAGAGAGAGGAATGTCTCTAATGGTTTAGAAAAGGCCATTTATGGAGTGCACCTGTTATCACTATTTTCTTTTACATTATTTACAGATTTACTTTTTTTTTATATTTCATTTCTGTTATAACAATGTTATAGTTTACATTTTTTTTTCATTTTAATTTATCCTAAAGCTGCCCTGGGTTAAGCAAACACAGGCATGGACAGCTAACCAAAATACAAGTGATCATATCCTTAGACTAATGCCCTGCACACGCGGTCGGATTTTCCGATGGAAAATGTGCGATCGGAGCGTGTTGTCGGAAATTCCGACCGTGTGTGGGCTCCATCTGACTTTTTCCATCCGATTTTCCGGCATACAAAGTTTGAGAGCAGGCTATAAAATTTTCTGACAACAAAATCCGATCGTGTCAATTCCGACCATGTGTGGACAATTTCGACGCACAAAGTGCCACGCGTGATCAGAAGAAATTCCGAGACGGAACTGCTCGGTCTGGTAAAATTAGCGTTCGGAATGGATATAGCACTTTCGTCAGGCTGCAATGTTTTAAATTGTTTAATGCAGCACACTCTGTTCTTCTTTATAATGCTAGAAGAAGGAAGTAGTTTTGCTGCTCATATTAACACAGACTTCGCACAAACTTCTTTCTTTTTTATTTTATGTGATTTCATCAATATAATATTTGTATTTGTCACATCTGACTCAAAAATTTTACTTTTTTCTTGTTTCGGTTAGTATTTTTTTCAAGCCTGATCTTTTTTCTTTTTTTTTTAACTCCAGAATATTTTTGGGTGTGTTTTGTGTGTCAAGTTACCACAAAACCATTATTATTGAGTATTATTTAATCTCAAGGAGATTGTTTGGTGTTGGTGTCTCTTGTTAATTTCACATTGTATTTTTGAAATGTATCTGCCTCCTCACAAACTGTCCTTTTAGAAGGAAAACACACATAGGCGAGTATAATTGAAACAAAAATTCCTTTATTAAGGGATCAGAACCAAACAAAGAGGGAAGGCAACGCTGGGGAAACAGCAGAAATTGGCGAAGCTTTTGGCCCCCAGGGCACACATCAATTATTTCCGGAAAAATTGGTGGCCTGAGGAGTCCATATATAAGGGAGTTCAATCTGGTCCAGAAGTCAAAGAGATCATGAACAGCAGCAGATGACATGTATGTCCCCAGGCTGTGGTCATACAAGAGCCTCCATCTTTTGTCAGACCAGACTGTACCCAGGGCCATCACTCTCTGGTCTTCCTTCCACGCTTCCTTCCATGCTGTGTCTGTGGTGGTGGAGTTGTGGCAGGAGGAGGAGGAGGAGGAGGTGGATGGTCCAACTCACACAGGTGGGTATTGGGTGTTATTTCACCTCTCATCTCCTTAGTTAAGGCTTTATAAAGAATGTCCTCACACATGAGGCGTTGACCCTCCTGCATGCCCTGCAGTTTTGTGGCAGCCATGCAGGCAAAGGCCTCTTCAGGAGTGGGGTTGGTTCTGAGGAACGCAGAAGCCTCCTGAATCAGCTTGAGTGCTGAATACTGCACGTTACTCCCCTTCCTGGGTCTTTTGTTTGGAAGGCGGAGGGGAGGGACCTGCGATTCTGTCAGGCTCCTACTGGGCCTGGCCTTCTCCTTGCTGCCACTTACCCCCGCCTCCTCCTGACTGCCACATTCCACAGCCTCCTCCTGTGTGCCACATTCCACAGTCTCCTCCTGGCTGAGATCTTCCTGTGTATGAAAAAGGGACATAGTTTTAGTTTTTTCTTCATCAATCACACACAATTTTCATCTCATGACTGTTGCCAATTGAATGTTAACAAATATAACAGACTATCATTCTGTGCCCAGCATTTTTCATTATTGTCCCAATTATTTTTGCCCACAACTGTCTATTGATATATAAAACACTTTATTAAATCAGCAATTAGTGATCAATAATAACATCTAGTAAACATCATTTATTTATTGACCAGAAATCTGTAAAACAATGCTATACCTGGCTCCAGCTGGGCTCCTCCACTTCTTCCTGGCTGGTTGGACATCGGAAGCCTCAGCTGGGGTGGAAGATAGGGTGGAAGGAAGAGTGGAAGGTAGGGTTGAGAGGGATTCCCTGACTTCAGTCTGGTCTGACAGAAATCGCAGTCTCTCATAGTACCACAGCCTGGGGACATAAACGTCATCTGCTGCAGCTCCGGATCTCTGGGAATCTGTGACCTTCTTGCGCTCCCTAAGATAAGTGCTCCTCAGGCCACCAATTCTGGCTTTTAAATAGGGGATGGTTGATGTGGGGACCACCGGCTTCACCAACTCCAGCAGTTTCTCCAGCGCTGCCTGCCTCTTTTGTTTATTATTGTATTGGGGGTGTTTGATCTGCCACAGACAGGGCAGCTCCCTGTATTTGTCTATGAACAGGGGGAGGAAGTTGTGGTCATTGAAGCCATCCATTTTATCTGCAATACACAAGACAAACCCTAATGTCAGGCTAAAGTCTCCTAATATTGTCCCAATATAGGCCTCAATCTAGAATCAGTATAGGCCAGTCGGCGCTTCCAAAACTCTTTCCTCCACTCACAGATCGTACATACTACGCACGCGTGTTACGCTTTATATACACTGCGCATGCGTGAAACTCCGCCCGCCCTTGACGTTCTTTCTAGTCTATTCCCCACCCCTTCTCTTTCAGCGCAGTGGGAGAAGAGCACATGGCGTAAACACAGCAGGTGCGTGCTTATTACAGCAACGAGGAGAAGGAGGAGGAAAGCACGGAGCCAGAAACTTTCCGATCCCAGAGGCATCAAACATGTCCTTTGGGGAGATGTTGGAGATGGTGGACATCCTGAAAAAGGCCAACTATGACGGGAAGTATGGACCTTATCCCAACCCCAATGTCCGAAAGGCCAATATCATGGCGAAAGTAGTCAAGAGTCTGCACAGGAATTTTGGGGTACGGCGATCGAAAGATCAACTCAGGAAGCAGTGGTCAGACCTCAAATTAAGGGAGCGCAAGCAGTACAGAAGGATCAGGAGAGTGCTGCAAAAAAGTAAGTAGTTGTGCTGTGTTCCTATTCTTTATTTTTCTAACGTTCGCGCTGCTCCATGTGCTTTTCTTTACTGTTGTACAGTTTAAAATGGCAACTTTCATGTTCATGGGCACATTATTCGCTCGTAGGAAACATTGTTTGTTCGGCATAGAAAACACCATGTTTTGGACATATGCATTTGAATACATTTTTGCTAGCCTACTTCTCTTCAAATAATTTTGTTGTCTAGATGGGTTGTTAACTAGAATGAAATGCAAACTAGATTCTGTGTAAGGAGAGGACACTCAGCAGCTGTTTACACATCTGGACACTGGAGCACTAGGGTGGGACAAAATAACACCCTTTTTATTGGGGGCCCACACAGGTGCTCCAGTGTATACTATAGGGGTGTCTCCATTTGTGAAGCTTGTACAAAACAGGTAAGTATTCAAGCTTGACAAAGTGACAAAAATAATTCTTCATCTTGGAACTCTGCCAAAGCAGACAATTGTACCCCACTTCCAAGCAATGTTCCATATTCCTACTTCTGCCATCAAATATCTGTGTGCTAAGTATACCTATTTTTTTTTACATAGGGGAGAAAAGAGTCGGAGGACTTCACTCACCTGAGGAGACCACAGACCCCCCACCCCATGAGGAAGTGGAAATCCACCAAAGTCAACAGGAGGAGGAGGAGGAAGGAGACATGGTGGAAATAGTCACCACAACAGGTGAGTGTCTGCGACTACAGGCTCAGGTAAGAGATGGATGATGGCATATTTATAATACATGGTGTGTTTTTGTTTTTATATTTTTAGGTGATCGTGATGTTGTGGATGAAGGACATTTCACCAGTGAGAGTGCCCAGATCCTGATCGGGGAGATCATGGGGTATAATAGGGACTTGGAAAACATCCAGAAAAACATCAATGATGTTAAAACCAAAATGAAGATCATCATTGATGTTTTAGGGAGAGTTTAAAACACCTCCAAATCCCTTACTTTTTTTTGGTTTTTTGAATCGAAAAATTTTTCAGATTTTTGGACATATTCGAGAAAAGCCAAATTTTGAAGATGCACACAGTGTGTCAACATGTGCTACCTGCTATCACGGGAGATCAATGTAGGCGTTTTGTGGGTGCAACCCCTTCCTCAATAATAAAGTAGCTGAGAGGAAGGGGTTGCACCCACAAAACACGTCCCTTGATCCCCGGTGATGGCAGCTAGCACATGTTGACATTCGGCAATTTGTGTGCATTTTCAAAATTTGACTTTTCCAGGGGTGACTTCACCCCATCTGAACGCAATATCAAACACAGTTTATAAATACTCATGTCTGATATTGCCTTCAATTTTTAACAAAGTTAAACTTTGTAAGTTCCAGATTTGTGTATTTCTTGTTGCTTTTAAACATGCCTGTTTTACCTTAAATGGACATTTCTACTTTTATTAATGTGACCCAAAAAAATTGTTATACAAAAAACATGTTGGTTTGTTTTAAAAACCTTTTCTAAATGCACATGTGATTGTGCTGGTATTAAAAAGATTGATAATCAAGAATGTGTAGATTATTCTTTCAATGCTCCCAAACTTTTGTTGTGTTAAAATTGGTGTTTTCTGTGACAATGGTGGTTATTTCCTAAGAGCAAATCCACTTTGCACTACAAGTGCAGTTTCAGTGCAGTCTCAAGTGCACTTGTAGTGCAGAGTATATTTTCCTTTAGTAAATAACACCCAACAGTGCTTTCTAATGTTACACAATCACGCCATTTTCAGGACTACCCACATTTCAGTCTGGGTCAGCTAAAAGAAACACAAGCAGTAAATGTCAGACAATATTTTAGTAGTTAAAATTAGTTTTTTATTTAAAAAATGTCTCAGACATTGTCTGGCATATTGATGGCCCCCCACCCGCAAAGTATTCAAGGCATCTTAGACGGACCTCACGGGCACTCAGGGGGGGCAAGCCAGGACGGCCATCTTCAAGCGCCGTCAGGGTTGGTTCATTTACATGAATTCCGGCCTCAGGCCCAACTGAGGCAGCATAGTTGGCAGAATTTCTCCTTAAAAAGTTGTGGAGAACACAGCACGCCAGGATGATATGATTCAGTTTATACTCCGCCATGTGTATGGGTCGAAGAAATAGACGGAACCGGCTGGCCATGATTCCAAACGTGTTCTCCACCACTCTTCTGGCTCTGGCCAGCCAGTAATTAAAAACCCTCTGGTCCGGGGTGAGGGTCCTCATTGGGAATGGCCGCATTAGATGGTCCCCCAGCGCAAATGCTTCATCCGCAATGAAGATGAATGGGAGTCCTTGGCAAGTCCAAGCTGCCATTCTGGAGATGGCTGTAGAACTCCATCTGCGCGATGACTCCACCATCTGACATCCGGCCATTCTTCCCCACGTCCACATACAGGAACTCATAGGTAGCTGACACCACCACCAACATCACAATACTATTGAACCCCTTATAATTATAATAGTATGACCCCGAGTTGGGTGGTGGGACGATGTGGACGTGTTTCCCATCAATTGCCCCTCCGCAGTTAGGAAAATCCCACTGCTGGGCAAAGTGGGAGGCCACAGTCTGCCATTCCTGTGGGTTGGAAGTAAACTGTGGAGTCAAACAAGAAAAATAAATTAATAATTTTGCACATAAACATGGAAAGCAGATTAGACACAAACATTCTTGGCCAACATCAGTATAACATTTATTTTAGGGGTTATTTAAAGACAAAGGTATATCTATCAGATCAGATTCCTCCCCCCTCTCATGGGCCATTTGTAAAATTTTATGGGGGGGAGATGTTTCATTGAGAGATGAATGCCTAAATAATGTGTCTTACTTTGGTCATTTCCTCCAAACTTTACATTTTTGGCAGCCCACTGGACAGGTAAGAAGTGTCATAATACAAAGAGATAAATACACACTGTACACATTTTAGCACATTTTTACATTCTGATATTACCTATCAAGATAATAATAGGATACAACAACTTTAAACAGTACCATTTGAAAGTATTCAGGCAGGCCCTTGCACTACATGCTTTGGGAAATTCATCCATAAATATGACCACAAAAAAGGTGGGTATAGTGTGTATGGGTTTGGCAAAGTCAGCAGATAGAGGATTGGTATCAGCTGAGTTAGCAGTTGGGGGGAGGGAGGGTTCCAAATGATTTTGGGACACCAAAAAAAAGCCTCTGGCACTCTGCCTGAATTTAAAGCACAAATCAAAATTTTACACATTTTAGGGGGTGTTTAGAGTAAAGCACTACTATGGAGCTGACAAAATACATTGTTAAGTGACTACACAAGGTGAATAGAGGCCCAGGAGAGCATGCTGGGGAGGTTAGTGAAGGCAAATATGTATGAAGGACAAAAATAAAAATTACAGTACATAAAAATCCAGCATGCATGAGGACAAAGGGGGCACTCATAGCATATTACAATCATGGAAATTAGGGGAAGAGGAAAGAAATACAATATGTTATCAAACATTAAATACAATAAAATTTGATGTTAAAGGATAAAAATCTTACCTTAATATAGTCCTTCTGCAGGACCTGGATGATGGCAGAACAGGTCTCCGGGATAATGATCCCCAGAGCCTGGGGGGAGATGCCTGTTGAGAACTTGAGGTCCTGCAGGCTTCTCCCCTTCGCCAAGTACCACAGGGTGGCAACTAGCCTCTGCTCCGCAGCGATGGCTTGCCTCATGCAGGTATCCTGCCTGCTGATATAGGGGGTCAGCAAAGCCAACAAACGGTGAAATACAGGGTCCATCATCCGGAGAAAGTTCCTGAAATCGTCAGGATTATTCTCACGGATCTCATGGAGCAAAGGCATATGACAGAACTGGTCACGCTGGAGCAACCAATTCTTGGTCCATGAACTCCTCCCCACCCTGTTCATGGACTGGACTTGTGTCAAGGTAAGGACCCCAACACCAAGCCCCCGCACAGCACGAACTCTACGAGGAGTACGTATACGCAACATGGCTAGAAAACGGTCAGCTGCTCAGAACGAAGTAACAGAACGCACTGAAGAACAGCAAGGCCTGTGAAGAGCAACCTGAAAATCAGTAACGAACGAACATGAACACAATGACAAGTCAATTGTACTCACTGCACGCACTGAAGACCAGATACAAACCCACAAGCACAAACTGAACAGCAGAAAACGATCTGAAAGCCACGAGTCTGAAAAAGCGCAAATCGTCTCTCACCAAACTTTTACTAACACTTGATTAGCAAAAGGAGCCCAAAGGGTGCCGCGCTTGGTTCTGAACTGCCCTTTTATAGTCTCATCGTACGTGGTGTACGTGACCACGTTCTGGCGATCGGAAATTCCGACAACCTTGTGCGACCGCGTGTATGCAAAACAAGTTTGGGCCAACATCCGTCCGAAAAAATCCATGGATTTTGTTGTCGGAATGTCCGATCAATGTCCGACCGTGTGTACAGGACATAAGGATGGGGTGTCAAGGAAGTTTAACTGGCTGAAGCTGGCCTAATAGTCAAGTGTAGAGGGACTTTAACAATGTGGGGGGGATTTGTGAATGAAAAGCTGAATGTTACTAATCTATGGTGAGGGTGTGTTGTGTTTTGGGTGCACAGTGTTTTACATTTTTTTTTCCAAAGGATGCAATGAGTTTGAGCAATAGCTGTCTGCTGTGCTCTAATTACCTCAAGCTAAAAGTTATAATCATAAAAAAAAACCACAGGTAGTGGTTTTACTACAAGAGTTAACCACTTGCCGACCGCCTCACGCTGATATACGTCAGCAGAATGGCACGGGCAGGCAGAATCACGTACCCATACGTGATCTGCCTCCCGCCGGTGGGGGGTCCGATCGGACCCCCCCCCGGTGCCAGAGGCGGCCGGCATTTCTTCGCGGGCGATTAGAGAGGTGAGGGGGAGGCCATCCATTGTTGGACACACTCTCCCGATCGCTCCCGGCGAATGAAAATGCTTCCTCTCCCTCTGTAATGTAAACAGAGGGAGAGGAAGTGATGTCATCCGTCCTCGAGCCGGTCTTTTCGATCCAGCGCCGAAGAGAGAAGACATCCAAGTAAGTGCACCAACACTACACTAAACGAAGAACACACTAGGCACACTTTTCACCCCCGATCACCCCCCGATCACCCCCCTGTACCCCCTGTCACACTGACACCAATAGCAGTTTTTTTTTTTGCATTGGTGTCAGTTTGTGACAGTTATAAGTGTTTGGGCAGTTAGGTTAGCCCCCTTTAGGTCTGGGGTACCCCCCTTTAGGTCTAGGGTACCCCCCTAACCCCCCTAATAAAGGTTAACCCCTTGATCACCCCCCATCGCCAGTGTCGCTAAACGATCATTTTTCTGATCGTTGTATTAGTGACACAGGTGACGCTAGTTAGGGAGGTAAGTATATAGGTTCGCTGTCAGTGTTTTATAGTGACAGGGACCCCATATATTACCTACTAAAGGTTTTAACTCCCTGATTGCCCCCTAGTTAACCCTTTCAACATTGATCACCGTATAAGTGTTACGGGTGACGCTGGTTAGTTAGTTTGTTTATTATAGTTTATTATAGTTTTAAGGCACACGCCGTTTATTACCTTATAAAGGTTTAACCCCCTAATTTCCCGGCGGTGATATAAGTTACGTTTTTAGGATCAGATAAGGTCTGCGTCGCCCCAGGCAGCGTCAGGTTAGCGCCAGTACCGCTAAAACCCACGCACGCAGCATACACCTCCCTTAGTGCTATAGTATCTGAACGGATCGATATCTGATCCAGTCAGATCTATACTCCACAGCAGTTTAGGGTTCCCATAAACACAGTGTTAGCGGGATCAGCCCAGATACCTGCTAGCACCTGCGTTTTGCCCCTCGGCCCAGCCCAGCCCAGCCCACCCAAGTGCAGTATCGATCGATAACTGTCACTTACAAAACACTAAGCACACATAACTGCAGCGTTCGCAGAGTCAGGCCTGATCCCTGCGATCGCTAACAGTTTTTTGGTAGCGTTTTGAATCAGTCGCTAACAGTCAGGAGCTTTTTTGCCTGTGAGTCTCACTAGTGTACCCCTAAATTTAGAGCCCAAAATGGCAAATCGAAGGTACACTAGTGAAGAGGCCTACACGTTTCTGAGCATGACAGATAGTGAAGAGGAAGTCACTCATCTGTCAAGTTCAGGCTCAGAATACGATCCTGTAGAGGACAGCGGCTCCATGACAGATAGCTCTGACGACGGAGTTGTGGTCCCTGCTAGGGTCAGGCGTACCAGACCCCGAACTTCTTCTGTCCTTGAAGTGCAAGAACCGCAGGGCTCTCGTATGGAGCAGAGAAGTACTAGTGCCGCTATTTCTTCTGGTGAACTGGCAAGCACCAGCGGCCTAGTACACCCTGGTCGTACATCCAGCACTGCAGTAACACGTAGTGACATGGCGAGTCCCATAAGTGCAGTTCAAGCTGGCGAGGTGGCAAGCACAAGTAGTGTCCGACTGCCACCAAGAAGAAGACGAACACACTTCTGCAGCACTCGTACTTCCCCCATTCACTGGCCAACCCGGAATTCAGGTGGAAACAGTTGATTTTAACGCCACTGGATTTTTATTCGCTGTTTTTCACCAAAGATCTCTATAGATCTATTGTGGACCAAAGCAATTTGTACGCTGGTCAACACATCGCCACTAATCCCCAGTCCTCCCTTGCCAGAGATTGGAAATCAATTACGGTTTCCGAATTTAAGACCTTTCTGGGGCTTTCCCTCAACATGGATATAACTAAAAAGAGTAAGTTGCGGTCATATTGGTCCACTGACCCAATTCACCATATGCCCTTGTTCTCTGCCTCCATGACCAGGGCACGATACGAGCAGATTTTGCGGTTCATGCACTTCAACGACAATGAACTCTGTCATCCTCGTGGAGACCATGGATACGATAGGCTCTACAAAATTCGGCCCCTCGTAAACCACTTCAACCAGCGTTTTGCAGACTTGTTTACTCCCCATCAAGTTGTCTGCGTTGATGAGTCCCTGATTAAATTTCCTGGCCGCTTGTCATTCAAACAGTACCTTCCCAGCAAGCGTGCCAGATACGGGGTCAAGATGTATAAGCTCTGTGACAGGGACACAGGCTATACATGTAGATTTATAGTTTACGAGGGCAAAGATAGTCACGTAGAGCCGATAAACTGCCCTGACTACATAGGAAGCGCTGGCAAGATAACGTGGGACTTGGTGTCACCCTTATTCGGAAAGGGGTACCACTTGTATGTGGACAATTATTACACTAGCATGCCACTTTTTAGTCACCTTTTTGATCAACAGATTGGAGCATGTGGCACCGTGCGACCTAATCGCCGGGGCTTTCCCCAGCGGCTTGTAGATTCCCGTCTTGGGCTGGGGGAGAGAGCCTGCTTGCAGTGTAATAATTTGCTCGCTATGAAGTGGAGGGACAATAAGAATGTTTTCGTTCTTACCTCCCTTCATGCAGACACGATGACCCAAATTACTATGGCGACTGGTGTTGTGGAGAAACCCCTCTGTGTCCACGAATATAACCAAAATATGGGAGGGGTGGACTTCAACGACCAGTTGTTGGCGCCGTACCTAGTTGCCCGTAAGGCCAGACGCTGGTACAAAAAAGTGTCTGCTTATTTATTTCAATTGGCTTTGCTGAATGCTCATGTGCTATACAGAGCTTCAGGACGGACTGGATCCTTCCTTAAATTCCAGGAAGAGATCGTCAGAGCCCTTCTGTTTCCAGACGGTGCTCCACCTCACCTTCCCCAACCAAATGCAATAAGCCGGCTGCATGAGAGGCATTTTCCTTATGTCCTCCAGAGTACCCCTACCCAACAAGCCCCCCAAAAAAGATGTCGTGTCTGCAGCAAGCGCGGATTTAGGCGTGACACCCGGTATTGTTGTCCCTACTGTCCTGACAATCCTGGTCTATGCATTGGTGAATGTTTTGAACGCTACCATACACTAGTTGAGTATTAGCGTAGGGTACAGCACTGCACAGACTAGGACACACTTTCACAGGGTCTCCCAAGATGCCATCGCATTTTGAGAGACCCAAACCTGGTACCAGTTAAAATAGTTAAAGTTACTAAAAAAAGTGTAAAAAAAATAAATAAAAAAAATAAAATAAATAAAAATACAAAAAAAATATAAAATAAAAAAAACAAAAATAGTTGTTGTTTTATTGTTCTCTCTCTATTCTCTCTCTATTGTTCTGCTCTTTTTTATTGTATTCTATACTGCAATGTTTTATTGTTATGTTTTTATCATGTTTGTTTTATAGGTATGCAATTTTTTTATACTTTGTTTTTTTATTGTTAACCACTTTTTTGTTTTCAGGTACGCCATTCAGCTGCAGAGCTTATTTATTTATCTTGACAGCAACAGCGTTTGCTCCCACGATACATAAAGCCGTGACTCCAGCGCTGTCGGAGGTGATTTCACCACCACAGTTACATACTTCAGCATATATGCCGAAGCGTGGGGGCAGCAGTGGGTGGAGGAGCAATTTGCTCCTGCCTTTTGCGGGAGGATGCCCCCATGTTTCGGCATATATATATTTTAGGTAGGCACAGGTTGCGTTAAATGTTTTATTTTTTACTATGTTTTTTTCTGTATTTGCTTTGCAGGTATGGTAAGTATTTCTGTTATACTGTAATGTTACTTTGTTTTTTTGTTAACCATCATTTGCTTAGCAGGTACGCCACTCAGTTGCAGCGCGGATTTATTTATCTTGACAGCAACAGCGTTTGCTCCCATGATATATAAAGCCGTGACTCCAGCGCTGTCGGAGGTGATTTCACCACCACAGTTACATACTTCAGCATATATGCCGAAGCGTGGGGGCAGCAGTGGGTGGAGGAGCAATTTGCTCCTGCGTTTTGCGGGAGGATGCCCCCATGCTTCGGCATATATATATTTTAGGTAGGCACAGGTTGCGTTAAATGTTTTATTTTTTACTATGTTTTTTTTGTATTTGCTTTGCAGGTATAGTAAGTATTACTGTTATACTGTAATGTTACTTTGTTTTTTTATTAACCATCATTTGCTTAGCATGTACGCCATTCAGTTGCAGGGCGGATTTATTTATCTTGACAGCAACAGCGTTTGCTCCCACGATACATAAAGCCGTGACTCCAGCGCTGTGAGGTGATTTCACCACCACAGTTACATACTTCAGCATATATGCCGAAGCGTGGGGGCAGCAGTGAGCGGAGGAGCGATTTGCTCCTAACTTTTGAGGGAGGATGCCCCCATGCTTCGGCATATATATACGGTGCATGTATGCCCATCATTAGAAGTGGGTGGATGAAGAGAGGTATTCTAATGGTGGGCATACCCACCGATCAATATCTTTTTTTCGTTCAGCCCACAGGCTGCATGAAAAAAAAGTTTACAATATATGCCCAACAAGGACCAGCAATGTACTGGTATGTTGCTGGATTTTGAGTGGTTATACCAGAATGATGCCTGCAGGTTTAGATATCATCTTGGTATCATTCTTTTCAGCCAGCGGTCGGCTTTCATGTAAAAGCAATCCTAGTGGCTAATTAGCCTCTAGACTGCTTTTACAAGCAGTGGGAGGGAATGCCCCCCCACCGTCTTCCATGTTTTTCTCTGGCTCTCCTGTCCCAACAGGGAACCTGAGAATGCAGTCGGTGATTCGGCCAGCTGACCATAGAGCTGATCAGAGACCAGAATGGCTCCAAACATCTCTATGGCCTAAGAAACCGGAAGCTACAAGCATTTCATGACTTAGATTTCGCCGAATGTAAACAGCGCCATTGGGAAATTGGGAAAGCATTTTATCACACCGATCTTGGTGTGGTCAGATGCTTTGAGGGCAGAGGAGAGATCTAGGGTCTAATAGACCCCAATTTTTTCAAAAAAGAGTACCTGTCACTACCTATTGCTATCATAGGGGATATTTACATTCCCTAAGATAACAATAAAAATGATTAAAAAAAATAAAAATGAAAGGAACAGTTTAAAAATAAGATAAAAAATCAAAAAATTAAAAAAGAAAAAAAAAAAAAAGCATCCCTGTCCTCCCCCTGCTCTCGCGCAAAGGCGAACGCAAGCGTCGGTCTGGCGTCAAATGTAAATAGCAATTGCACCATGCATGTGAGGTATCACCGTGAAGGTGAGATCGAGGGCAGTAATTTTAGCAGTAGACCTCCTCTGTAAATCTAAAGTGGTAACCTGTAAAGGCTTTTAAAGGCTTTTAAAAATGTATTTAGTTTGTCGCCACTGCATGTTTGTGCGCAATTTTAAAGCATGTCATGTTTGGTATCCATGTACTCAGCCTAAGATCATCTTTTTTATTTCATCAAACATTTAGGCAATATAGTGTGTTTTAGTGCATTAAAATTTAAAAAAGTGTGTTTTTTCCCCAAAAAATGCGTTTGAAAAATTGCTGCGCAAATACTGTGTGAAAAAAAAAATGAAACACCCACCATTTTAATCTGTAGGGCATTTACTTTAAAAAATATATAATGTTTGGGGGTTGGGGGTCAAAGTAATTTTATTGCAAAAAAAAAAACTTACCATGCTTCTCAGCAAATAGCTTGGGGTGTCTACTTTCCAAAATGGGGTCATTTGGGGGGGTTTTGTGCTATCTTGGCATTTTATGGCCTTCGAAACTGTGATAGGTAGTGAGGAGTGAAATCAAAAATTTACGCCCTTAGAAATCCTGAAGGTGGTGATTGGATTTCGGGGCCCCGTATGAAGCTAGGCTCCCAAAAAGTGCCACAAATGTGGTATCCCCGTACTCAGGAGAAGCAGCAGAATGTATTTTGGGGTGTAATTCCACATATGCGCATGGCACGTTTGAGCAATATATCATTTAGTGACAACTTTGTGCAAAAAAAAAAAAAATTGTCACTTTTCCGCAACTTGTGGGTCATTTGGGGGGTTTGTGCCATCTGGGCATTTTATGGCCTTCAAAACTGTGATAAGTAGTGAGGAGTGAAATGAAAAATTTACGCCCTTAGAAATCCTGAAGGCAGTGATTGGTTTTCAGGGCCCCGTACGCCGCTAGGCTCCCAAAAAGTCCCACACATGTGGTATCCCCGTACTCAGGAGAAGCAGCTGAATGTATTTTGGGGTGCAATTCCACATATGCCCATGGCCTGTGTGAGCAATATATCATTTAGTGACAACTTTTTGTAATTTTTTTTTTTTTGGCATTATTCAATCACTTGGGACAAAAAAAAAATATTCAATGGGCTCAACATGCCTCTCAGCAATTTCCTTGGGGTGTCTACTTTCCAAAATGGGGTAATTTGGGGGGGGTTTGTACTGCCCTGCCATTTTAGTACCTCAAGAAATGACATAGGTAGTCATAAACTAAAAGCTGTGTAAATTCCAGAAAATGTACCCTAGTTTGTAGACGCTATAACTTTTGTGAAAACCAATAAATATACGCTTATTGACATTTTTTTTACCAAAGACATGTGGCCGAATACATTTTGGCCTAAATGTATGACTAAAATTGAGTTTATTGGATTTTTTTATAACAAAAAGTAGAAAATATCATTTTTTTCAAAAATTTTCGGTCTTTTTCCATTTATAGCTCAAAAAATAAAAACGGAAGAGGTGATCAAATACCATCAAAATAAAGCTCTATTTGTGGGAAGAAAAGGACACAAGTTTCATTTGGGTACAGCATTGCATGACCGCGCAAGTAGCAGTTAAAGCGACGCAGTGACAAATTGTAAAAAGTGCTCTGGTCAGGAAGGGGGTAAATCCTTCCGGGGCTGAAGTGGTTAATGTATGGCAGAGGATACAGCAGTGTAAAATTTTCAAGCAGCAGAATGATTTTAAATAGCAGTTTTTAGGCACAAATGTCCTACAGATAAAGAGCATAGGTAGGAGTTCTACTACAAAAATTTAGAGACCAGAGATGGCATAGCAGGGTAAAATGACAGCCTCTGTCAGAAAGCATGTGTGAAGTAACTGGGATTAGAGAACACCAATCTTGCATCAATGGTGGAAGTTTGCTAGCCACCCATATATAGTTCCATCTTGTTGCCTTTCTGGGGAGTTAACTGCTGCCAGCAGAGTTAATTCAAGGAGACTACTATACGCACTCCATTCCTGTAAATACTGATTGTTGCCTTCCACAGAGTTCCCTTTTATAGCTAGCTGGTTATTGTTTTGTTAGTTATTGTTAGCTATTCTCCCCTAATATTGCTTGTACCCGTATTCAATTCCAGTTTATTGCTGTTAGGGCTCGTTCACACATGGTTCTATACAGTACTATGTATTTAAGCAATATTTATTCTGGCTTTTTAAATCCTCAAACCCACCCTTCAATGCCTGCCAGAAATATTACAATGAACATCACACAATGATTTACACACAGAAGTGGTAGCATTGTGTTCTGTTGTGTTATGTTAATAATGTGCACCTATAACACTCTAGCACTAGTAAATCCCTTTGTATTTTTTACTAGTGTATCAACAAATATAGGGTTGAGTTTAGGGTGGTTCATCACTGGGTATGGAGACTGAGCCAGCAATCCCACAGTTCATTAGGGAGTACTACATGTGGGAGTATGGTGCTGTACAAGTTCTAACACACTGACAAATAAAAAGGAGAGAAACTGTCCAAGATCCTACATCGGATCATTCAAAGGAAAGGGGCCGACACTTTACCGCTGTCTCCAACATTCTGCCTATGTCTCCTCTTTGCACAAAGAAAAAAAAAAGCTTTTTTTATGTTCAATATTTTTATTACCTGAATAATTAAACATACAAATACAACATTGAACTTCAAAGCGATCTGTATAAAAAATAGTAAATCAAAAATACTAAAGTGCACATTTCCAAATACAATAGTGCTAGAAAAAAAAGGTTGTCAGCCTTGTGAACATTCATACAAAAAGGAACAACTAACATTCAGAATGATAGTAGTAGCAGCCTATGTCAGCTATGCTAACTTTAGACCCAGGGCAGGGATCTAGCTTATTCAGAAAATTATCTCAGAGTTTGTGAAATAACTATAAAAATGGGGAGGCAGTAAGGGATTAGCAGAGAGGTGGAGAAAGGATGGAGGGAGGGCAGTGGGAGGGAGAGAGGGGGTGATGATAGGGGGAGCAATTGCAATCCATCGAAGGGGCTCTGTCTGAAGCTGCTCAATGACTGAAAGTTCAAGGAACTGATGGTCAACATATCTTGGGAGAAAATGAGAGACCCAGGGATCCTGAACTCTTTGAAAATTTAATCATGGAGCCCTGCAGTTTAGCCATACGTTTCTCATTGACCAAGACTCTTTAAATATGAAATGTAACCTTTGATATTGATAGTGTTTTTTTAGACAACCACATTTTTGCAATTGTCTGCTTCGCAGCCATCAGTACGTGAGTCATAAAAATGTGTTTGCTGCAAAAGCTGGTCGCAGATCAAGGAGTGCTTATAGTGGCAGGTATTGATTTTTGCAGTAGCTTATGTAAAATGAAATGTCTTAAACCTGGGTCCACAACATATGTGTCACCAGGTAGAACCACCAGATATGGAAGTATGCCTCTGGTCCCGACATCCACGAAAACAGCTTTGAGGATTGTTGGGGTAGGCTTGGGTTGGCCTGGTTATCACCATGTGCCAAAAAAAAGGACTTTGTAGTTGGTCTTGACCATCGCTGCATTCCTGGAGCTGGACTTAGTAGTAGTACACCATTCTAAGGGGGGCAGTCATGTGGATCTAAATGCATTCCCACTCCCAGATGCTCAGTAGTGTTGGGCGAATGCTTCTGGCTGAGCATAAGTTTGGCCTGACATTGGCTGTTCACCCGCTTGACCCTTTGTTCGGCCAGCTGAATGCCCCACAATGCACTTTACACCACACAGTGCATTGGAAGTCCTGATGGGCTGAAGTAGGGATGGCTTTGCCCAATCAGGGCACCGAATACTTTCAGAGCCATGATTTGAGAAAGTAATGATGACTGTGCCCAATCATGGCTCATTGCTCATAGAAAAAAAAGGGCGTTGAATCGCGCTAAAACAGATTGGTGATCATACACATCATCACCAAACTAAATATTTAGAACTAAGTGAAGAGTTCCCCTTTAGTTTATACATAATATACAAAACACATGTCAAATGAATAATCAATCCAAAAATAAAATGTTCAAAGTGACAATAAAAAGTCCATGTATAAAAAATAAATCACCCAAGTGATATGAAAGTATCTTAAAAAAGTTCCAAAAAACATAAATTCTTGCTGTGAGAAAAAAAAGCGTGCTTGCTCCACCACCGTGAAATCAGACTGGCCGCTTACCAGAAAATCTTGATCCCCCGTTACAGAGGATCAGAGAAAGCTGTTTGGTAATGCTGCTTCGAACCACGACCAATGGATCAGAGACCTTATACCGAGACGGGACATCAAAGGCTGCAGGGTCAGGCTAAAGATGTTCACACTGACAGGTACTAAGAAGAAGTACACTTAGAAGGAAAAAAAGGCTCCATATAGTGTAAAATCATTGACTTTATTGGATAAGTAAAAGGTTAAACTCACATGTTAGTAGATAATGTTAGTAGACAATAGTAGGCATGTAGTGTAGTCTGGAGCACCGGCCGGAAGCTCACAGACAGCCTGTCCTACTGGAAACAACAGCAGCAATGGGAGGTGATGAGAACACGTCGCTCTGCCCTCTGCAGCGTTTCGTGATAGAGTCACATCATCCAGGGGCACGGGTGGCGCGTCTCGTCACCTCCCCTTATAGTACTAAGAGCCTGACCAAGCCTCACTTTGAGTTCCACTCCATCGGCAGACTTGCACAAAAAATTGAAAAGTCCCAAGCGCTGATTGGTGCCTCACTAAACCAAGCCTCACTGTGAATGCCGAATCATCAGCGAGCCTACCCAGGTCGGATAATCCCAAACACTGAGTGGTGTCAGGTGCGCAAGTGTGTGCACAATCACTGGAGAAAGAATTAATCATGAATTGCAATAAACCGCTGGCTGGAAGGGGGTATGAGGTCAGGTATCTGGGAACCATAGAACTCATATGGAGATAGGTACCCCAAAAAAAGCAATAAAATGTCAACAAATTACTAAAATTGTCAAGTCAACCAGTACGATCCGTGTCACAGACCAGACATGAATTGACTTGAGCAGAGTCAATTCATGTCCAATCTGTGACACGGATCGCACTGGTTGACTTGACAATTTTAGTAATTTGTTGACATTTTATTGCTTTGAGTGGAACTCAAAGCGAGGCTTGGTCAGGCTCTTAGTACTATAAGGGGAGGTGACGAGACGCGCCGCCCGTGCCCCTGGATGATGTGACTCTATCACGAAATGCCACGTAGGGCAGAGCGACGTGCTCTCGTCACCTCCCATTGCTGCTGTTGTTTCTAGTAGGACGGGCTGTCTGTGAGCTTCCGGACTACACTACATGCCTACTATTTTCTACTAACATGTGAGTTTAACCTTTTACTTATCCAATAAAGTCAATAATTTTACACTATATGGAGCCTTTTTTTCCTTCTATGATCGTATCTGCAATGCTGTGGGCTGATGTCTGAGTACCTGTCAGTGTGAACATCTTTAGCCTGACCCTGCAGTCTTTGATGTCCCGTCTCTGTATAAGGTCTCTGATCCATTGGTCGTGGTTCAAAACAGTATTAACAAACAGCTTTCTCTGATCCTCTGTAATGGGGGATCATGAGTTTCTGGTAAGCGGCCAGTCTGATTTCACAGTGGTGGAGCAAGCATGCTTTTTTCTTCTCACAGCAAGAATTTATGCTTTTTGGAACTTTTTTAAGATACTTTCATATCACTTGGGTGATTTATTTTTTATACATGGACTTTTTATTATCACTTTGAACATTTTATTTTTGGATTGATTATTCATTTGACATGTGTTTTGTATATTATGTATACACTAAAGGGGAACTCTTCACTTAGTTCTAAATATTTGGTTTGGTGATGATGTGTATGATCGCCAATCTGTTTTAGCGCGATTCAACCCCCCTTTTTTTCTTATTTAATTTAATTGTGTTTGTGTTACATACATGTTTTGGGTAGGACCCCACTGTCGCCACTTTTCCACAGCGCTGTTTTTTACGGATTTACATGTGAGTGTATATCTATTTTAAATAAAATTCTAATTTTATACGGATTTACACTATGTGGCCATTCCTTCCTCTTTTCCATTTGCTACTGCCATCATTTGGTTTTTAACACCGCTCTGAGGGATACAATCAACGTGTCGTTTGTTCCATACCCCCTGGTTCCGGCATCGTTTTGAGGGACACAGCAACGTGTGAGCTATTCCAATAACATCGCCCCTCCGGGCCACCTGGAGTCACTCACCACCTAAGCCTATCCGACCCTACTCGGCGTACGCCCCGTTGGGTCCACCCATTCTGGTAAGCCTCTTCACTTTTGGTGGTGTTGTGCATGTTTCCACTCCAGATGGTTTACATATTTGAAGTGTCTAGTTCCTGAAGATTCCTTATTTCATTCCTAAAGATGACTCCTTTCTGTCAATTATATTTGGAACTGCTGGTTTAATGCCTGTTACATTGGACTTTTTCATAATCTCATAGCGCTAAACTTATTTTATTTTTGTCCATTGTTTGTGTTACATAGATGAATCGCGGCTATAATTGTTATTGTTTATGTATTTCACTATAGCGCAGTTATTCCCCTCATTTTTCTTATCATTGCTCATAGACCCACCCCACACTATAAAAGTTTCTTTCCCAGAGCAGCCATTTGCAGTGTGATATTGGAGTGTAGATAGATAGAACATGGCTTTGTTCATTGATACTAGTGAGTTAGTGTGTTATAGTGTGCTATTATGATTCTATTGTAAATGTTAAGTATCAGTGTAGTGTGAATATAGTGATAGTGCAGCATGAGTGTAGAGTGACCTTCCTTTTTTACTTTAGTGTCAGTTTAGTGTGTCAGGGCAGGTCTACAGCAGTATAGTGGAGTATGTCAGTTTAATGTGTCAGGGCAGTTTTACTGCAGTATATTAAAGTGTGTCAGTTTAGTGTGTCAGGGCAGTTTTACTGCAGTATATTAAAGTATGTCAGTGTAGAGAGCCAGGGCACTTTTACTGCAATATATTGAAGTGCGTTAGTGCACTTTTATTGCAGTACATTGAAGTGCGTTAGTGCACTTTTATTGCAGTATATTGTAGCGTGTCAGTGGAGCATGTCTGTGTAGTGTGTCCTCAAGTTAAAGTGCCCCAAACACGACTTTCCATTAAAGTGTATCCAAGAACACATTTCCCCTTCTCTATTACATTTCAGTAATAAACCCCCCCATTATGTCTGGGAGGCCAATGGGGAGAGGCAGACGTTCCCATGGCACTGTAATGGGACCAGCAGTGTCTGTGTCCACAGGCAAAGGTGGACGTGGTCTGTCCTCAGGCATGGCAACATTTCCTCTGTTTTTGTGATGTTGCCCATGCTATTCAGTCACAACATGCAGGGGAGATGGTGAACTGGCTTACTAAACAATCCTCATCCTCCTCATCCTTTATTACCCAAGCAGAGACTAGTGCACCAGTGCATCTTATTCTGCACCTTGTCCACAGCTACTCCTGCCATAGCCCCAGCATCATGCATGGAGGAGTCAGCTGAGGTATTTGAACACAGTGTCAGCCATTTGCTACTCGATGATGCACAGGCATTACTTGATTCTGATGTTGGTTATGAGGTTGAGGAAATTAGGAACATGAGCATACAAAGAGGGGAGAACTCTGGTAAACAACAAATTGGCAGTCATGTTTCCCCATCCACAGCATATTTTGCCTAGTTGGCTCCAGTGATGATGAGGATAGAGGGGATGATGATATTGAGGTCACTGACATGACTAGGGTGCTGCATAGAACAGAGGAGGAAAGTGAGGGTGAGGCACAACCCCAATGAGGCAGCCATCTTGAAAGAGTAGAGAGCAGCCACCCTATTCCATCACATTGTGGAGCTGTTATCTCCAGACCCACTTCCCACAGCTCAGCTGTCTGGGCCTTTTATTAGCACATGTGCAGCCAATTGCACCTTTGCAATTTGCAAACTTTGCCTCAAGCAGATCAAGCGTGGGAAAAACACCAGCCATTTGGCTACCACATGCTTCACCGGCATTTAATCACCCACCACTCAGCCCGTTGGCAAGAGCACCTGAAAGCCACAGAAAAGGGACGCAATTATGCTTCTCCTCACTATTCACCTTTCAGGTCTACCCCCGCTATATCTCATAACCTCTCAGCAGCCTCTACTGACAGGGATGATGGTATAGCAAAGGGTGTCACAGGTCCTTGCAGCACATCTGCCAGCAGCACACCACCAGCTGCACACCAACTATAGCAGGCAAATGTCACTGCCCCAGCTGCTGCAGCGGAAAAAAATATACAGTCCCTGCCACTCACATGCCCAACGTTTAAATTCCAGCATTTCAAAGCTGTTGGCTTTACAACTCCTGCCTTTCCAGCTAGTGTATCCTGCCCCCTTCTGTGAATTTGCAGAATGTGCTGTACCACAATGGCAGTTCCTGAGTCACTATTTCTTTGCACGTAAGGCCATTCCAGCTCTGTACCATCACGTGGAAGGCAATGTTGTGGCATCGTTGGGCAAGGCAGTCAGCCACAAGGTGCACAATGCTGCTAACACGTGGTCCAGCAAGCATGGTCAGGGATGATATATTTTGTTCACAGCACACTGGGTAACTCTGCTTGCAACTCGGAAGGATGCAGGACAGGATTCAGTGCTGCAGTCTGTTTTTGCGACATGTCTCCATACCACCACCAGTACCCCCTAAGCATTCAAGGGGCAATTGGATGAGTCAGGCTAAAAGGTGCCATGCAGTACTTCAGCTGGTCTGTCCAGGGGACAGGAGCCACACTGGAGCAGAGATTCTTTCAGCTGAGCCCAGAGGTGGTTCATGCCACACCAGCTTGAGCCAGGAATGGTGGTGTGCGATGATGGCACTAACCTCCTGTCAGCCCTTCAACAGGGAAAGTTGACACATGTGCCATGCCTGCAGCGTTGGTGGTGCAGCATTCCTTAAACAGGTTCACAGGGTTGGAAGATCTGCTAAAGCAGGCTAGAAGAGTGTGTAGCCATTTCAGGTGGTCATACACAGCCAGTGCTCGGATGGCTGAAATTCAGCAGAAATTCCGCCTGCCTGTAAACCACCTGATTTGTGACATGCCCACCACTTTGGCAATGCTGTAGTGGCTGCACATGCAACAGAGGGCCATCAACGAGTACCTGTGTGAGACCCTGAGGGTGACTCTGCTTTTTTTCCCCACACCAATGGCTGCTGATAAACTGTACTGTAATCATTTAAAGAGGCAACAAGGATGGTGAGCCGTGACAATAAATGCATCAATGACACAATCCCTCTTGTGTTCCTGCTGAAGTAGACACTGCATGGTATTATGGACAGGGCACTCGAGGCAGAGCAGCAGGAGCAAGAAGAGGACTTCCTTTCCTCTCAAGGCTCGCTTTATGCAGACACCATTCTTGTGATGCCACAGAACACACAAGAGGGAGGAGAAGGAGGAGGGTCCTGGCAATTTTGGAGGCATTGAAGCAAAGGAAGACAAATGTCAAACCAAAAGTGGAACTTCCGCTTTAAGCACTCCTCGCCCCCTTACATGCCACATTTGGCATGTAATTTTTTTTGGGGGGGGAAGCGGGTACCTAGTTTTGACTGGTACTCAGCTGCCACTTCCGCCTAGGTGACTCCTCCTCTCCCCCTCCCTCTCTGCAATCTTCTGGGACGTGTCACTGGTCCCAGGAGATTGCCTAGCCACTAACAGAGTGCAGCTAGACTCGCGCATGCACAGTGGGCACTTGGCTGTGAAGCTGCAAGCTGTCACAGCTGGGTGTCCACACTTGCAATGCCAGCGCTGCAAAGAGGCAGGGGGGAGGAGCGAGGTTTCGGGCGGCTGCATCGCTGGACCGTGGCACAGGTGAGTGTCTGTTTATTAAATGTCAGCAGCTACACATTTGTTGTAGCTGCTGACTTTTAATAAACTTGCAAACAAGTGGAACTCCACTTTTAAGAGATGGTTTTAATCCCCCCGAATCCTTGGGAGTAGTACGTGGCTGGAAGGAGGCAGTTCCAGATACTGTAATCCTCAGTGACCCAGAGGACTCTACTTCTCATGCCTTTGAAAACTTGCAGTGCATGGCCTCCCTCATTCTTCAAAGCCTGCAAAAGGACCCGAGAATTTTGGTCATCAAGACAAAGGACCACTATTGGTTGGCAACCAGGGATGAGCCCGATGTTCGAGTCGAATGTAAGTTTGACTCGAACATCGGGTGTTCGCCTGTTCGCCGAATAGCGAACAAATTTGGGGTGTTCGCGGCAAACTCGAAAGGAACACCCTTTAAAAGTCTATGGGAGAAATCAAAAGTGCTAATTTTAAAGGCTTATATGCATGGTATTGTCATAAAAAGTATGTGGGGACCTGGGTCCCGCCCCAGGAGACATGTATCAATGCAAAAAAAGTTTTAAAAATGGCTGTTTTTTTCGGGAGCAGTGATTTTAATAATGCTTAAAGTGAAACAATGAAAGTGAAATATTCCTTTAAATTTCATACCGGGGGGGGGGGTGTCTAAAGTATGCCTGTAAAGTGGTGCATGTTTCCCATGTTTACAACAGTCCCTGCACAAAATGACATTTCTAAAGGGAAAAAAGTCATTTAAAAGTACTGCGTAATTGCGTGGGGGTCCCCCCAAATTCCATTCCAGGCCCTTCAGGTCTGGTATGAATATTAAGGGGAACCCCGCACCAAATTTTTTTTTAAAAATGGCATGAGGGTCCCCCCAAAAATCTATACCAGACCCTTATCCGAGCACGCAACCTGGCAGGCCACAGGAAAAGAGGGGGGGACGAGAGAGCACCCCCCTCCTGAACTGCACTAGGCCACATAAAATGAAATAGAAAGACTATAACCATCTTCTGAAATTCAAATTTCAAATAGAATAAATTTGAATTTAAATACAATAAAAGAAAAGAATAGAAAAGAATATAATAGAAAATAATGGAATGAAAAAAAAAAGAATAGAATAAACTATATGGAATAGAAAATAATAGAATAAAAAAAATAGACTAGAAATATGATAATCATTTCCCAAAATTCCCAAAATAGAATCAATTTGAATAGAAAAGAAAATAACAGAATAGTATAGAATAGAAAAGAATGAATATAACCATATTCTGAAATTCGAATTTTGAATAAAAAAGAATAGAATAGCATAGAAAAGAATAGAATACAAAATAGTAGAATAGAATAAACAAATAAAAAAATAATAGAATAAAAAAATAGAATGTTATAAAATAGAATAGAATTAATATAATAATTTCCCAAAATTCAAATAAAATCAATTCAAATTTGAATAGAATAGAAAAGAATAGATTAGAATAGGTAGAAGGTTAAATTCTTTATATTCTATTCTATTCTATTCCTGTTTTTTTCTATATTATTCTGTTATTTGCTATTCTATTCTAATCTATTATTTTCTATTCTATTCAAATTTGAATTCTATTTGAATTTTGGGAAATGGTTATATTATCTCTATTCTATTGTTTTTTGAATTCCATTCTTTTGTATTCTATTCTTTTTATGAATTTAAGAAGATGAAATTTCTATTCTATTCTGTTCTTTTTTCCTATTCTATTTTGTTCTGTTTTACTCTATAATATTCTATTCTATTCTTTTATTTTCTGTTATTCTTTTCTATCCTATTCTACTTTTTTCTATTCTTTTCCTTTATCTTTTTTATTTTATTCTATTTGAAAATTGGAAAACAAATCTCAAACTTTTCCAATTTGAAAACTTTTCGAATTCGAAAACTTTTTTAAATTCGAAAACTATTCAAATTCAGAAAATTCTAAACTGATTAGAATACAAATAAACAAAACAAATTTCAAAGATGTTTTAAACGGAATAAATTAATTTAACTAAACAAATTTATGTAAATAATGAATCAAAACGAAACAAAACTACAATTTTTTCGTTCTGCGCATGTCTACCAGGCACTATATTTAACAGCTTCTGGACCGACCCACGTACATATACTGTGTCAGGGTGGCCCGGGTGCACAAAATCACGTACCTGTGATTTCATACACAGGAGGCACACGTGCACCGCAGGCATGCCACTCCCACTGTGATTGGACACAGCCAATCAGGGAGTCCTGCGGCCGTGATTGCCGCTGCAACCCGCTGATAGATCAGAAGGGACACGGAGCAGAAGTGTGCTGATGTAAACAAAGCACACCGCTGCTCTGTCAGGGAGGAAAAGAGAGCTCATGTTTCAGCTAAGCTGAATCACAAACTCTCTTTTCCTCCAGTGAATCCACTCCTCCCCATTTAGAAAGACCTCCCAGGGAACACATTTAACCCCTTGATCACCCCTGTAGTTAACCCCTTCCCTTTCTGTGTCATTTATACGGGGATTAGTGCATTTTTTTAACACTGATCACTGTATTTGTGTTACTGGTCCCCAAAAAGGGTCACTTAGGGTCAGATTTGTCTGCCGCAATGCCACAATCCAGCTAAAAATTGCAGATTGCTGCCATTATTAGTAAGAACAATAAAAAAAATTACAAATCCCTAAATCAATCCCCTATTTTGTAGACGCTATAACTTTTACGCTAACCAATTAATGTACACTTATTGGGATTTTGTTTATCAAAAACATGTAGCAGAATACATATTGGCCTATGAAGAAATTCGTTTTTTTACATTTTTTTTGAATATGTATTATAGCAAAAAGTAAAAAATATTTAGTTTTTTTTCACAATTGTCAGTCTTTTTTTGTTTCTAGGGCAAACAATTGTGGTATTTGAGGTGATCAAATATCATACAAAGAAAGCTTTATTTGTAGGGAAAAAAGGACATAATTTTTATTTAGATATAGCATCACACGACCACACAATTGTCAGTTAAAGCGGCACAGTGCCGTATCTCAAATAGCCTGGTCAGGAAGTAGGTAAAACCTTCCGAGGCTGAAGTGGTCAAAGGAATTCTTCATTTTTATTTTTTCACTTTATGCATCAGTAAATCATTGCTCATTTAAAAATTATCTTTTTTACAAACTTTTTTTTTCATTAATACATGTCCCTTAGGGCAGTACCTGGACCCCCATACCCTTTGTATGCCCAACAACTTGCATATAAGCTTTCAAAATGGGCACTTTTGATTGTTACAGTTCGAGTCCTATAGACTTTAATGGGGTTTGTTGTTTGGCTCTTTTGCAATGTTCAAAAGTTCTGGCTTGAACCAAACCAGGGGGTGTTCGAGCCATCTCTAGTGCTCATGTAAGAGAGCGGTTCAGGGGAAAATGTTGAAACTAAAGTAGTATACAAAAGCGAGAATTAGCTTAAGGAGTGCAGGTCTTTAAGACATTTGGATTCAAAAGGGGAAAGGCCTAGTCTGTCTCCTGATAACGTTATTGTGGAGGAGATATCATGTTTAATTTGTAAATATCAAAACAATTCAGACAAAGGGAGATGGTGAGAGGCTTGCAAGTCTGCAAAAGATGTTAAACCATTAGTGGTCACCACAGTATGGAAACAGCTCAATCTCAGTATTTGCGAACAATACAAAGTTAAGCAGGGCAATAATGTCTACGCAGGATGTGGAAAGCTTACAAGAAACCCTAAACAAATTAATGTTTACTACACGGCAAATGAAGTTTAATGTTGAAAAATGTAAAGTAATGCATTTAGGTGCCAAAAATGTGAATGCAAGTTTCTTGCTAGGGGAAGAACCTCTGGTGGAATCTAGGATGGAAAGGGACCTGGGGGTCCTAGTAGACGACAGGCTCAGCAATGCCATGCAATGCCAAGCTGCTGCAAGCAAAGCCAACAGAATGTTGACATGCATTTAAAAGTGGATTCACTGCAGAGATAAAACAATAGTTCTCCCACTCTACAAGACTCTGGTCTGGTCGCACTTGGATTATGCCATCTAGTTCTGGGCATCAGTCCTCAGTCGGGATGTGCTGGAACTGGAGAGAGTCCAGAGAAGGGCAACTAAGCTAATTAAGGAACCGAAGGATCTCAGCTATGGGGAAAGACTACAAGCATTGAACTTATCCTCTCTGGAGAGAAGACGCTTGAGAGGGGATATGATATCAATGTACAGATACCATACTGGTGACCCTATCATAATGAACAAACTTTTCAGTGAAAGGGAATTTTAAAAGACACCTCGGCCATTCACTAAAATTAGAAGAGAAGTGGTTTAACCTGAAACTGCATAGAGGGTTCTTTACTGTCAGAGCGGTAAGGATGTGGAATTCTCTTCCACAAGCAGTGGTCTCAGCGGGGAGCATTGATCATGTAAAAAAACTATTACGCCGCATACACACGGTTGGAATTTCCGACAACAAATGTTCGATGGGACATTTTCCGTCGGAATTTCCCATATACAAAATTTAAGATCTGGATCTCAAATTTTCGACAACAAAATCTGTTGTCGGAAATTCCGATCGTGTGTACACAATTCCGACACACAAAATTTCAAGAATGCTCGGAATCAAGCAGATAAGCCGCACTGGCTATTGAACTTCATTTTTCTTGGCTCGTCATACGTGTTGTACGTTACCGCGTTCTTAACGTTCGGAATTTCCGACAACATTTGTGTGACCATGGGGTCACACAAATGTCGCAAGGTTTGCAAATACTGCCTAGGTTTGGAAAGAAGTGGGGGGTAGTTGACCTTGTACAACATGTGTGGTGTAGGAGTTTGTTAAATCTATACCCAAATATGTACTATTAACATAAATTAATGTTATTAACGTAAATTAATGTTATTAACATACACAAGTTGAACTGGATGGACTTGTGTCTTTTTTCAACCTCACTTACTATGTAACTATAAAAAAAATAAGCAGATAATTAATTATAATTCATTATAATTGCCACAATAAAGCCAAGCCATGAGAGGGTATGATCGGTCAAGGTTTGCAAATACTGCCTAAGTTTTGAAAGAAATGGGGTGTAGTTGACCTTGTACAACACATGTTGTGTAGGAGTTTGTTAAATCTATACCCAAATATGGAAGCTTAGCCCCAATGGAACACAACTGATTGCTGGAGAGAGCTGCATAAGGAAACCAGAAGGGACACATTGAGGGCCTTAGATTTGTTACTGATTGTGGGAATAATGTCAGCAGCAAAGAGGTTCAGGCTATAGTGGCAATGTCCAACTGTCAAATCCCTGATGTCCTACATGGTTCTAAAAGAGGTGATAGTGGACATCCTTGTCTGTTGCCCCACAATATGTGGGATATAAGGAACGTATACAATGAGAACACCAAATACTTAACAAGCACGTAAGGTACGTGATAGTGTTTCTTTATCCAGGTACAGAAATTCGAACAAATTCAGAAAATTCTAATCAGCATGCAAATTCAAATCTATTCTATTCAAAATTTGAATTTTAGAAGATGGACGTTATATTCTTTCTATTATATTCTATCCTATTTCATTCTATTCTACATTTTTCTACACCTCATTTGCCATGTAGTTGCCCACCCCATTAATTTGTTCAGATCTTTTTGCAAGGTTTCCACATACTGTGGAGAAGTTGTTGCCCTGCTTAGCTTAGTATCGTCTGCAAATACAGAGAATAAACTGTTTACCCCATCCTCCAGGTCGTTTATGAACAAATTAAACAGGATTGGTCCCAGCACAGAACCCTGGGGGACCCCACTACCCACCCCTGACCATTCTGAGTACTCCCCATTTATCATCACCCTCTGAACTCGCCCTTGTAGCCAGTTTTCAATCCATGTACTCACTCTATGGTCCATGCCAATGGTCCTTATTTTGTACAGTAAACGTTTATGGAAAACTGTGTCAAATGCTTTTGCAAAATCCAGATACACATCTAAGGGCCTTCCTTTATCTAGCTGGCAACTCACCTCCTCATAGAAGGTTAGTAGATTGGTTTGGCAAGAAAGGTTCTTCATAAATCCATGCTGATTACTGCTAATGATACAGTTCTCATTACTAAAATCTTGTATATAGTCCCTTATCATCCCCTCCAAGAGTTTACATACTATTGATGTTAGGCTAACTGGTCTGTAATTCCCAGGGATGTATTTTGGGCCCTTTTTAAATATTGGTGCTACATTGGCTTTTCTCCAATCAGCTGGTACCATTCAGTAGACTGTCTGTAAAAATTAGGAACAACGGTCTGGCAATCACTTGACTGAGTTCCCTAAGTACCCTCGGGTGCAAGCCATCTGGTCCCAGTGATTTATTAATGTTAAGTTTCTCAAGTCTAATTTTAATTCTGTCCTCTGTTAACCATGGAGGTGCTTCCTGTAATGTGTCATGAGGATAAACACTGCAGTTTTGGTTACTGAAGCCCCCCGATTCCCTCATGAAGACTGAGGAGAAGAATAAATTCAATACATTCGCCATCTCCCCATCCTTTGTAACCAGATGTCCTTCCTCATTCTTTTTGGGGCCAATATGGTCTGTTCTCCCTTTTTCACTGTTTACATACTTAAAGAATTTCTTGGGATTTTCTTTGCTCTCCTCCACTATGTGTCTTTCATGTTCTATCTTAGCCATCCTTATTGCACCCTTACATTTCTTGTTGCATTCTTTATAAAGTCTGAATGCTGATGATGATCCCTCAACCTTGTATTTTTTGAAGGCCTTCTCCTTTGCTTTTATATGCATTTTTACATTGGAGTTAAGCCATCCAGGACTTTTGTTCGCTCTTTTAAATTTATTACCCAATGGGATGCATTGGCTAATGCCCTTATTTAATATGCTCTTAAAGTAAACCCATCTCTCCTTCGTGTTCTTTGTTCCTAAGATTTTATCCCAATTTATGCATTCTAGCAAAGTTCGCAGTTTAGGGAAGTTGGCTCTTTTGAAATTCAGTGTCTTTGTATTCCCTTTATGTTTCCTATTTGTGTGATTTATACTGAAACTAATTGACCTGTGATTGCTGTTACCTAAATTGCCCCATATTTCCACATCCGTGATCAGGTCTGTATTGTTGGTAATCAATAGATCCAGTAATGCTTTATTTCTAGTTGGTGCGTCTACCATCTGACCCATAAAATTGTCCTGCAAGACATTAAGGAACTCGCAAGCCTTAGATGAATGTGTGGTTCCCTCCGCCCAGTCTAAGTCTGGATAATTAAAATCCCCCCATTATGATAACACTTGCCATCCTTGCTGCTAATCTAAATTGTGACAGGAGATCTGTCCCCACTTCCTCCTTCAGGTTAGGGGGCCTATAGCATACTCCCAGTATTATTTTCCCCTTAGCTTCATCCCTTTGGAGCTCTACCCATAGGGATTCCACCTCCTTCCTATCTCCCTTAGTCATGTCATCTCTCACATTCACTTGTACATTATTCTTGATATATAGGCATACCCCTCCCCCTTTTCTACTCTCTCTATCCTTGCGATAAAGGGTATACCCTTGAATGTTTGCCAGCCAATCATGAGAGCTGTTGAACCAGGTTTCTGAAATTTCCACAAAATCCAAATCCTCCTCGTACAACAGTATCTCTAGTTCACCCATCTTGTCCGCCAGGCTCCTGTCATTGGTGAACATGCCGTGTAGTTTAGACTGATCTCATATTATCCTCGTGTTGGGTGTTCTGAGATTGCTACTATACTTACCTTGTTTTTTTGTGCTTTGGTCAATGTACCACTAATGCCCTCAATACTGCCCTCTGGAATATGTTCCGAGCTGACTATCTCTACCTCTGGACCCTCCCCCCCATCATCTAGTTTAAAGACCCCTCAAACTTTTTGGCCATCTTCATTCCCAGCTGATCTGCACCCTCCTCATTTAGGTGCAGTCCGTCCCTTCTATAGTACCGGTTATCGACTGAGAAGTCGGCCCAGTCCTCCAGGAACCCAAACCCCTCCTTACTACACCAGCTCTTCAACCACTTGGTTACTTCCCTAATCTCCCTCTGCCTTTCTGGTGTGGCTCGATGTACCAGTAGTATTCCTGAGAATACTACCTTGGAGGTCCTTTTCCTCAATTTAGCTCCTAAGTCCCTAAATCGTTCTTTAGGACACTCCATCTGCCTCTGACTTTGTCATTGGTGCCAACGTGCACCATGACAGCTGGGTCTTCCCCAGCCCCTCCCAGTAATCTGTCCACCAGATCCGTGATGTGCCGAACCCGAGCGCCCGGTAGACAACATACTGTTTGGCGCTTCAGGTCTTTGTTACAGATTGCCCTTTCTGTCCTTCTAAGAATTGAGTCCCCTACCTTCGCTTCCGCCCCACTCTCACTGGAGGAGTTCTTCCCCTGGCAGCTAGGAGAGTCCCTCAGCTCCAGCAGTGCTGGTCCCTGACTGGTTTCATCAATGTCACTCAGTGGAGCATACTTATTGGGATGCTCCAGCCCTGGATCAGCCTCCCTGGCACTTCCCCCTCTACCCTTCCTGACTGTCACCCATCTACTCTTTGCTAGTGCCTGCACCTCTTTGTCTCCACCCGCCTCTGTGCTGGCCCCTGCCAGCACCCGCCGTGTAAGTTTCTGGCTCTCCTTTAGTATTGAAGGACTTCTCAGTGCTGACAGTTGCTTCCCCAGATTCAAAACCTGGGCTTCCAGGGAAACAATGTGCTTACATTTTGCACAGCAGTATTCACCCTCGATCGGATGATCAAGGAACACATACATGCCGCAAGATGTACAAAGAGTCACCTCTCCACACCCGCCAGGCATCGTACCTATTCAATTTAATGAGGATTGGGGATTATATCTTGTCCAAATTACCTAACAACTAGCTTCCTGACACTAATACTCAAGACAATACACAGGTACTCAATACAATACACAGGTACTCGCAGAACTACGTGCACTGGCAGACCACTCGCAGACCTACGTGCACTGGCAGACCACTCACAGACCTATGTGCACTGGCAGACCACTCGCAGACCTACGTGCACAGGCACACCACTCGCAGGCCTACATGCACTCGCAGACCACTCGCAGACCTACGTGCACTCGCAGACCACTCGCAGACCTATGTGCACTCGCAGACCTACGTGCACTGGCACACCACTCACAGACCTACGTGCACTCGCAGACCTACGTGCACTCGCACACCACTCGCAGACCTACGTGCACTCGCAGACCTACGTGCACTCGCAGACCACTCGCAGACCTACCTGCACTCGCAGACCTACATGCACTCGCAGACCACTCGCAGACCTACGTGCACTCGCAGACCTAGGTTCATTTACAAACCACTCGCAGACCTACATGCACTCGCAGACCCACATGCACTTGTAGACCCACGTGCACTCACGATACAGTATACAGTACACAATACACAAATACTAACGATCACACACACTACTCAGACAACACTCAGGTACTCACTCTACACAGATACTATGACCCCTGTTATAACCTACTGTTTTAAACTCTGGTTTTAACTCACCACTTAGAACAGTTCCACTTGGACAGAGTTTCAGCAGACTCACAAATGAGCAGGCACAATATGAGTTCTACACAAGGTTATATAGGCCTCAAGCACCTGTGAGCAATTAACCACTCCCCTTAATTAACACCTCCTAGACCGGAAGTGACGTCACAATGTCGCTCTGGTTCTCAAAAGTCATAGAGGTGATCTGGCCTCTGATAGCCTCTGTGACCAGTCATCCGCACCATCGGATCATTTCTCAGGTGTGCAGGTGAAAACGGTAAGCCCAAGAAAGTCAGCCACCGACTAAAAAAGGTCTTAGCCATAACCTCGGTAAACTGCTTGCAAACCAATTGCAAACCACAACATATATATATAGGGGGATAGACTACTTTTTTGTGTAAAGTGTCCAGTTTATAAATAGCCAATAAAGGACAAGTGTATTAGTAATCCCAACACTCACCTAGAATAAAAGCAATTTAATTTATTTGACTGATCAGCATTGACCTAAATAAATATAGGTTCACTTAACTCCTACATTTCCAGGCACACATGTTAAGTTAGCAGAAACTATGGTTGCTACATACAAAAAACTGAATACAAGTAATACATAGTTACATAGTTAGTAAGGTTGAATAAAGACACCAGTCCATCCAGTTCAACCTGAGAGAGTGTGGGTGTATGTCTACAATTATCCCTATTTTTTTAAGGTACCCATATAGCGCCATCAATTTATGCAGCACTCCACACGTACATTGCACACTCACCACCCTACCCTCAAGGAGCCCACAATCCAAGGTCCCCAACTCACACTAGGGCCAATTTTTTTGGACAGAAGCCAATTAGCCTACCAGCATGTCTTTGGAGTGTGGGAGGAAACCGGAGTACCCGGAGGAAACCCACGCAGGCACAGGGAGAACATGCAAACTCCAGGCAGGTAGTGTCGTGGTCGGGATTCGAACCAGCGACCCTTTTTACTGCTAGGCGAGAGTGCTACCCACTACACCACTGTGCCGCCCAACAAGTATCTATGCTATAAATGAAAAGCATCTATCTTCAATAGAGGCTTTATAAAATGTGAAAACTGGAACTTCACCAGTTTTCTCATGAGAAAGGGTTTTTAAGTTTATTTAGAAGATAAAAGTTACAAAGTAGAAGGAAATATTAGTAAACAGAGAATGCAGTACAAGCATGTGAAGTTTGAAGATAACACATACAGTATGAGAATTGCAAGAGCCATTCATTTCTGTTATTTTTGAACACCTTAAGGCCCCATACACACTATTAGATTTTATGCAGATTTTTGTCTTCAGATTTACCAAAACCATGTAGTGCAAGGGCCTGCATTGCATTGCTGTAAAATATAAGCAGACAACTGTCTCTATAGAGAATATATTAGCATATAAGCACCTAACATTGTCATTTAATTAGTAGTAGGACATATAATTATTTTAATGTATCATTATACAGTATAGGTATCTTGGACATTAACTTTTCTACATGTTTCAGAGATTATTTTAATACCTATTAAAACATGTAGAAAATATAATGTATTTTTTTTATTCCAGCAGAATCCATAAAAAAAAAAATCAGAATTTCAGAGAATTTACACTATCCTATAAACATGAGATTATCTGTTATTTTTAATGTAGGAAAGCTGGAGAAGGTTCTTTCATAGATGTTCTATAATTATTTTTTTCACTTTAATATATTGTCACCAAGGTTATTTGTTTTTAGCAGCTTCATTTCTGATCTTTGCCTTTATAGGTAATGTTTAAAATGATGAAGATCATTCAGGTAATAATGTTTGAAATAATGCATAATTCCATTTGTGACATTTTTGATACTTTTATCTGAACAAGGGGCTTACCAAGAGATTAAAGAAAAAGGGTTAGAAAAAGTCCAATGTATAACTTCAAAGACAGTGGAAAGGCAAAGGAAATAACACTGATTAAAAGAGGAGCATGGCATACTCAGAAAGCACCGTTTGTGTGCACAGATAACCCTAGAGCATTAAATCATGTAAATCTTTTTATTAGTGTCACTGGAGATCAATGTTAAACTGTTTTGTTTTTAGCAATATGGACTGGTGCATGCTGTCTTGTCCACCAGTATGTGTTAAATTTTACACAAAAAGCCAAGGAACTTTATTTGGAACTTTTATTTTTAATTGCTTAAGGACAAGTTTTTCTTTTTTTTTGTACTAGAAAGCACCAACTCTGATCCTGTGCTGCACCAATAATGCCTATTAGATGACAGCTGCTGCCCGCTCTAGCCTACCCCAGTGTGCAATGAGTTCATTCAATGCACATCAGGGATTTGGGGTTGGTCTGGCTTGCTGGACAGATCCTGGGCAACTTAATAACACACTGACCTCAGAATCAGTTGCCAGCAGGGCTGCTGACAGAAATCACAGGACCCAGTAAAACCTACCTAACAGGGCCCCCTCCGAAAATATCAAATTATATATTTGCTAAAATGCTACGCCAGTGATGCTATGCTTTGCAGCCAAGGCAGAAATTATAACCCCCTCGAAAAAAGACCCATTTATCCATTCAAATGTATAGCGGCACGAAGGCAATATATGTACCCCTGCAGTGAGCAATCAGTACCAATTGCTCAATGTATTAATTCAGAGTGGTGTGTTCATTCAGGATAGTGAGCACCCCCCCCCCCGCTCACCATCTTGAAAAAACCTGATTGTGTGCCCTCAGCACTTGCCGGTGGGAGAGGAGAGGAGGGAAAACTGTAGGGGAAAGGGGCACACAGGGGTGGATCAGTTCTAGTATCTGCGCCCCCTTCTATGGGGGGAGGGGGCACAGATACTAGAAATGATCCCTCCTGCAGTGCAGCCGGAGGAAGAAAAGAAAAGTAGAAACTGACTGCACTGCACAAGAGTCACAAGTGTAAGCAATAAGACAGTACTGCTGCCGGGCCTCCCTTTTGAACTGATGAGGTCTGGGTCCAGTACAGGAGGGCTGGCTGTACTGCCTTATCAGTGGCCCTAGTTGCCAGTACAAGTATGCAGAACAAGTCAGGGTTCATTCAACTACTGCCATATAAAGCACAATGTGGCCATACCATACTTAGTAAAGCAGAGCAAGGAGCTAGCTGTGATAGGGTGGCAAATACAATCACCTATTTAATGCTACCAATTGTTACATTACATGGCCCTGGTTTTAGATTTTAAATAATGAATACCTGTAGATTTTTGCAGCAAATGGCTCATGGCTTTTTTGCAACACAGCTTATGTGATGACACTTATACTGCAAAAAAACATGTAATGTATGATTTTATCATCCAATCATGTGCAAGCTAAAATACAGGTTTTTATTTTCCTTGCATGTCCCCCTCTACAGCGAATGCACTTCAAAGTGAACTGCAAGTGCAATTTCAAGTGCACTTGCAGTGCACTTGTAGTGCAGAGTGGATCTCCTTTAGTAAATAACCCCCAATGTCTCTTTGGGCATGTTTATGGCAGTGTCAGTATGATACAGATTGTGATTCTGTGAACTTGTTTCTAGCACTGTCAATAAGGTACTGATTGTCTATCTGTGGACATTTTCTTGCAGTGTCAGTACAGTACTAATTGCGACTGTATAGATTTGTTTCTAGCAGTGTCAAAGTACTGATTGTGACTCTGCGAACTGGGTCCTAGAAGTGTTAGTTCAGTACTGATTGTATTCCTGTGAACTTTCTAACAGTATCAGTACTGAACTGACTGTGACTAGTAGAGTTGGGCCGAACACCCCCTGGTTCAGTTCGCACCAGAGCTCCAGAACATGTAAAAAGTTTGGACCAGAACTGCAAACCCTATTAAAGTCTATGAGACCTGAACTTGAAAATCAAAGTCCCCATTTTGAAGGCTTATTTACAAATTATTGGCCATAAAAAGGGTGGTATGGGGACCCAGGCACTGCCCTTGGGAACATGTATTAATGCAAAAAATGTTTTTCTAAAAGATCATTTTTACAGGAGCAGTGATTTTAATGATGCTTAAAGCGAAACAATAAAAATGAAAAATTCCTTTAACCAGTTGCCGACCAGCCGCCGTAGCTATACAGCTGCAGGTCAGGTCTATTGCGCGAATTGCCGTAGGTGTATGTCGCTTTGTGCAATAGATGCAGTAAGCACACGCACGGCACCAGGGGCATGTGCGCTCGTGATGCGGTGTCATAGCTGATGCATGTGGCTGGCGGCCACATTGTCTGCCGGCCACCCACGATCACTCCACAGAGAGCCAGAATGGGGATCTGTCAATGTAAACAAACAGGTCCCCATTCTGTCAAGGAGTACAGAGTGATTGTCTGTTCCTAGTGATTAGGAACAGCGATCTTCCTGTGCTCTCTGTCAGTCCACTCCCCCCACAGTTAGAAACACCTCCCAGGGAACATATTTAACCCCTTGATCACCCCCTAGTGTTAACCCCTTCCCTGCCAGCGTCATTTTTACAGTAATCAGTGCATTTTTATAGTACTGATCACTGTATAAATGTCACTGGTCCAAAAAAGTGTCAAAAGTGTCAGATTTGTAACTTTTTGTACCTCCTGTCATCATAATAATTTGCTATGTTCCTTTTATGGAAAACAATAAAAATCTTTGAAAGCAAATACAAAAAAAGTGTCAGAACTGTCCGCCACAATGTTGCAGTCCCGTTAAAAATCACTGATCACCGTCATTATTAGTAAAAAATAAATAAAATAATAAAAATGCCATAACCCTATTTTGTAGATGTAAAAACTTTTGTGCAAACCAATCAATATACGCTTATTGCATTTATTTATTTTTTTTTTTTACCAAAAATATGTAGAAAAATATATATTGGCCTAAACTGATGAAGAAATGCATTTTTTTTACATTTTTTTTTTTTGGGGGGGGGGGGATATTTATTATAACAAAAAGTAAAAAATATTGTTTTTTTTTTTTTTTTCAAAGTTGTCGGTCTTTTTTTTTTTATTGCACAAAAAACAAATACCACCAAAAGAAAGCTCTATTTGTGGCGAAAAAAAAGGATATACATTTTGTTTGGGTACAACATTGCACGACCACGCAATTGTCAGTTAAAACAACGCAGTGCCGTATCAGAAAAAATGGCCTGGTCATTAAGGGGGTAAATCCTTCCCGGGGCTGAAGTGGTTAAATATGGTGCCTAGGGGTCTGCCTGTAAAGTGGCACATCTGTACCATTAGGGTAAAAAAAGGTAAATTAATTGATACTTTATTAATAATAATAATAATAATAATAGCAACAATGTTAATAATATTTATAATAATAAATGCATAATTGTATATGTTTGAAACATCATCCTCAGTTTTGATGTTGTATATTTGTCCAATAAAAGCAAACCTATAGTTGCTTTATCTACAGATTACTTGTATACCAGGAGAAAGCATTCAATACAATTTTAAGGCCAATACAAAAGTGCATGTTATTTGCTGTTATATCAATATCATTTATGCTGTCACATACTCCAATGAAACAAAGTTTTTTTCTATGCTCAAAGCATCTGTCAGTCTATTCCAGGAGTCCTCTCATGCCCTCAAGGAGGACAGAAAACAATGTTTAAAAAAATGATTGATTTGGAAACCGTCAGCCATAAACATCTTTCCATCAAACAGATATTGGTTTTACCTTATTTGGAGGTTATTAAACATTTGTGATGCTTTGATTGATTTTATGAGCATGGCGCCTACACAAAAAATGACTATATAAGGTCGAAGAGATGGAAACCTGCAAGGAGAATACAAATAACGTGATAGAAGGGAAGGCAAAATGCTTTCTGTGGAATGTTATTTTCCAAGAAAATCAAGATTTATAGCAACGTAAAGAGAAAAGCTCAATGACCCTTGGAGTAATTGGAGAATTCTCTGTAAAAGTTATTAAAAATATATATTTATAACATAATGCACACAACTCTAAAAAGCAGTACAGATGTGAATCAGCAGTAGGTTATTTGCAGTAACTGGAAGAATGACGGGATAGCAAATGAAATGCTTTTATTCTGAAGCTTTTATATTATCCATTGTGTCCTTGAGAAAAGGTAAAGCAATAACTTCTTAAATTGGCCAAATATTTTTAACAAAACAATTTCAATAAAAATTCTAAACTGACAATTTTTTAGCCTATGTCATGTCAATACACTATAAAAGTTATTGAGGTGGGACACAGATGAGCAAAATATTGGAAAGTGGATTAGAAGATGAAAAGTTAAAATCAATTGCCGTGGACCTGCCAGTGGATTTCCTACTAAAAATCTGATTTATATTATTTTTCCTACTACCTTATACCAAAATATGCTAAAAGAACCATGTGTAAATCGTGTACTCTTTTACACTAAAAATGCATGAATTTTAATATGTGCATTATACTGTACAAGTTTACATAGTGGTGCCTTTTTCTTGCATTTTTTTCTGCATTTTAGGATAATTTCTCTCAAAGTTTTACAGGGAAGAGGGTAATTTTGTAAACAGGTATAGTTGTAATGTAGTATCCTACTTTTCTGTTCACATGCCTATTTGGAATTATATAATCATCAGGAAGCGAAGTCTCTGAAACTTCTGTTCTCTGATTTATTTAGACATAACAGTCATAAGGGTTTAGCGCGCCACTAACACTCTGCAGAAATAAAGTAAAAATCATTAGTTCTCAACTAGTTACCAGGAATACCCCATGTAGAGTTTACAAATAAATTATGCAACTCCAGTAAACATTGTTTTTGGTAAATTAGATAATCGTAGAGCACCTGCAGAGTTTAAAATGCTGTCTGTCTGTGACACCACAAAGAAGATTTTCTCTCACTGCATGTTCTGTGTGTTACACTCACCTCCTCCCTGATGCAATGCCAGGTCTCCTCTCTAGATTCAAAATGAACTCCAGAACTCTGCTCTGAGACACAAGAATTTTGCAAATCACCATCAAAACTGTATACTTTCCAACCCAGGAATGCGTTATTGTCTTGCCACCAAAAACATTAATTTCAAGGTTCTGTCAATGAAATGTTCTCATGTTATAAATGAACTTATGTAGTCACTTTTGAGATTCACCCAGTCTGATACAAAATGTTGTCTGCCACCGCATCTCAAGTCTCCAAATTCTCTTCAAGTTTTCTTTCTCAAATCTTTAGACATAAAAGGGTTTTCCCATCATTTGTCTCTTTCTACTCCTCAAGCTGAACCATTCCAAGAGTAATAAGTTCATAACATTCTATAGTTCAAGTTTTCTTGAGGGAAAGTTCAGTAACCAAATGACTAATAGAGCTTTAGCTCTGAAGAAAGATCCAAAATTCCTGGATCATGTTGGCCCCACCTGAAAAAGAATGAATCACTATGCCCTAAACCAAGCCCCTGTGCCCTCTGAGACTTATCCACACTATATGTTCCAATATCCCTCCATGTATCATGCATTCCAGCTGTGACTCCTGTGACTCCAGCTACATCTATATTCCTGCATCTCCAGTGAATTCTGTGTCTCCAGTGACCCCTTTTTTCTTCTGCTCCAGTGACTCCTGTGTCTAGAGTGACTGCAGCATTTCCTCTGTGCTCATGTTTCTCTAGTGGCTTATGAGTCTCCAGTGAACTCACTATTATTATTATTATTATTATACAGGATTTATATAGCGCCAACAGTTTACGCAGCGCTTTACAATATAAAAGGGAGACAGTACAGTTATAATACAATAAAATACAAGAGGATTAAGAGGGCCCTGCTCAGAAGAGCTTACAATCTAATAGGGTGGGGCAGGTGGTACAAAAGGTTGTAACTGTGGGGAATGAGCTGATGGAAGTGGTAAAAGATTAGTCAGAGATGTGATAGGCTGGAGACGAGCATGAGAGACCCTTGCATTCCTGTGTCTCCAGTGACACCAGTGTCTACATTTACCACTGCGCTCCTGTGTCTCCAGTGAATTTTGGGTCTCGAGTGATCCCTGCTCTCCTGCATCTCCAGTGACTCCAGTAACTGAAGTATTTTCAGTAACCCCTGTGTTCTTGTGTCCTCAGTGACTGCTGTTCCTTCAGTGACCCCAGTGTTTCCAGTGATCTGCACAGGGTGCTGAAAGGAATTCCCTCCCCCCGTTATTTAAGAACTGTCAGAAGAGGAGAAGCGTCACACAGCGGGAACCTCCCTCCATGCCATCATGGATGCGGAGTGGCCCGAGGAGAAGAAGGGAACAAGACGCCGCGGAGGAAGATGCTGGACGAGAACATCGGAGGAAGAACCAGAAGAACCAGAAGAACCAGAAGAAGAAGATGGAGGAAGAAACCGATGGAAGATAGAAGATAGAAGAAAGAAGATAGAAGAAGCATTTAAATAAAGGAATTGTCAAAAACTGTCTCTTGTCATTTTTAACATTTTTGACAGTTTTTTTGTGAAATGGTAGGGAGTACCCCCTTACCATTTCACACAGTACAAAAAAGAGAGGTTCGCCCGTGGGACTTTAAATGAGTTGGTCATAGAGGTCATAACAAATAGTATAGGGTTTAATGAATTTCCAAACACATGATGAAAAATGAACATAAAAACATCACAAGACATCGTTTGACCATTGAAATGTTAAATACAATAGTGTGTTACATAGTATACATATACAACTTTGTACTCAATGCGTTTCGCGAGCTCCGCTCGCTTCCTCAGGAGTTGGTGTATATGTGAAATCTCTAAAAGATAGTAGGTATCAGTAAATAATGACATTCAATGGTAGTTATGGTCAAAGAAGAAGTATGTGGCTTCATAGAAGTCTTCCATACTTACATATGGTCAAATGGTCCATAGGACTGACTTGCAAAGGCAGCAGCGGAGAATCCTCCACACGGGAGCTGAAGAGGCGTAGCCCGCAGCAACCCGAGCAGGGGCCCAGCAGGGGGCGGACATGGCAAGGAAAAGGATTGGGGTGTGGTGTATCCTGAGATGTCCAACTAGCCACCTGGGTCATATTAGCTCTAATCAGATTATATATGTATCTATGTCAAAATAGAGTTTTAAAATGACTGGGAATATAAATAGTGTAACCTTACTAATATGTGGAGAGAACCTCTGAGAAGGTGGGCATGGATACAAGTCAGGAGAGAGAGAGAAGAAATGAAAAAAGTTTGGAGAGTGCAAGAGTGGGAATGGAAAAATTGAAAAAAAGAGAATGGTGTTGCACTGGTGTGTCTCGTTACACATATACAGTAGAAGCAACATTGGTGGTAAAGTATAATGGATTTAAAAGTAATGGCAAATTAAAAGAGTATAAAGATGTAAGTATCGTTCTAATGTCCATGTTGTGTACTGAAATGGAAAACAAACAAACCAGGGTAAATATAAGGGGGGTACAAAAAGTGAAAGAAAAACCAAAACGAAACAAAATGAGAAGAAAGGGAAGACAATAAAAAACATCTCCTACTAATGAGTAGTGCATAATGAGTGTGTAGTTAACATATTAAGTGTGCGAGTATAATTAGGCAGAGTAAGGTGACATGGTAGATGTCTATAATGTGCTTACCCCTGTGCAAAACTTCTCAAGTGTGAGAGGACAATCCAAGTGAGGAGAGGAAGAAAAGTTTGCCATGTCAGCGCACTCACGCTTAAATCCCCGAGCGAGATCATTGGGCTACGCCTCTAACGCCATACGAACGTGGCTGCGGCGTATGCCCACGTAGCGCATGCGCAGGCATCTCCAGCCAACGAGATGACGCACTGCACACCAAAACGTGGAGCCGCTGGATTGCGGAAATCACACGATGGGTGCAGATGTATGGCGCCGATGTAACGGTGGCCCCGCCCCCCACACACACAAGGGAATGCGGAAGGGAGGGGACAGCAGGAGAGAAAAACCCTCCATTTATACATTGCATCTCCCGATGAGGAGAAATACAACCGCAGCCACCAATGAATACAGCACACAGGAACCCAATACCATAAATGACTCAAGTAGCATAAGGAAAAGTGTAATACTCATATCTAAACGTATAATAGTAATAGAGTGATAATAATAGGTATGACCACGAGAACAGCACATAGACCATCTATTCTTTTCTTTTATTGTATTTAAATTCAAATTTATTCTATTTGAAATTTGAATTTCAGAAGATGGTTATATTCTTTCTATTTTATTATATTCTATTATTTTCTATTCTATTCCTTTATTTTCTATTCTATTTTATTCTCTTTGGAAACTGGAAAACAAATTGAAGGGGTACATAGGTACCCCATTACCATTTCACACAGGGGGGAGGTCTGGGATCTGGGGGTCCCCTTGTTAAAGGGGGCTTCCAGATTCCAATAAGCCCCCCGCCCGCAGACCCCCACAACCACCGGGCAAGGGTTGTGGGGATGAGGCCCTTGTCCTCATCAACATGGGGACAAGGTGTTTTGGGGGGCTACCCCAAAGCACCCTCCCAATGTTGAGGGCATGTGGCCTGGTACGGTTCAGAAGGGGGGGTGTGCTCTCTCGTCCCCCCCTCTTTTCCTGCGGCCTGCCAGGTTGCGTGCTCGGATAAGGGTCTGGTATAGATTTTTGGGGAGACCCCATGCCATTTTTTTTTAAATTTTGGCGCGGGGTTCCCATTAAAATCCATACCATACCTGAAGGGTCTGGTATAGATTTTGAGGGGGACCCCACACCATTTTTTTTTAAATTTTGGCCGGGGTTCCCCTTAATATCCATACCAGACCTGAAGGGCCTGGTATGGAATTTAGGAGGACCCCCACGTCATTTTTTTTTACATTTTGGTTTGGGGTTCCCCTGTGGAGAATCCCATGCCATTTTTATCAATGAACTTTTATGTGTATTGTCGGACCGGCAATTCATTAATAGCCGCAAATAGTTTTAAATGACTTTTTTTCCTTTGAAATGTAATTTTGCTGTCAGACTGTTCTAAACATGGGAAACTTGCGCCCCTTTACAGGCATACTATAGACACCCCCCAGGCACGAAATTTAAAGGAATATTACACTTTTATTGTTTCACTCAAAGCATTATTAAAATCACTGCTCCCGAAAAAATGGCCGTTTTTAAAAAAATTTTGGCATTGATCCATGTCCCCTGGGGCAGGACCTGGGTCTCCAAACTTTTTTTATGGCAAAGAACTTGCATATAAGCCTTCAGTGAGAACTTTGGACTTTGCAGGTTCGAGCCCCATTGACCTCCACTATTCCAGCATATGTGATCTGACAGGCATTATTACCGCAATAGCGCTGCTTTCCATTTGCATTAACGCTGACTTTCTGAGAGTTGAAGTCTTTCTGGCCTTTTTTGAGGGTTATTTTTTGGTACTGCAGGAGAATTGTTTGGCGCTATAGTAAATGACCCCCTGTCTTTTTTTTTTTTAACGAAAGTAGTGCTTGATTAGATATTTGAATTCAGTATTGGTATTGAGCCAAAGTATAGCTTTTCATAAGAGTGGTGCTGCACTATAATTTATTGATATGACTTCTTTTTTATCTTTAGTTTTTAAGTTGTGCATGATAAAATACAGTTATTGCAACACATTTAAACGGGAAGACAGGTTCATTACTATAAGAAGAAAAATGCATAAAAGGTACAGAGACTTGAATAATATTGTTAACTAATGATCATTAGGCCGGGGGCGTGGCCAAGATGGCAACTTAGGAGGACGTGTTTCTTGGAGCTCTGCTGAAAGACTTCCTAATATCCTGACCCCTGGCTATTATACCGTGAGGGACACTACCCATAATAGCCTGAATGCCATACCGAACACGTCGGCGGGCCAAAAAGCTACATTTCCCGCAAAACCTGGAGGATACAGCCCCGATTGTGGACTCACACGTGGCGGAATCTCCCCGGGGGCTCTCCAATATGGCGTCGCAGACGGAGGCCGCAGACCCGGCTGAGACGACACAGCTCGGATTTCCGGAGGTCATGGCTGCGATCGCCTCCTGCCAGGCTGCCTTGACGAGCAAGATAGAATCTGTGCAGTTAGATGTGAGTTTGATCCGAAAGGACCAAGACAAGCTTCGATCGAGGGTGTCTGAGGTGGAGGAGCGGGTGGGTCTGGCGGAGGACGCGGTCGCGGATCATGCTGCATCCATCCGCACGCTGCAGACTAAAGTCCGGGCTCTAGAATACAAGGTGGATGATTCCGAGAATTGGAACCGAAGAAACAATCTTCGGATTGTCGGCATGCCAGAAGGAGCTGAGGGGAAAAATCCTATGGTCTTTGTGGATGAACTACTGAAAACCCTGCTCCCAGCGGTGCAGTTTTCCCCCTTTTACACTGTGGAACGAGCGCATCGGATCCCTCCTGTTCCCGGACCGCCAGGTTCCAATCCCCGCACCCTGATTTTCCGTATGCTTAACTTCAGAGACCGGGGTGCAGTGCTGAGAGAGGCGCGCAGGGTAGGTGAAGTAAAATACCAAAATGCAAACCTGCTCTTTTTTCCAGACTATTCTGTAGAAACACAGAAACTGCGTAGGTCTTTTGACCAGGTTAAAGCATCGCTCAGGGCACGGAACATTAAGTATAGCATACTCTTTCCGGCCAGATTGAGGGTACAGGATGGCGAGACGGTAAAATTCTTTACATCTCCCCGAGAGGCTGCCACCTGGCTTGAGGCCCTGCCACAACACCGTTAAATGAGTGATTACTTTCGTTTTTCTTCAGTCTGTCCTGGAAATTACACTATTGTTTATAGCCCTCATTTATTAAGCTGCTACCTACTACTCTCAGTCAGCGATGGCAAATCTGGTGCAAACATCTGATGCTGTGCTACTTAACCGCACTGGATGCCCTGGCTGACAGAACTTTTACTGTGCACCTGGAATAGAGGAAGACCAACATATCAAAGACCCTCTAGGATCTACAAACTGCACCAGATGTTGTTCTGATAGCTATGTAAGATAAGGATGTCTTTGGAACGTGTATTCAGTGCCTCGCCACAAGGGATTTGCATGCAGTGAACTATCGAACTATAGATCCTGATGCCTGCTAGTATCTTACAAATGCTGAGGACAGGTGCAGGGAAATAACCAACCTGCAGGTGGTTTCCGGGGGGGAGGGGGTCCTATCTTATATTTTTCTGGTTTTAGTTCTATATTTTATTTTACATAAGCCTTTTATGCTAGGCTCTGAAATAAGATGTATAGAGCAGAGATCTGTGGTCTAGTAACTAAGATAAGTGCCCCTGCGATATTCCAGGAGAAAGGCTTACTGTAATTTATGTTTTCTATGTCAGCCTTGCAGTTAAAAGTGAATGCACCTAGTGCGGTAGTACTGTAACTAAGATATGTGCCCCTGAAATTAATCCAGGAGAAATGATATTCGTAACGTGCGCTGTTTTTGTTAATAACTGAGTTAAGAGAGAGAATGCCTAGTGCCTAGGTACTGTAACTAAGATATATACCCCTGCAACAGCCCAGGAGACATGATTCTGTACATCACATGATATTTTTGCTAATGGCTGAGTTAAGTGAGAGTGCGCCCAATGCCTCCACACTGTAACTAAGATATGTGCCCCTGCATTAGTCCAGGAGAAATATGTATGTGTTTATATTTTATGTCTTGTCAGCATCTCTGTTGTCTGGCTAGACAACCTCATCATATTTAAGTCCACGCCCCTACTACGGTTGTAATAGTTGGGATTTATGGGTATTGACACATCAACAGTTTCAAGGGGGTGTGGGGGAGGGGGGGAAGTTTTCTGCTGTTGCAGACACAAGGGAGTTAGATGTGTTCGTAGTTTTGTTACAAAAGGAGTTGCTCATAACACAAGAGGGATATTACGCCCTTCATTACAGTACAACTTAATGGCAGATATGTGGTTAATGTTATTTCTGTATGGAGTATATCATACTGGGACATGCTGTCCTCTCGGTGGGCTGGGGGATGGGTGGGACTTGCGGATCCGACTAACTGTACTTTTTGGCGCTCTGATAGATGACTGACATCTCCATTATTTCGTGGAATATCAGGGGATTAAATTCAGCCGTTAAGAGGTCTCTTGTTTTTAAATATATACAAAAATACTTACCTCACATATGCATTCTACAAGAGACGCATCTGATTGGCTCTAAAATTCTTGGGTTAAAAAAGGCCTGGGTGGGAGCACATTACAACTCTACCTACTCCGGCTATGCTAGGGGGGTGAGCGTTTTGATCCGCAGGTCCCTCCCATTTCAGATTCTTGATGTCAAGACGGACGTTGAGGGACGATACGTGATTATCCATATGACTGTACACTCTAGACGAATGGTATTGGTGGGTCTGTACCTCCCCCTCCTGCGAAGGCTCAACTTCTCTATGACATTATGCAAAATGTCATGGGTTACCATACTCAAGAAGTCTTTATTTTTGGGGACTTTAATTTGGTGCCTTCCCAGGAGGCGGATAGACTCAACCCCGCATCTCGGCAGAGCTGCAGAACTGGGCGAGTACTTTTGCGCTGACGGATGCATGGCGACATTTTCACCCTAGGGATCGAGAGTATACCTGCCACTCAGCTTCATACAGAGCCCTATCCCGTAAAGACTTGGCATATGTATCTGGGGGTGCACTCTGCTTGACGAGGGAGGTAAAACACTTGGCGCGGGGTATTTCAGACCATGCCCCCCTAAGCCTTGTCATCTCCTTGGGTAGACCTGCTGGCCCAAGGCTATGGCGTCTTTCTAGATATTGGGCGCTGGACGAGAGGATTCAGGAGGTACTGCCGGAAGCTATATGCAATTTCTGGCTGCGACATACTGAATCTGTGGACTCCCTGATCCTCTGGGATACTTTCAAAGCCTGGGTTAGGGGGGAATACTTATCCCGTATATCTTCACTTCAGAGGGAGGCTGGTCGGTCCCTGGAGCGGTTGGAGGGAGAGGCGAGGGAGGCTGAAGCTGCATATGTAAGATCCCCTACTGAACCTAATTACCATATATGGCAGAGAGTTCTGAGGGAACTTTCTTTATTTAATATAGAACAAACTAAGAAATCTATGCTACACTCAACGCAAAGGATATTTGAATATGGCAACAAAAATGGGAGATTATTGGCCTGGCTGGCACGTGGACAGATGGGAACCACACACATAGCGGGGGTGCGGGACGATAGTGGGGAGTTGCTGACCTCTCCAGAGGATATCAATGCTAGATTTTCCCGTTTTTTCAGTGATCTATACACTTCCAGAACTAGTGGTAACGCTTTGGCATTGCAGGAGTATTTGAATATTATCCCCTTTCCTACATTATCTGAGGAGCATAGGGCAATGTTGGATAAGGATATCTCCCTGGAGGAGGTACAGATTGCCATAAGTGGCTTGCAGAAATGAAAGACCCCGGGGGTGGATGGACTCCCTACGGAGTTCTACTCTCAGAATATGGAGCTGCTTGCACCTAAACTCACGTCCCTCTTTGCTGTACTGGCTGGAAGGGGTGCTCTGCCGGAATCCATGGAGGAGGCGGTCATAGTTTTGATCCACAAACAGGGTAAAGATCCTCAGGACTGCGCGTCCTACCGGCCCATTTCATTACTAAACATGGATACAAAAATTCTAGCCAAAATCCTTGCCACCCGCCTGTCCTCAATCATTTCTACATTTATCCACGTTGATCAGACCGGTTTCATGCCGGGCAAGGGGACAGATATTAATATCAGGCGTCTGTTCCTCAACCTGTCCATCGCCCATGATAATTGTGGGGATAGAGTGATCGCCCCCCTGGACGCTGAAAAGGCGTTTGACTCTGTGGAGTGGGAATATCTTGGGGAAGTGCTAGAGAGATTTGGCTTCGGCCCTGGCTTTCGCCAATGGATTAAATTGCTTTATAGAGCACCGAGGGCTAGGGTACGCACCAATAACAGGATCTCGGATCCCTTCCCACTTCACAGAGGCACTCGCCAGGGGTGCCCGCTGTCACCTAGTTTATTTGCTCTTGCCCCGGAACCGTTGGCGATTTTAGTTAGAGAATCCTCGGAGGTCAGAGGGATGCAGATTGGTAGACTTGAAGAGAAGATTTCATTATACGCGGACGACGCATTACTTTACTTGAATGATGCTGGACCATCTCTGATGGCCGCTTTGGACATTTTTGATAGATTTGGTGCTGCGTCGGGGATTCGAATAAATTGGTCTAAATCAGTCCTTTTCCCCCTGGATAGTGGGATCCCTGATGCGACGGGTGGTACGCCTCTCCAGTGGGTCTCAGAGTTCAAGTATCTCGGGGTTCGTGTATCCAGGGATGCTGCACAATACTATAACCTAAATATACTTCCTTTACTCCACCTCCTTAAAGAAAGGTGCCGTGCATGGTCTGGACTACCTCTGAATCTTCTGGGGCGTATAAACATCTTAAAAATTATGCTCCTACCCAAGTTCACGTACCTTTTTAGAAATAGCCCGATCTGGCTCCCGGCGTCCTTTTTTTGGGAAATAGATAAACAAATTATCTCCTTCATCTGGAATGTAGCTGTTCCGCGTCTAGCCAAGTCCACATTACAACTCCCTACACAGCTGGGGGGGCTTGCTCTCCCCAATTTCAGACTCTATTATTGGGCGGCGATGCTGGTGACGACGTACTGGTGGTTTGAGGGGAAACGTTCTAATGCGGCTGTATGTGTAGAGGCGGCGAAGCTAGGATCTTTACAAGAGTTGCAAAATTTGGTCTATAGGGGGGTAAAAGCATATGCGGAGCTTCCTGCTCCGACTAGAGCAACACTACAGGTATGGAAGATGGCTAGAAAGAGCTTCTCCCTTGTAGGACGTTGGGCGCCTGTCCAGCATCTTTGGGGAAATCCTCAGTTGCCCCATTATCGAACAATTCCTGATCCCCAGTTATGGGCAGGATTCGGAATCAAAACCCTAAGGGATATTATGCCCAATGGGGAATTGATGTCCTTTGCGCTTATGTCAAGGACATATAGGCTTCCGGGATGGATGTTTTTTCGATACGCTCAATTACGTCATGCGACTCGGGCACAATTCCCTGTCCCTCCTCTATTTCAATTAGACCCGTTAGAAGACCTGCTGTCCAGTAATGACCTAGTGAAACCCCTATCAGTCATATATAGCACGCTGCTGCCTAGGGATATACCCAAGATGGACAGGTTGTGGAATACGTGGAAATCAGACATCCCCACTTTGGATAGAGAGGACTGGGAGACTTGTCTGGAGCAAGGTCCCAAACTGGTAATATCGGCCAGAGATAAACTGACACAAACAAAATTTTTACACAGGGTCTATTTCACGCCGGCGAGATTACCCAAAATATACCCTGATAGGGATCCACATTGCCCTAGATGCCAAACCCAGATTGGTACGTATCTTCACATGTTCTGGGACTGTCCTGCTTTGACAAAGTTCTGGCTGGGAGTGTATGATCATTTAAACCTTAGAATGGACTTGTCAGTTCCTAAAACACCTGAGATGGCCTTACTGGGCATACATGAGGATGAACAAAGGTCGCATCATAGCAAAATTTTAATATCGCTCCTCTTCTATTACGCTAAGAAAGAGATTCTTGCTAGATGGACCTCTGCGGGCCCCCCGACCCTATCCTCCTGGGAAAAGAGAATTAACAACGCTCTGCTCCTCTATAGACTGACGTATACTAGTCGGGGATGCCCATGGAAGTATGAAAAGGTTTGGTTACCATGGATTAGCTGACAATGTATTGATGTGCCTGATAGGATTATCTAGCATGGTTTATAAAGAAATACTAAGCGAATTGGTGTAGATGCCTTGAAAGTAGTATGATAACAATTATGTGAGCAAGAGTTTACCTCTAGTCAAATATACGATCCGTAATTGTATGTACTTCTATACACATGGTCTGTTTACTCCTTTTTCTTTTGTACTGCATTTTATACTTTTCAATAAAGCACTCCTGATTGTTAAAAAAAAAAATGATCATTAGGCCAAACCAGTTTATGTCCTGACAATGTCATTTCTATGTTATAATAAAAAGTTACACTGTACCACTTCTATTCTTGAATTCTGTAGCTGAAGCTGACAACGTCTATTCTAGCTCTGTGTATCTAGAAAAATGCACAATGCAACAGAGATCTTCAGATCAAATAAATAATTCTTAATGTCTGCTGTATTTATATTGAACACTTTATGATTCATTGGAGATGTATAAAGCTATGCTATCATCAAGCCCAATGGATTTGTTAGGCTGAAAATAAAACAACCTATCTCTCCCAGTGTGTCACAGATGACCTGCCTACTGCTAAATGTCAATGTGAAACTTCAACTTAGCATTGACAATTTTACTTTAATGCTTAAAAGATTAGTTTCTGTTTGAGTTATTTTCCAGGCCCATTTGAAAACTGGGAATGAGTCACTTTTCTAAATCATTTTGCTATGTGTGTATACATTTGAGCTAGAGCTCAATTTATTTAATATACTATGTGTATTTGTATAAATGTATTGTGTAATTTGGCTTGAACTTTCATACTTTTCACAAAGAATGTCTAGCTTAACCGCTTCAACCCTGGAAAATTTTACCCCCTTCCTGACCAGAGCACTTTTTGCGATTTGGCACTGCGTCGCTTTAACTGACAATTGTGCGGCCGTGCGAGATTGCACCCAAACAAAATTGACATCCTTTTTTCCCACAAATAGAGCTTTCTTTTGGTGGTATTTGATCACCTTTGCGGTTGATATTTTTTGCGCTATAAACAAAAAAAGAGTGACAACTTTGAAAAAAACGCAATATTTTTTACTTTTTGCTATAAGAAATATCCCCCAAAAAATGTATAAAAAAAACTATTTTTCTCCTCAGTTTAGGCCGATATGTATTCTTCTACATATTTTTGGTAAAAAAAAATCGCAATAAGCTTATATTGATTGGTTTGCACAAAAGTTATAGTGTCTACAAAATAGGGGATAGTTTTATAGCATTTTTGTTATTCTTTTTTTTTTTTACTAGTAATGGCGGTGATTTGCAATTTTTATCGGGACATTATAGCGGACACGTTGGACAACTTTGACACATTTTTGGGACCATTGTCATTTATAAATTGATCAGTGCTATAAAAATGCATTGATTACTGTAAAAATGTCACTGGCAGGGAAGGGGTTAACACTAGGGGGCGATCAAGGGGTTAATTGTGTTCCCTAGTGTGTGTTCTAACAGAAGGGGGACTGTGTAAGGGAGATGACAGATCGCTTTTCATACTCTGTATGAACAGACGATCTGTCTCTTCTCCCCTCAGAGAACCAGAAACTGTGTGTTTACACACACAGATCCCAGTTCTCAGTATGCCCGAGCGATCGCGGGAGCCCGGCGGTGATCGCAACCGCTGGGCACTCGCATCGGCTCCGTGGGCAAGCAGGGAGCGCGTGCGTGCCCCTGGTGGCCAAAAAAGGAGGCGACGTAACGTGACGCCGATTCGCTCAGCCGAGCCATGTTGTCACAGTACAACTGCGGCGGCTGGTCGGCAAGCGGTTAGATAATACTTTCTCAGCTGCTTCTAACTGCTCCCTATAAGAAAACCCTCTTGCTCTGCTTGACCAGGAATTTCTGTTTTATATTCAATCTACAGCTCAACTTGAGCAAATATATCATATTGTGCATTGTCAATTTAAATGTAAAAGCAACAAGGTGATAATCATATTGTTGCGTATAATGGTGTCAGCCCCGTTTTGCTAAAATCTCTTACTAAGGCTGCGAAGGACTAGGCCAGGTGCTGCACTAAATTTGTAACCCAGCCCTACCATCATTTGAGTTCAGGGATGTTCAGGTCCAGGGGTGAAATAAAAGAGTATGAAACCTTGGCTGCAAATCAGCTAGTGCTGCAATTCTCCACCATGCATAACTAAATAAAATAAACAGGAAAGTGTTACGCAAAATGAGGAATCATACGAATAAACCACATACAATGTTTTTTTCTGAGCAGTAATTAATATTGCGTTCCAAATGAATAAAAAAAAAATTGGTACAAGCAGAAGTGTACCCTGAACTGAAGAGACATGACCATGAATGAAAGCTGTTGTCTTAGGAAACTGGGAGCTCATAGCAGACATAGGTAAGCTAATACAATACAGTATGAAAAATTAATAGTATATAATATACAGTAGAAAGAGCAGCGCATTCCACAGGGTAGAGCGGAGTGAAGTATGCCTCTCAGCATGAACCTCAGTGCTACAGATATTTAACTGAAAGCAGAGCAACGTGCAAATTGTTTTCTGTGCTCTTCTGCTCTTGCATTTCAGATACAGTGTGTAAAAAAAGAGGAATTTGGAGCAAATTACATACCCTTACAGAATTGTCACATACAGTACATTCTCTAAACAGGCTGCTTTCACACTGGGGCATTGGGGGCGTCGGCAGTAAAGCACCTATATTTTTAGCAGCGCTTTATTGTCATTTTAGCAGCGCAATTCGTCTGCTAGCAGGCGTTTTTAACCCCCCCTAGCGGCTAAAAATTCTTTTGACCCAAGTCCAGTCCAGGAACAAGAGGAAGAGGATTTCTTGGACCAAAATTTGGTTGCTTTAGTAATCATGACCAATTATGTCATATGCCATTGCTGTGGGAGCTCCAGGAGAATAATCTGGATGATTTTCGGAATTATCTCTGGATGGCGGACCCCTGCTTTAACCAATTGGCAGATAGCATGTCTAATTTTATTTGTTTTCCTTTTTTAATGCACAATAAAAAAAATGTGGAGAATAATACTTGGCTATGTGTCTTACTTCAAATGACAGTTTGGGAATAGGCAGTTACATTTAAAAAAATACAATGTAAAATTAACAAGGGACACCAACATAGTTATATCTTTTTTTTCTTTCAATAGGTTTTTATTTGCTTTACAATATAGTTACAATAATGATCATACGGTCATAACAGTTACATGGTAGGGTAACATACAGAAAACATAGCAGATGCATGCACAAGTGGTAAATTATACCCTATAAAGTAGACTTATAGCGTTGGACATTTCAAGGCATTAGAGTGTTGAGTATGCTTCGATTCCAACCAGCAGGTAGGATTAGTGAAGATAAGTATTATGCGGAGCCAGCTCTCCTCAGATACCCTAATGGGAGCAATCTGTGTCCGAGAGAGAGATCGGCCTTCTCATCGTTAAGGAAGGTATATTCATACATACTCAAGGTAAGGGTATTAGCCCAGTGTTCGTGTACCAGGAGGTTCAAGGAAACCATTGAGTAAGGGAGATTTGGAGTCGTCCTGAGCAGGACGCCATCATCCCTTCATATGTGCTGTACAGGTGAGTCAAGTCAATTACTTCAGCTATTGTTGGAGGGGTATGGTTTTTCCAGTGTCTCTTGATTGTTAGTCTTGCTGCTAGAAGTATGTGTATAATGGTATGTTGTAGTTTCAGAGGATATCCGTCAATTCCTAAGGATAGAATTGCAAGTGCTGGATTTGGTAGGGTCGTAAGTTGGTTAATATCTGAAATTATGCTAAAGACATCCGACCAGTATGAGAAAAGTTTGGGGCAACGCCAGAGGACGTGTAGGAGGTCCCCCCTTAGGCCGCATTGTCTCCAGCGTCTATCAGTGATGTTGGAATTGAATCTGGAAATCGTGGCTGGGGTGAGATACCATCGTAAGGTTATTTTGACCAATAGTTCCCACAGTGTGGAGCAACTGGTGGCCTGTATGCCCCGTACACACGGTCGGATTTTCCGATGGAAAATGTCCGATCGGAGTGTGTTGTCGGAAATTCCGACCATGTGTGGGCTCCATCGGACATTTTCCATCGGATTTTCCGACACACAAAGTTGGACAGCAGGAGATAAAATTTTCCGACAACAAAATCCGATCGCTTCAATTCCGACCGTGTGTGGCCTGTTCCGACGCACAAAGTGCCACGCATGCTCAGAAGAAATTCCGAGACGGGACAGCTCATTCTGGTAAACTTAGCGTTTGCAATGGATACAACACTTTCGTCACGCTGCAATGTTAGAAATGGTTTAATACAGCGCACTCTCTTCTTCTTTATAATGTGACAAGAATTAAGTAGTTTTGCTGTTCATATTCACACACACGTCTTACAAAGTTTTATTTGTATTTTTTTAGTGGGATTCCCTGAATACCGTATTTATCGGCGTATAACACGCACCGGCGTATAACACGCACCCCAATTTAGGAGGGAATTTTAAGGAAAAAAAAACTTTTAGGAGGGAAGTTGAAGGGAAAAAAAACCTTACATTTAAATGCCCATCATTGCAGCCTTGTCAGTGCAGCCTTGTCAGTGCAGCCATGTCAGTGCAGCTTGTCAGTGCAGCTTGTCAGTGCAGCCTTCCCCAGTGCAGCCTTGTCAGTGCAGACTTCCCCAGTGCAGCTTGTCAGTGCAGCCTTCCCCAGTGCAGCCTTCCCCAGTGCAGCCATGTCAGTGCAGCTTGTCAGTGCAGCCTTCCCCAGTGCAGCCTTGTCAGTGCAGACTTCCCCAGTGCAGCTTGTCAGTGCAGACTTCCCCAGTGCAGCCTTCCCCAGTGCAGCCTTCCCCAGTGCAGCCTTCCCCAGTGATCTCAGCCATTCTGGGCTTCAAAATCGCCGACCGTGATTTGAAAATGGCGCCGCCGGCGCCGAAATACACAGCGCCGGTCCTCGGCTCTTTCCGGCGGCTCTCGTTCACTTTCGGCTTCACTCGTAGTCCCAAGCGGCTAGGTTCGGATAGCTCCGCTCGGGACTACGAGTGGAGCCGAAAATGAACGAGAGCCGCCGGAAAGAGCCGAGGACCGGCTCTGTGTATTTCGGCGCCAGCGGCGCCATTTTCAAATCGCGGTCGGCGATTTTGCAAATGTGACAGGTCGGGATCGCAGGGGATCGGCGTATAACACGCACCTGCGATTTTCCCCTGGTTTTAAGGGGAAAAAAGTGCGTGTTATACACCGATAAATACGGTATATTGTTATTAGTTGTCACATCTGACAGTTTTATATTATTTATTTATTTTTTTTTGGATTTTCAGCCTTTTTTTTTCTTTAATGTTTGAATTTTTTCCAAGGCTGATCTTTGTTCAATGTTATTTTTATTTTTACTCCAGAATAATTTTGTGTGTGTTTTGTGTGTCAAGTTACCCCAACACCATTGATATCTTGTATTATTTAATCTCCAGGAGATTGTTTGGTGTTGGTGTCCCTTGTTCATTTCACATTGTATATTTGAAATGTACCTGAATCCTCACAAACCAACTGTCCTTTTTGACGTAAAACACATAGGAGAGTATAATCCAAAACAAAAATCCTTTATTAAGGGATCAGAACCAAACAAAGAGGAAGGCAACACTGGATCAACATGAGAAATTAGCCTGGGACCCCCACGGCAGACATCAATTCTTCAACATCAAAATTGGTGGCCGGGGAGTCCATATGTAAGGGAGGGCAGTCTGGTCAAGAATTCACAGAGATCCGGATAGCCAGACTGAACCCAGGGCAATCACTGTCTGGTCTTCCTTCCACGCTTCCTTCTGGGCTGTGGCTCTGCAGTTGGAGATGTGGCAGGAGGAGGAGTAGGACCTGGAGGAGGAGGAGGACTGGGAGGACCTGGAGGAGGACTGGGGGGACCTGGAGGAGAGGGAGGAGGACCTGCAGGAGGAGGAGGAGGACCATCACAAAGGTGTGTCTGAGGTGTCATTTGGCCCCTCATACCTTTCTCAAGAGCCTCCAATATGAGGGCCTCACACATGACTTGTTGGCCCTCCTCCATCCTCTGCATTTTATATGCAATGAAGGCAGCAATGTTCTCCTCCATGGTGTGGGATGCTCCCAGGACCTCTGTGGCCCTCCAAAAGAATCCTATAGCAGCCTCCTCTAGGGCACTCCTCCTACTGCCACTTTCTCTTTCCAGGGGGGGTGGAGGGACCTGCAGATCAGCCAGCCGGCTCGGCCTGGCCACCTCCTGGCTGCGACTTCCCTGTGTATGAAAAAGGGACATGGTTTTATGTTTTGCATCATCAATCCCAATCCTAAATTAATACTCCCAACTAACATCTAGTTAACATCATTGATTGGTCAAGCAGAAATATTTAGAGGAATGCTATACCTGGCTCAATCTGGGCTCCTCCACATGTGGCCTGGAAGGCCCAGGTTGGGCGTCAGAAGCCTCAGCCGGGGGGCAAGGAAGCGTGGAAGGAAGATTGGAGAGGGATGGCCTGGGTTCAGTCTGGCCTGCCAGAAAGTGCAGCCTGACGTAGTACAACATCCTGGGGACATAGATGTCATCTGTTGCTCCGGATCTCTGTGAATCCAGGACTTTCTTGCGCTCCCTCAGATATGTACTCCTCAGGCAACCAATTAATATCTTTAAATAGGTGATGTCTGCCGTGGGGATCACCTGCTTCACAATTTCACACAATTGCTCCAGTGCTGCCTTCCTCTTTGCTTGGTTCTTGAAATGGGGGTGGTTAATCTCCCACAGACAGGGCAGCTCCCTTAGCATCTCTAGGAATACTGACATGAAGTCATTATCTTTGAGTAGCATATCCATGTTCACTGCAAGACACAACACAAGACAAAGCCTAATGTCAGACAAAACTCTCCTAATCTTGTTACAATATAGGCCTCAATCTAGAAGCAGTATAGGCACAAGTTTGTCTCTTACCTTCGTTCTTACGATCGGCGCGTCCAATGCTCCTTCCTCCGCTCACAGATCGTATGTAATACGCACGCATGTTACGCTTTATACACACTGCGCATGCGTGTAACTCCGCCCGCCTGTGACGTTCTTTCTAGTCTATTCCCCGCCCTTTTTCATTCGGCGCAGTGGGTGAAGAGCATGATGGCGGAGTTAGAGCAGGTGTGTGCTAATTATAGCAACGAGGAGGAGGAGGAGGAAAGCCCAGATCCGGACACGTCCCGATCCAGAAGGAGACGTTTTAAGGCCACAAATATGTCCTTTGGGGAGATGTTGGAGATGGTCGACATCATGAGGAAGTCCGACTATGACGGGAAGTATGGGCCTTACCCCAACCCCAACATCAGAAAGGCCAAGATCATGGCGAAAGTTATCAAAAGCCTTCACAGGAATTTCGGGGTCCGAAGATCGAAAGATCAGCTCAGGAAGCGGTGGTCGGACCTGAAGTTAAGAGAGCCAGAGCAGTACCGAAAGATCCGGAGAGTGCTGCAAAAAAGTAAGTAGTTGTGCTGTGTTCCTATTCTTTCTGTCTTTATTCCGTTCGTGCTGCTCCATGTGCTTTTATTAATTGTAACGTTTAAAAGGGCAACTTTAATGTTCATGGGCCCATTATTCTTTCGTATCAAACATTTTTCTTTCGGCCTCTAAAACACCATTGTTTAGGCCATATGCATTTTCCCACATTTTTTTTGGGCCTACTTGGATGCCAAATATTTGTTTGTGTAGATGGGTTTGTTACTAGAATGAAATGCCAACTAGATTGTGTGTAAGGAGAGGACACTGAGCAGCTGTTTTCACATCTGGACACTGGAGCACTAGTGTGGGACCCCAGAACACCATTTTTATTAGGGGGGCCACACAGGTGCTCCAGTGTATACTATAGGGGGGCTACATCTGTGAAGCTTGTACTAAACAGGTAAAGTATTGCAGCTTGACAAAGGCCAATAAAAAATATACATATTGGAACTCTGCTAAAATAGACAATTGTTCCCCACTTCTAAGCAATGTTTACTATTTCTAGTTCTGCCATCAAATATCTGTGTGCTAATTATACAATTTTTGGTTTACATAGGGGAGAAAAGACTCGGAGGACACCCCTCATCCGAGGAGACCAGAGACCCCCCACCTCTGGAAGAAGGTGTAATACCCCAAACCCAAGCTGAGCAGGAGGAAGAAGAAGATGTGGTGGAGATTGGCACCACAACAGGTGAGTGTCTGCGACCACAGGCTCAGGTAAAAGAGATGGATGGTGGCAGATTTTTGAGACCTGTTTTTTTTTCTTTCTCTCTTTTTAGGTGATCGTGATGTGAGGGATAGAGAATATTTCACATCAGAAAGTGCCCAGATCCTGATCGGGGAGATCATGGGGTGTAATGCCGAACTGCAAAACATCCAGCAAAAAATCAATGATGTTATTAAAAAAAATAATAACATCATTGATGTTTTGGGGCGAATTTAAAACCCCACAAAATCACTTTTTGGATTGTGGTCCAATCTTTTAAATTTTTTTGCAATGTTTTGAAAAGCCAAATTTGGAGGATGCACACAGTGTGTGAACATGTGCTATCTGCCATCACGGGAGATCAATGGACGCGTTTTGGGGGTGCAACCCCTTCCTCAATTATAAAGTCGCGTTGAGGAAGGGCTTGCTCCCCCAAAACACGTCCCTTGATCCCCCCTGATGGCAGATAGCACATGTTGACATTCGTAAATTGGTGTGCATCTTCCAAATTTGGCTTTTCCAGGGGTGATTTCCCCCCATCTGAACGCTATATCAAACCCAGTTCCTAAATACTGATGTCTGATATAGCCTTCAGGTTTTACCTAATGTGAACTTTGTAAGTTCAAGTTTTTTGGCTTTCTTGTTGGTTTTACACAGGCCTGTTTTATCTGAAATGGACATTTCGAATTTTGCTAATGCTACTGCAAAAATTGTTATACAACAAACATGTTGGTTTGTTTTAAAAACCTTTGGTAAATGCACATGTGACTGTGCAGGTATAAAAAGGGGCTTACTCAAGAATGTGTGGATTATTGTCTCAACACTACAACACTTTTGGGGTGATGTAATAGCTGTTTTATGCAAAAATGGGGGTTATTTCCTAAGGGCAAATCCTCTTTGCACTACAAGTGCAGTTTCAGTGCAGTTGCAAGTGCACTTGTAGTGAAATGTGTTTTTGCATTTAGGAAATAACAGCTAACAGTGCTTTGTATAAGGTTACCCAATCACGACATTTTCTGCACTCAAAACATTTATGTCAGGGTCAGCTAAAACAAACACAAGCAGTAAATGTCCACAAAGAATTTTTTTTTTTTAATTATAAAAAGGCTTCACATATTGTCTGGCATATTGATAGCCCCCTACCCGCAAAGAACTCCAGGTAGCATAACCGGACATCACGGGCACTCAGGGAGGGCAAGCCAGGACGGCCACTTTCAAGCGCCGTCAGTGTGGTTTGATGTAGGATTCCGGCCTCAGGCCCAACTGAGCCAGCATAGTTGGCCGAATGTTTCCGTAAAAAGTTATGGAGAACACAGCACACAAGTATTATATGGTTCAGTTTATACTCCGCCATATGGATAGGTGTCAGAAATAGGAACCGCCTGGCCAGGATTCCAAATGTGTTCTCCACCACTCTTCGGGCTCTGGCCAGCTGGTAATTAAAAACCCTCTGTTCCGGGGTGAGGGTCCTCATTGGGAATGGCCGCATCAGGTGGTCCCCCAGCGCAAATGCTTCATCAGCAACGAACACAAATGGGAGTCCTTCCACATTGTCCTCTGGAGCTGGCAAGTCCAAGCTGCCATTCTGGAGACGCCTGTAAAACTCCTTCTGGGCGATGACTCCACCATCGGACATCCGGCCATTCTTCCCCACGTCCACATACAAGAAGTCGTAATTAGCTGACACCACTGCCAACATCACTATACTATTAAACCCTTTGTAATTATAATAGTACGACCCCGAGTTGGGTGATGGGATGATGTGGACGTGTTTCCCATCAATTGCCCCTCCGCAGTTAGGAAAGTCCCACCGCTGGGCAAAGTGGGAGGCCACAGTCTGCCATTCCTGTGGCGTGGAAGGAAACTGTTGAGGAAAAAACAATAAACATTACTATTTTTACTCTGAAACATGGCAAGCAGATTAGACACAAACATTATGGGGCAACCTCCAGATAGCATTTATTAAGGGGAATTTAACAACACCAAAGTATAAGATACACCTATCATATTACCCCTCCCCCCCTCTCATGGGCCATTTCTAACATTATAGGGGGTGTGTGGAAATCTTGGACAGGTAACCCTCTTCACTTCATTGAGAGATGAATGCCTAAATAATGTGTATTACTTGGAACAGCCCCTCCTTAGTTACACTATTGGCAGCCCACTGGACAGGTAAGAAGTGTTATAATACAAAGATATAAATACACACTGTACACATTTGAGGACATTTAGACATTCTGCTATTACCTATCAAGATAATAATAGGAACTTTACAAATACAAAAACTTTAAACAGTACCATTGGAAAGTATACAGGCAGGCCCTTGCACTACATGCTTTGGGGAATTCATCCATAAATCTGACCAGTAAAGAGGTGGGTATAGTGTGTATGGGTTTGGCAAAGTCAGCAGATAGATGATTGAGGATAGAGAATTGAGATCAGCTGACTTAGCAGTTGGGGGAGGGAGGGTTACTAAAAATTATTTGGGGACACCACAAAAAAAAGCCTATGGCACTCTGCCTGAATTTAAAGCTAAAATAACATTTCCAAACATTTTAGGGGGTGTTTGGGGTAAAGAACTACTATGGAGCTGATAAAATACATTGTTAAGTGACTACATGAGGTGAATATAGGGCAGGAGACACCATGCTGGGGATGTTATTGAAGGGCAAATATGTATGAAGGACCTAAAATAATAATTACATAAAAATCCAGCATGCATGAGGACAAAGGGGACATTCACAGCATATTACAAGCATGGTAATTAGGGAATGAGGAAAGAAATACAATATATTATCAAACATTCAATACAATAAAATGTGATATTAAAGGATAAAAATCTTACCTTCATATACTCCTTCTGCAGGACCTGTATGATGGCAGAACAGGTCTCTGGGATAATAATCCCCAGAGCCTGGGGGGAGATGCCTGTCGAGAACTTCAAGTCCTGCAGGCTTCTCCCTGTGGCCAAATACCGCAGGGTAGCGACCAACCTCTGCTCCGGAGTGATGGCTTGCCTCATGCAGGTATCCTGCCTGCTGATATAGGGGGTCAGCGAAGCCAACAAACGGTGAAACACGGGGTCCGTCATCCTGAGAAAGTTCCTGAAATCATCAGGATTATTCTCACGGATCTCGCGGAGCAAAGGCATATGAGAGAACTGGTCACACTGAAGCAACCAATTCTTGGTCCATGAACTCCTCCCCACCCTGTTCATGGACTGGACTTGTGTCAAGGTCAGGACCCCAACACCAAGCCCCCGCACAGCACGAACTCTACGAGGAGTACGCATACGAAACATGGCTAGAAAATGGTCGGCTGCTCAGAACGAAGTAACAGAACGCACTGAAGAACAGCAATGCCTGTGAAGAGCGACCTGAAAAACAGTAACGAACGAACAAGAATACAATGACTACCTAAAGTCACACGGAACTTGCTGCACGCACTGAAGAGCAGATACAAACCCACAAGCACAAACTGAACGGCAGAAAATGATCTGAAAGCCACAAGTCTGAAAAAGCGCGAATCGTCTCTCACCAAACTTTTACTAACACGAGATTAGCAAAAGGAGCCCATAGGGTGCCGCGCTTGGTTCTGAACCGGCCTTTTCTAGTCTCGCCGTACGTGGTGTACGTGACCGCGTGGTTGGTGATCGGAAATTCCGACAACTTTGTGCGACCGTGTGTAGACAAAAAAAGTTTGAGCCAACATCCGTCAGAAAAAATCCTAGGATTTTGTTGTCGGAATGTCCGAACAAAGTCCGACCGTGTGTACGCTCTATTAGAGTGATGCTGCATGCCCTATGCCACTGCAGTGAGGTGAAGGATTGTTTTAAATCGGCTTCCCATTGTAAGTGGGGAGCAGATTTGGCAAAGTTGGTCTTCTGTTGAAAGATGTTGTAGAACAGTGTGATACCTTTTTTCAGTGGTGGGCTGGAAGATAGGAAAGCCCATGCTGGAGTTGGGATAGTTTGGTGGATATGTGTTAAGTGCATAAGGCAGTGTCTGATTTGTAAATATTGGTACAGGTCAGTTTGAGGTAAGTCGAATTCTTTTTGGATAGAAGTAAAAGAAATGAGAGAGCCTTTGACGTTAAGGCTATGAAGATGTTATGCCTTTTTTAGTCCAGGCTGTAAAGGAGACCTGGGCTATGAGATGGTTTAGTGCTGATAATGGAATGTCTAGGGTGATGTTCGGTGTGCATTGCTGGGCTTGTTGAAGTAGTCTTATCCAAGTTTTAATCATCACTATCATTGTTGGAGCAAAGTAGGATGGAATTCACGCTCCCAGTTGGACACTGTATAGCTATAGCTTTATGGGGTTGTGTGGGCTGTATGTGGATTCTATAGAACCCCAGTTTATTGATGGGGATGGCAGGAATCATTCTTTCAATTGGGTCAATATAGAGGCCGAGTAGTAGTCATGGAAGTCTATGTACCCCACTCCCCCGCACATTCTATGTTTGATCAATTTTGAGTGAGAACATCTGGATTTCTTCCCACTCCAAAAAAATCTCGACAATAAGGATTGGAGGGACTTAAAGTAGCTGGCAGGGATTGGGATAGGGAGAGTTCTGAAAAGGTAAGGTATTTGTGGGAGTTGGATCATTTTGAACGCAGCAAGTTTTCCCCACCAGGAGAATTCTAATTTGGCCATATTTTGAAGATCGCTCTGAAGTTTGGATCATAGGGGTAGGTAGTTATGTTGGAAGAGGGATTTTGTGGACCTTGTGAGTTGGACACCTAAATAGGGAATGCTAGACTCTGCCCACTTGTATGGGAATTGGTTTTGTAGAAGGTTTCTGGTTACCGCATCTATTCCGTGATCAAGTTTATGGGATTTAGTTGCATTTGCTTTGTAGTAAGATACCAAACCAGGTTAGGTTTTTTGGACTTCAGGGAGGGATGACGCTGGGTGGGTTAGCATTAAAATTACATCATCTGTAAATATGCTTATTTTATGAGTTTGATCACCAATGTCAATGCCTGTTATTTTGCGGATGGACCTGATGTGCTCAGCTAAGGGCTCCATTACTAAGTTGAAAATTAAGGGGGATAGGGGGCAACCCTGCCTTGTACCGTTTGTGATGCAAAATGAGGTGGATAGAAGGTTGGACGTGTATACCTGTGCTGATGGGTTGGTATAGAGAGCTAGTATGGCTTGGAGGATTCGGCCCCTGAAGCCAAATTTCTGTAGGGCTAGGGATAGATAGTTCCAGTTGACTCTGTCAAACGCCTTCTCTGCTTCCAGAGATAGAAGCAGAGAAGGCGTTCCTGTTGAGTTTGTGTGGTGAATGATGTTAATCAATCTTCTGGTTGCATCAGAGGTCTGGCGACCTCTAGTGAAACCAGTTTGGTCCCTATGAATTAGTGAGGGGAAGATATCCATAAGTCTATTTGCTATCAATTTTGCATATATCTCAAAGTCAAGATTCAGCAGAGATATGGGACGGAAATTTTGGGGAGTGTTGGGTTCTTTTCCTGGTTTCGGTAGCGTGATCACAAGAGTAGATATAATTTTTTCCGGGAAAGAGGAGGATGATGTTGCCTGGTTATATAATTCACACAAGTGTGGGGTTAGAATGGGGTTATATGTTTTGAAGTATTCCCCAGTGAAGCCGTCTGGGCCTGGAGATTTGGAGTTTGAAAGTCGTTCAATGTTTTTTTGAACTTCGTCTGCAGTGAAGGGTGTGTTTAGGTACGAAAGATGATCAGATGTTAAGGAGGGGAGTTCAATGTGATCAAGAAAAGATTGAATCTCTGTTTGGTCAGGTTGGGGAGTGTTGCCATCTACTTTAAGGTTTTAAAGTTCACCATAATAGGTGCTGAATGCATCGGCTATAGATTGATGGTTTAGGAGTTTGTCATGGGTGTTCGGGTGTGCTATTCTAGACTTTACTCGGTGTCCTTTAGTTCGGTTGGTCATGGCTTTCCCGGCTTTGTTATTCGTTAAATATGAACTAGCCTTTAGTTTCCGTTGTTTCATTTTAAAGCTTTCGAGAAGCAATAATGGAAGCTCGTGTCTTAGTTTAAAAATCTGGGATTGATCAAAATCCCAAAACTATACCTCTCACACGTGTACAGATAGAGATAGCGGCGCTAATATAAATTGTGTAAAATAATGGGTCAGAGCAGTATAATGCCTACGACCCTCTACTTATGCATAAAAATAATAATAATAGTGTCATGAAAAATATTAATTTTATCATGAAAAGAAATTTCCTTAACACCCAGTGAAAAGTGTCACTATAAATAATAAATTACAAGAAATGAATGATCAAGTTCAACAGTTGTTTTTCAATCTTCTTGTGAAAAATCTTCTACTCTTCCACCACACCGCCGTGATAGTGACACCACTCCCTCTGAAGAGCGCACTCACCAGATTGTATAGCCTCCCACTCTCGTGTTTGGCAAAACAGCAATTGAACCACACCTGGGTTGCATGTGATGAACCATGATTCCAATCAAGCCAGCTCCATGTGTGAAAAAATGAATAAAGTGCTCCACATAGCGTGATACCATTTTGACAGATTTATTAAAATCACTTCAAACACACTTCAATGGTTACACTCACTTTCAAACCATGGGCATGGTTACACGGCATTCCATCGCACTGACATTAGATGCCACTGTCTGAGGAGGACTACACCGATCGGATGGCTGGGCCTTAGAAGGTTGGGTGAGAGATACACCAGTTTACACTTCAGGTCCGCTGTGACCGCTGTGCACCGTTGGATCACTGATCCTGTTGCTTGCTGTGCTTGCTGTGGATTTCTTTTTAAAGGCCTTTATGTTTCAGTTTAAAAGTGAGTGTAACCATTGAAGTGTGTTTGAAGTGATTTTAATAAATCTGTCAAAATGGTATCACGCTATGTGGAGCACTTTATTCATTTTTTCACATATGGAGCTGGCTTGATTGGAGTCACGGTTCATCACATGCAACCCAGGTGTGGTTCAATTGCTGTTTTGCCAAACACGAGAGTGGGAGGCTATACAATCTGGTGAGTGCGCTCTTCAGAGGGAGTGGTGTCACTATCACGGTGGTGTGGTGGAAGAGTAGAAGATTTTTCACAAGCAGATTGAAAAACAACTGTTGAACTTGATCATTCATTTCTTGTAATTTATTATTTATAGTGACACTTTTCACTGGGTGTTAAGGAAATTTCTTTTCATGATAAAATTAATATTTTTCATGACACTATTATTATTATTTTTATGCATAAGTAGGGGGTCGTAGGCATTATACTGCTCTGACCCATTATTTTACACAATTTATATTAGCACCGCTATCTCTATCTGTACACGTGTGAGAGGTATAGTTTTGGGATTTTGATCAGTCTATGTATTTATTTAAGTGGCAGCTTTTTTTCACTGTACACTGTGGATGTACACATATTTTGTATTCATTTACACATCTTTTATATAGCTTTGCACTTTTCTTTGGCGCAGTGGAGTAAGAGAGATTCAGGGGCGGTTTATTTGTATATCTCTTGCTACAAACCAAAAATCTGGGATTGTAAGGCCGGTGAAGGCTGTGATTTATTTTTTAAATCTGCGTCTGCTATAGATGCAGTCAATTCTTCTAGTTTCTGCATCCTTTTTTTCTTGAAATTGGAGCCCAATTGTATAAAGAAAAAAGCAAAATTTTCAAACTAGAACTCAAAAAGTCAGTAGGTGGATTCAAGATACTGACCAAGTGTTGGGGTAATGTTCAACAGAATAAACAAACCAGGGGAAGCTTAGCTAGTAATCGGACCGGGGATTTAGGTCGTTGGTGTAGTTAGTCACCGTGGGATACTTAATTTTCCTTTAGACTTACAAAATTCCCTTTGCTGGTGTCCCTGATGCTGTGGGCCAGAGTTGAAGGGTGTCTTGTTCCTGGGAGATCAGGAATTATTTCCCAGGAGTGCAGAAGTCGGAGGCCATCTTTAGGGTTAGATACTGTGTGTGATGTCCCATTTGTTGTAATCACCGCTGTAGCCGGGTGGTGCCGTTTATATGGTATTTTGTGACTATTAAGGGCCTTAGTGATCGTTTTCATGTGTCTACTTAAATTGAGGGTGTACTATGAGAGATCCACATAGAGGTGTACCCCATTATAAGGTGCTGGGAGATCCAGAGCAGATCTGGCTTTTGCCAGTAGCTTCTCTTTGGTAGGGAAAAAATGGACCTTCATCAGAATATCCCTAGAGACTGAGGCATCTAGATGTTTTGGCTTTGGTATGCGGTGTATGCAATCGACGATACGTTCAATCGGCGATACCTCAGGGAGCAGCTTGTCAAACCTGTCTGCCACATACTTGTGTAAGTCAGATGAGGGACCGATTTGGGTACTCCTCTGATTTTAACATTATTTCTCCTTGTGCGGTCCTCGAGGTCCGCGAGTTTTGCCTTAATCCAATTGGTATCATCTGCTTGATCCTTATAAGCATCTATAAGCTCGTTCACTCTGGTGGTACATTCATCCATTTTGTGTTCAATGTGCTGTACCCTCTCCCCCATGCCTTGCATCTCAGATGTGAATTTGTGGATTAGGGTGGACAGATTAAACATCAACACTTATCAACAACACTAATCAACAATAATCGCATAAAAAATCTGACAAGCTGGCTGTACCCAAGTTGATCGATCAATCAACTTGGGTATAATCAGCCTGCCGATACATGGTTCAAATCTTGGCCGGTCCCTGCTAAACCTATGGCTGGCATAAGGCTTCATTCACACCGGCAATGACATACATACCTTTACATGTGCTTATTAGACACTTCTAGATGCATGCAATGATTTTAAATGGTGTATTTCACACTGTACCTCTGTCCACCCTAATCCACAAATTCACATCTGAGATGCAAGGCATGGGGGAGAGGGTACATCACGTTGAACACAAAATAGATGAATGTACCACCAGAGTGAACGAGCTTATAGATGCTTATAAGGATCAAGCAGATGATACCAATTGGATTAAGGCAAAACTCGCGGACCTTGAGGACCGCACAAGGAGAAATAATGTTAAAATCAGAGGAGTACCCAAATCGGTCCCTCCATCTGACTTACACAAGTATGTGGCAGACAGGTTTGACAAGCTGCTCCCTGAGGTATCGCCGATTGAACGTATCGTCGATTGCATACACCGCATACCAAAGCCAAAACATCTAGATGCCTCAGTCTCTAGGGATATTCTGATGAAGGTCCATTTTTTCCCTACCAAAGAGAAGCTACTGGCAAAAGCCAGATCTGCTCTGGATCTCCCAGCACCTTATAATGGGGTACACCTCTATGCGGATCTCTCACAGTACACCCTCAATTTAAGTAGACACATGAAAACGATCACTAAGGCCCTTAATAGTCACAAAATACCATATAAACGGCACCACCAGGCTACAGCGGTGATTACAACAAATGGGACATCACACACAGTATCTAACCCTAAAGATGGCCTCCGACTTCTGCACTCCTGGGAAATAATTCCTGATCTCCCAGGAACAAGACACCCTTCAACTCTGGCCCACAGCATCAGGGACACCAGCAAAGGGAATTTTGTAAGTCTAAAGGAAAATTAAGTATCCCACGGCGACTAACTACACCAACGACCTAAATCCCCGGTCCGATTACTAGCTAAGCTTCCCCTGGTTTGTTTATTCTGTTGAACATTACCCCAACACTTGGTCAGTATCTTGAATCCACCTACTGACTGATCATCTCCTGTATCATGTCTGCAGTCTCTGACCATCTCCTGTATCATGTCTGCAGTCTCTGACCATCTCCTGTATCATGTCTGCAGTCTCTGACCATCTCCTGTATCATGTCTGCAATCTCTGACCATCTCCTGTATCATGTCTGCAGTCTCTGACCATCTCCTGTATCATGTCTGCAGTCTCTGACCATCTCCTGTATCATGTCTGCAGTCTCTGACCATCTCCTGTATCATGTCTGCAGTCTCTGACCATCTCCTGTATCATGTCTGCAGTCTCTGACCATCTCCTGTATCATGTCTGCAGTCTCTGACCATCTCCTGTATCATGTCTGCAGTCTCTGACCATCTCCTGTATCATGTCTGCAGTCTCTGACCATCTCCTGCATCATGTCTGCAGTCTCTGACCATCTCCTGCATCATGTCTGCAGTCTCTGACCATCTCTTGCATCATGTCTGCAGTCTCTGACCATCTCTTGCATCATGTCTGCAGTCTCTGACCATCTCTTGCATCATGTCTGCAGTCTCTGACCATCTCTTGCATCATGTCTGCAGTCTCTGACCATCTCTTGCATCATGTCTGCAGTCTCTGACCATCTCTTGCATCATGTCTGCAGTCTCTGACCATCTATTGTAGTGTGTCTTACACACATACAAAAATGACATTTAATTCCTGCAAGGCTATTTAAAAACACCAAAACATATTCAAAAAATATGGGGATTTGGTCACACTATATGGCAGCCCACTTACTGTGTCAAAGTACCCCATTATTAGTGGGTCCTACGCTAGTAAAAGAATGAAAGGTCCTGCGTCTCAACCATGGGAGATACACTCCTCTTTTTTATGGGAGAACTGAAGAGACTCCTCCTATGAACTGGTGGACAATTGGGGGGGGGGGATTTCTCCCATAAAGAGGAGTGTATCTCCAATGGTTGAGACGCAGGATCTTTCATTCTTTTATTAGTGTAGGACCCACTAATTAAGGGGTACTTTGATGCAGTAAGTGGGCTGCCATATAGTGTGACCAAATCCCCATTTTTTTTTAATATGTTCGTTTTTTTTTTAAATATCCTTGCAGGATTTTAATGTCATTTTTGTATGTGTGCGCTGTAATATTTTTACTGTTTGTTGGTCTTATCAGCACCATCTTGAATGTAAACGCATTGTAGGGTGTGCCCCCCAAGTATGATTTTGTTTTTTTACACATACAGAACTCACATTGTGTGTGTGTGTGTGTGTATAATATATCTCTATATCTCTATATATATCTATATATATCTCTATCATTTTATGCAATAAATGGGCATGTAGCCATTTACTTTCCGGAAAGAGGGAGAGGAAAGGGGGCAAGAAAGGAAATGAGAGAGGGGAAAAAAGAGAGAATGCATGGAAAAGAGGGGGAGAAACATAATAAGAGAGAGAACAAGAAAGATGGATAGAGAGAGAGAGATGGGGGAAAAAAACAAGAAATTATGATAGAGAGAAATAAAGGGGAAAGAAAGGAGAACAAAGAGGAGTGGTACATCCTAAAATGTACCATAAGGGGTTTAATACAGTTTGAGTGGAAGAGACTCGGGGAGCGCTAAATGTCCGCCGCTTAGGGTGCAATTTACTTGCCTACCTTGGGTGCTGACAACCCACGCTACGTCCCTGGGGCTGGTATGAAATTATTTCCAGGGCTGGTTTTTATTCCCAGTCCGGCCCTGGGTATTTGTTGTATAACTTTTGCCCATGTTAGGTTCTTTGTTTGCCCCCCCCGGACCAGGGGGAGGGTGTTTGTCCCATCTGTAATTTGGTAGCATGCACAGGGGGGGTGGCTTATTTTGTGCTAGCCGCATTTGGGTTGTTCTAGGCATGCTCAGGGACTTTGGTTTTTTGCTGTGGCTTTTGGTGTGTGAAATGCATTTGGGTTGTTCTGGGCATACTAAGGGACTTTGGTTTTTTGCTGTGGCTTTTGGTGTGTGAAATGCATTTGGGTTGGTCTGGGCATGCTCAGGGACTTTGTTTTTTTTTGTGTAAACAGCACTTGGATTTTTCTGGGCATGCTCAGAGAGTGTGTTTTTTGGGTTAGTAATTTAAGGACATCCTTAACAGGTGTACCCACTTTGAAGTTCTGTCTCTACACTGGGTGAACTTGCATTTTGTGTGTTTCGTGGACTGTACATGTGTTTTTCAATTGCTTCATTAGCACACAAACCTATAGAGTCAAAAAAAGGGGTGATTGGCGCTGTTCCACTGAAAGTGTCTAAAGTGCAAATAACTAGTGTGGTGTATCAAGTAAACTGTGAAAAAAACTAAACATAACTAACAATATGCAGGATCGAAAAAACACAATTGAGTGGGAATTCCTGAAGTGTGTGCGACACCTGCCCCCATAAAAAGTGCAGCGTGTGTTAACTCCTTATTAAACAAGAGGTGATCAAAACCTAGGTGAATTAAAAGGGTGAAATGAATTCCCAAAAAATCTATAAAGAAATCCTTAAAAAACATATACTAATCATAGAAAACATCAATCGTGCATAAATTAAAATAAACATAAAACAAGACATATGCGTATCACGTGGCCACGCCTTACGCGTTTCGTCATCCAGACGTCATCTGAGGCGCCTCAGATGAAGTCTGGATGACGAAACGCGTAAGGCGTGGCCACGTGATACGCATACGTCTTGTCCTTCTGCTTTACTTCCGGGTGTGAAGCGAGCGGTGGAACGCACGCCGCATCGCGCTGTTTTTCCCATTCAGTTTGACTGCCTACCAGGCAGCGGGACATTGTTTTGCCAGTTTTATACCACATTTTAATAAAGCATTTATAATTTTAACGGATTTACGCGATGGGGCTCATTTTTATTTTATATGGATGTGCCTGCGGGGATTGACTGGAGCCAGCCCGGACACCGTGAGCGGAGATTCGAGTAGGAGCTTTCACCAGGGACCATTGCTGCAGGATACAGCTGACAGGCTTGATACCCCTGCAGGGGTGTTTTCTTTCGGTGAGTGAGGGCACATTGGGGGGCTTTTGGAAGACTGGAAGATTTCACGTCACTAAGAGCACTGCTAGATGGTTTGAAGAGACTCACTATCTGCACTTTATGAAGAACTTTTTCACAATATTTTTATTTTTATTATTATTAATAATTTCCTTTGGGACATTTTGTGGACTGAAGATTTTATGATTAATTTTTAATCTCTTTATGTGCATTCATGATTATAGGTTTTATGTTTATTTTAATTTATGCACGATTGATGTTTTTTATGCTTAGTATATGTTTTTTAAGGATTTCTTTATAGATTTTTTGGGAATTCATTTCACCCTTTTAATTCACCTAGGTTTTGATCACCTCTTGTTTAATAAGGAGTTAACACACGCTGCACTTTTTATGGGGGCAGGTGTCGCACACACTTCAGGAATTCCCACTCAATTGTGTTTTTTCGATCCTGCATATTGTTAGTTATGTTTAGTTTTTTTCACAGTTTACTTGATACACCACACTAGTTATTTGCACTTTAGACACTTTCAGTGGAACAGCGCCAATCACCCCTTTTTTTGACTCTATTCTTTCTGGAATTTCACTTTGGTGTGATTCTGTGTTGGGGGGCTGCAGTTCCTTTATTACCTAAGCGCGGAGCTATTAGTTTCTTAGCACACAAACCTATGTTATATAAAGTTGCAGATAACATTCTTTACCTTGCCCTGACAAAAAAGGCCATATTGCTTGATGGTGTGTGTGTGGCAAGAGAGTACATTTTGGTGCCCTTCCAGAGTTTGTAACACATGTATTTTCTCTTTGTATTTTGTTATGTCTGACAAACAGATGTGTGTCAGAGAACCATCACAAACGCTCATTCCCGTGTGCCAGCCAGACGTACAGTAAGAACGAGCGAGCCCCGGACTAGGCACGCACGTAATGCGATCGTACGAATGAGGGCATGCCAACGAATCACGGTGCAAGGTGCCCTATTTAAATGATCAGCATACTAGCATCAGTGCTGGATTGTCTCAGCTCGTTCCTGAACCCTTGCTGTTGCCTTGTTTACTTGACCCTGATCTTGAACCTCTGCCTTCCTCGACCACCCTCTCGGATCATCCCTACATCTCTGCTTGCCTTGCTTCCTGTACTGAACCCGGCTTCAACCCCTGACTACGGCTCTGTCTCCCAATTCTGTATCTCGCTGCCAGTTTGTTGCCAACCTCCGCCAGTCCCTGACTACGAATCTGCCTGACGGTTGTGTACCTCGCTGCCAGTTTGTTGCCAACCTCTGCCAGTCCCTGATTACGAATCTGCCTGCCGATTGTGTACCTCGCTGCCAGCACGTTGCCAACTCCTGCCTGCCTTTGACACTGCAAGTTCCTCTGCTGGACCTCTCCTGAATCCATCCAGTGATCAGCATCCCAGCTTCCTTCCGAAGACTTCCGTGTTCCTGACCCTGCCAGCAGGCACCTGCACCCTTCCGCCGCCCTAGCAACCCTGTCTCAACCTCCAGGGGTGCTAGGACCGGGACCGTGCAAGAGGCCGCCCTCGTCATTTCAGACTCCGCTGTAAGGTAACGAAAAAAGTACTCTTGCGCACTGGTGTGTTAGCTAAAAAAGTTCAAGAAGGACTATGGACTTCGGCTTTGCTGCTCTCGAAGGATGGGATTATCCTAATAGTGAAAAACAAAGAAAGAAACAAGAGAGCGCACCAGCCTAGCGCATTATCCTTAGCAAGTTTAATGAATTGAAAACAAGGTAAAAAGCTACTCACAAAAGTCGCAGGTAAAATTGCATATCGAACGCACAAAGGCAATAGTTCCAGTGGTAAGCAGCTGTCCAGGTCCCAGGAGGGAGGCACACGGACCGCCGCTGGCTTACGCGTTTCAAAGGTTTGACCTTCTTCCTCAGAGCCTTAGTGGTGGCAGTCTCCTGCCGACTTTTTATATACACATGTTAGGCTGAAGCAGACTGATATCGGGACTCCTCCCTTAATTGATGGGCGGTCCTCTGGGGGAGGGAGGGAAGGGGGGGGTTGTGTGTTATGGATCTTGGCTAGGTGAACATTGTTGAAGGGCCATACCATATTGATTTATTGATTTCATTTAATAATTAATTGGTGTACTTCCATATCCATTAATGGTATCGCTGATACAATTAGTCTAACACATAAAGGGTGAGCTGATAGGGTCGTACCAGTAGTTACCCATACACAATTTGCTCTTTTACCCTTGCATTCTTATATCACATAAATGATACAGAGTAATGTGCAGTGATCAGAGGGTTAGGAATATGAGAAAGGGGGGTGTACCTTATCATCTGTAGATCTAATGCCATCTCCTCTGCTCGAGTGCGTTTGTCTTCTGCAGGGGCTGTGTCTGTGTGGGCTGCCATTGCTGACACGTTCGCTCCTGTGCCCCATGGAACTAGGTGGAACGCACGCCGCCGATTAACTTCCGGGTTGCGGTCCACAGGGCGGAAGTGCGGTCGTGATGTCACATCCCGTGCGCCATACGGCGCCTGGGATGTGACTCGATAGAGTAAACAGTGGCCTCCATCTTGCTGTAGACACAGATAGAGGTCAAAGTCAGACTGATAGCGTCTGACTTCGGCTAAAAAGAGTGAAAATGTTTAAAATGTGTAACTAGATAGATGACAACAATAAATAGTAGTGAGCAATAGTATGCAATAATAGCAGGGAAATTCAAGGGGGACCATGGGAGGGGAGTGGTGGAATCTGGTCTAAAACAATAGTAAAAATAGCAATGCTCAAAACATGTGTATTTGAAAGCCAGCAGGAGACCCACTTACATAGTATTTAAAATAAATGGTAATAAAATACATATAATACACCTTCTATAAAAAGTTATAAATATATGCATACACATATATATAGAAAGTAAAAGCCTTATACACATCCATCGCATATCCATATATGTGCATACGGTGATTATTAAAAAGACAAATCTTTTTTTATATATAAAAAGGAATTTTTTGTTAGTTAAAAATAGAATCCGTGTATAAGTACAACGGACTGTGTACCTTGCCTGTCTATTCTAAAAAGAGAGAGAGGGGAAGGGGGAGGGGGAAGGGGGGGGAGATTTTTGTTGCTATCACCTCATATAGACATTCCTATAGTGATTTTGTATATTAGAGCAAATAGCCCAGAGGTTATTTTAGTAAAAATCGGTGAACGAGATATAGTATGGGAGGGGGGGGGGGGCGGGGGGGAGGGGGGGGGACAATCCACAACATTAAATGCCAATAATTATACTCCAATAATTATACTATTTTATGTACTTCTGGATCCTCATTTAGGCCTCCTGGAGTGAGACTACCGAGGGTAAAGATCCAGAAGGCTTCTCTTTTGCAAAGCCTCTGGTACCTTCTTCCTATATCTAGCTCCCTTCCAATCGACTCAATCCCAAATACTTTCATACCTGCAGGGTCCCCCTGATGGACTTCTACAAAGTGTCTAGGGACTGGGTATTTGTCTCTTAAATTTATTATACCACATTTGTGTTCACCAATTCTCACTCGCATTGGGCGTTGTGTGCGGCCTACGTATAGTCGCCCACAAGGACATACTATACCGTATACCACATATTCTGTTCCGCAGTTGATAAATTGCTTGATTGGGTGGATTTTTCCGTCTCTCCCAACCACCGTTTTTTTCCTATGCCACATATACATGCATGTGCCACAGTTCCTGACGCCGCATCTATAACAACCTTTTTGATCGAAAATTGTTGCCCAGCTATTGGTTGGTTTGCTAGTACATGTTTTTACCCTGCTTGGGGCTATCAGGCTCCTAAGATCTTGGGGTTTCCGAAAAACTATATTAGGGTGATCGGGGAGTGTCTTACCCAAAACAGGGTCGTGCTTCAGAATATTCCAATTCTTTTTGATAATATTCTGAATTTCGAACGCTTTGCTTGTGTATTGGGTAGAGAAGCAGGCCTGATGAATAGCTGGGGTGGTCTGGTGTCGGGGTTCTGTGTTGTTCAAATCTTTACTAGATTGTTCGTCGTAGAGAGCCAGATATTTAGAAAAGGCTGATTCTATGTGGTTGGCTTCATAGCCCTTCTCACTGAATTTCTGCATAAGAAGTTTGCTCTGTTCTAAATAATCCTCTTTCTTGGTACTAGGGATGAGCTTCGTGTTCGAGTCGAACCCATGTTCGACTCGAACATCGGCTGTTCGGTCGTTCGCCGAATTGCGAACGATATGGGCCGTTCGCACCAAATTCGTGTGGCGCGTCACGGCCCATAATTCACTGCGGCATCGCAGTGCATTGCTGGCTGATGATTGGCCAAGCATGCACTATGACCCGCATGCTTGGCCAATCACAGCGCCGTCAGTAGAGAGAGCTGTAATTGGCCAAAGCCAGGGTGGCTTTGGCCAATTATGGCTCAGGGGATTTAGTACACACCCCACACTATATAAGGCCGCCTGCACGGCGGCCCTGTGTAGTGTGTGTTCCGGTGTGCTGAGAGATAGAGAGAGAGAGACAGTGTCATTTGATTTGAGTTAGATAGATTAGGCAGAACAGTCAGTCAGTTAGCTGCACTTACAGTGTATTGTGTATATATATGCATCCCAGGTGTTGCATATATATATATACACTGTATTCAGTTTAGCTAGATCCGTTCCTGTTATCTTCTATCTAGACTATTTACATTTAGTGCAGTGTGTCCTGCTCACAGTGTTCAGCTAGATCCGTTCCTGCTATTTACATTCAGTGCAGTGCGTCCTGCTCACAGTGTTCAGCTAGATCCGTTCCTGCTATTTACATTCAGTGCAGTGCGTCCTGCTCACAGTGTTCAGCTAGATCCGTTCCTGCTATTTACATTCAGTGCAGTGCGTCCTGCTCACAGTGTTCAGCTAGATCCGTTCCTGCTATTTACATTCAGTGCAGTGCGTACTGCTCACAGTGTTCAGCTAGATCCGTTCCTGCTATTTACATTCAGTGCAGTGCGTCCTGCTCACAGTGTTCAGCTAGATCCGTTCCTGGTATTTACATTTAGTGCAGTGCGTCCTGCTCACAGTGTTCAGCTAGATCCGTTCCTGCTATTTACATTCAGTGCAGTGCGTCCTGCTCACAGTGTTCAGCTAGATCCGTTCCTGGTATTTACATTTAGTGCAGTGCGTCCTGCTCACAGTGTTCAGCTACATCCGTTCCTGCTATTTACATTCAGTGCAGTGCGTCCTGCTCACAGTGTTCAGCTAGATCCGTTCCTGCTATTTACATTCAGTGCAGTGCGTCCTGCTCACAGTGTTCAGCTACATCCGTTCCTGCTGTTTACATTCAGTGCAGTGCGTCCTGCTCACAGTGTTCAGCTAGATCCGTTCCTGCTATTTACATTCAGTGCAGTGCGTCCTGCTCACAGTGTTCAGCTAGATCCGTTCCTGGTATTTACATTTAGTGCAGTGCGTCCTGCTCACAGTGTTCAGCTAGATCCGTTCCTGCTATTTACATTCAGTGCAGTGCGTCCTGCTCACAGTGTTCAGCTAGATCCGTTCCTGGTATTTACATTTAGTGCAGTGCGTCCTGCTCACAGTGTTCAGCTAGATCCGTTCCTGCTATTTACATTCAGTGCAGTGCGTCCTGCTCACAGTGTTCAGCTAGATCCGTTCCTGGTATTTACATTTAGTGCAGTACGTCCTGCTCACAGTGTTCAGCTAGATCCGTTCCTGTTATCTTCCTACTGACAGGCAGGCTTGTCTGGTTACAGTATATAAAGCTACCTGAAGAAAATTACAGGTGTTCTTTTTGATCCTATTAGTACCACGGTCAGGCAGCTAGACTATTTACATTTAGTACAGTGTGTCCTGCTCACAGTGTTCAGCTAGATCCGTTCCTGTTATCTTCCTACTGACAGGCAGGCTTGTCTGGTTACAGTATATAAAGCTACCTTAAGAAAATTACAGGTGTTCTTTTTGATCCTATTAGTACCACGGTCAGGCAGCTAGACTATTTACATTCAGTGCAGTGCGTCCTGCTCACAGTGTTCAGCTAGATCCGTTCTTGCTATTTACATTCAGTGCAGTGCGTCCTGCTCACAGTGTTCAGCTAGATCCGTTCCTGGTATTTACATTTAGTGCAGTGCGTCCTGCTCACAGTGTTCAGCTAGATCCGTTCCTGCTATTTACATTCAGTGCAGTGCGTCCTGCTCACAGTGTTCAGCTAGATCCGTTCCTGCTATATACATTTAGTGCAGTACGTCCTGCTCACAGTGTTCAGCTAGATCCGTTCCTGTTATCTTCCTACTGACAGGCAGGCTTGTCTGGTTACAGTATATAAAGCTACCTTAAGAAAATTACAGGTGTTCTTTTTGATCCTATTAGTACCACGGTCAGGCAGCTAGACTATTTACATTTAGTACAGTGCGTCCTGCTCACAGTGTTCAGCTAGATCCGTTCCTGGTATTTACATTTAGTGCAGTGCGTCCTGCTCACAGTGTTCAGCTAGATCCGTTCCTGCTATTTACATTCAGTGCAGTGCGTCCTGCTCACAGTGTTCAGCTAGATCCGTTCCTGGTATTTACATTTAGTGCAGTACGTCCTGCTCACAGTGTTCAGCTGGATCCGTTCCTGTTATCTTCCTACTGACAGGCAGGCTTGTCTGGTTACAGTATATAAAGCTACCTGAAGAAAATTACAGGTGTTCTTTTTGATCCTATTAGTACCACGGTCAGGCAGCTAGACTATTTACATTTAGTACAGTGTGTCCTGCTCACAGTGTTCAGCTAGATCCGTTCCTGTTATCTTCCTACTGACAGGCAGGCTTGTCTGGTTACAGTATATAAAGCTACCTTAAGAAAATTACAGGTGTTCTTTTTGATCCTATTAGTACCACGGTCAGGCAGCTAGACTATTTACATTTAGTACAGTGCGTCCTGCTCACAGTGTTCAGCTAGATCCGTTCGTGTTATCTTCCTACTGACAGGCAGGCTTGTCTGGTTACAGTATATAAAGCTACCTGAAGAAAATTACAGGTGTTCTATCCCAGCTTAGTGCAGCTACAGGCCATTAGTATGTCTGGAAGGCCAAGAAGGAGAGGCAGACAGTCACAAGCCAATAAGAGAGGGCAAGCAGGCTCTGTGTCTAGTGCTGGTCGTGGAGACGGTGCATCCTCATCAGCACGTGGCCATGGGACACGCTTGGCCTTTTTTTCGGCAGCTGGCCGTGTTGAGCCGCAACATGCGGAAGACTTGGTCGAGTGGATGACCAAGCCGTCCTCATCCTCCTCATCCTCTCTCACCCATGCCCAGGGTGCTTTGTCTGGCAAAGCAGCGGCCTCTTCCCTCAGCTCAATGTCATCAGTGACTCCTTCCCTAGCTCCACCATGTCCTCATGAGGATTCCCTCGAACTGTTTGACCACAGTGTTGGGTACATGCTCCAGGAGGATGCCCAGCGTTTGGAAGGCTCTGATGATGATACTGAGCTCAATGAAGGCAGTAACATGAGCACGGACAGAGGGGGTGCCCAAGAAGGACAGCAATCTGGCAGTCATGCTCCCCCTGCTGCAGCATACTGCCAGGTTTGCTCCAGTGATGAGGAGGGAGGGGATGATGAGGTCACTGACTCAACGTGGGTGCCTGATAGGAGAGAGGAGGAGGAGGAGGAGGAGGAGGTGGCACATCACCAACTAGGCAGGATGCCCTCCAGGGGCCAGCCTAAGGGCAGCACATTGACTGCATCACACCCCAAAGCTCCACATGTGCAGGGCGCTGCAGTCTCTGCGCGTTATTCAAAAAGTTCTTTGGTGTGGGCCTTTTTTGAGACGAGTGCATCAGATCGCACCGCTGCTATTTGCAACATATGTCTCAAGCGTATCTCGCGTGGCCAAAACATCTCCCGCTTGGGTACCACATGCTTGACCAGACATATGTTGACCTGCCATGCAGTTCGTTGGCAAGCGTATCTAAAAGACCCACACCAAAGAACAAAGACGATCTCTCCTTGCTCCTCATCAGCTGAGATTTCCAACCCCACTAGACCTTCAGTCCTCTCTGCGACCTGCAGTGAGAGGAATGAAGGTGTAGAATTAGGTGTGTCACAGCCAAGTACTTGTGGGCAATCTGCTTTTGGTACACCGACGTCAGATTGTACCAGGCAAATTTCCCTGCCCCAGCTGCTGCACCACCGAAAGAAGTTTGCTCCCAGCCATCCACATGCCCAGCGGTTGAATGCTAGCTTGGCAAAATTGCTAGCACTTCAACTGCTGCCTTTTCAGTTGGTAGACTCTGCCCCCTTCCGTGAGTTTGTGGAATGTGCGGTTCCTCAGTGGCAGGTACCCAAACGCCACTTTTTCTCACGGAAGGCGATTCCGGCTCTCTACCGGCATGTGGAAGGCAATGTCCATGCCTCGCTGGACAGGGCGGTCAGCGGTAAGGTGCATATTACCGCTGACTCATGGTCCAGCAGGCATGGACAGGGACGTTACTTAAGTTTCACGGCGCATTGGGTGACTCTGCTGGCAGCTGGGAAGGATGCAGGACAAGGTGCAGTAGTGTTGGAGGTTGTTCCGCCACCACGCCTCCAAAATGCTGATTGTGACACACCTCTCTCCTCCACCCCCTCCTCTTCTTCTTCCTCCATGGCCTCTTCCTCGGAACCAGCGGTGCTCCGTAGGCGTTCAAGGGGCTACGCAAGTACGCAGGCCAAAAGATGCCATGCGGTGCTTGAGCTGGTGTGCTTGGGGGACAGGAGCCACACTGGGGCAGAGGTTCTGTCAGCTCTGCAGGGGCAGGTTCAGAGGTGGTTGACGCCACGCCAACTTAAGGCAGGAATGGTGGTTTGCGACAATGGCTCCAACCTCCTCTCTGCCCTCCGACAGGGACAACTGACCCATGTGCCCTGTTTGGCTCACGTCCTTAACTTGGTGGTGCAGCGGTTCTTGGGCAGGTACCCGGGCTTACAGGATGTCCTGAGGCAGGCCAGGAAAGTCTCTGTGCATTTCCGCCGGTCATATAATGCCAGTGCTCGGCTGACGGACCTCCAAAAGGAGTTTAACCTGCCCAAGAACCGCCTAATCTGTGACATGCCCACCAGGTGGAACTCGACGTTGGCCATGCTGCAGCGGCTGCACACGCAGCAGAGGGCCATCAATGAGTACCTGTGCGACTATGGCACCAGGACAGGGTCAGGGGACCTTGGTTTTTTTTCCCCACGCCAGTGGGCCATGATCAGGGATGCATGCACTGTCCTGTCACCATTCGAGGAGGCCACGAGGATGGTGAGCACTGACAGTGCATGCATCAGTGACACTGTCCCCCTTGTCCACCTGTTGGAGCACACGCTGCGTGGAATAATGGACAGGGCACTTGAGGCAGAACAGAGGCAGGAAGAGGAGGACTTCCTTAGCTCTCAAGGCCCCCTTTATCCAGACAGTGTTCCTGCGTGCCCGCCGATCACACAGGAAGAGGACGAGGAGGAGGAGGAGGAGGAGGAGGAGGAAGATTGTGTCAGTATGGAGGTGGAGCCTGGCACTCAGCATCAGCAGTCTTTAAGGGATCAGTCCCAAGGAACACATGGACTTGTACGTGGCTGGGAGGAGGTGGCTGCGGACGTTGCTGTCCTTAGTGACCCAGAGGACTCCGGACCGAATGCCTCAGCAAACCTACGCTGCATGGCCTCCCTGATCCTGCAAAGCCTGCGTAAGGATCCTCGTATTCGTGGTATCAAGGAGAAGGACCAATACTGGCTGGCAACCCTCCTTGATCCACGTTACAAGGGTAAGGTTGCGGACCTTATCTTGCCATCGCAGAGGGAGCAGAGGATGAAACATCTTCGGGAGGCCTTGCAGAAAGGTCTGTGCAACGCGTTCCCAGAGACTGGGAGGTTACAAACTCCTGTTTCTGGACAACGTGTTGCTGAGGCTTCGGTCAGTCAAAGAAGGAGCGGTGGAGAAGGTGGCCGTCTGACCGATGCGTTCAGACAATTTTTTGGTCCGCAGCCCCAAGGTATGATCGGTTCCAGCAACCATCGCCAGCGTCTGTTTTACATGGTGCAGGAATACCTAGGGGCAAGATCAGACTTGGACACCTTTCCCACCGAAAATCCTCTGGGTTACTGGGTCTTGAGGATGGATCACTGGCCAGAGCTTGCACAGTATGCAATTGAGCTACTGGCCTGTCCTGCATCCAGCGTTCTTTCGGAACGCACATTCAGTGCTGCTGGAGGCGTGGTAACCGATCACAGGGTGCGTCTGTCCACCGACTCGGTCGATCGGCTGACCTTCATAAAAATGAATCAGTCTTGGATCACCACCAGCTACCAAGCACCTGATGCAGATGTAACCGAATAATTTTTTTTGAAATCTCAGATCCCTTCAAAGACTGCCTATGCTGATGCTGAGTGACTATCCCTGAGTAATTATCCTCTTCCTCCTCAATCATCACGCTGATAGCTTGTAAGAACATTTTTGGTTCTGGGCGCCACCACCAGTGCCTAAGGCACAATTTTTCAGCCCCTGTTTAACAGGGGCGTGTAATTACAATTTTTGATGTAATACTTTGCAGCAGGGCTCGTTCCTGCATTCCAACTAGAGTGTCTGTGAGGGGTTGCAGTGTTGTGGCACCAGCACCAGTGCCTAAGACCCAATTTTTCAGCCCCTGTCTAACAGGGGCGTGTAATTACAATTTTTGATGCAATACTTTGCAGCAGGGCTTGTTCCTGCGTTTCAACTAGAGTGTCTGTGAGGGGTTGCAGTGTTGTGGCACCAGCACCAGTGCCTAAGACCCAATTTTTCTGCCCCTGTCTAACAGGGGCGTGTAATTACAATTTTTGATGCAATACTTTGCAGCAGGGCTCGTTCCTGCGTTCCAACTAGAGTGTCTGTGAGGGGTTGCAGTGTTGTGGCACCAGCACCAGTGCCTAAGGCCTAATTTTTCAGCTCCTGTTCAACAGGGGCATGTAATTACAATTCTTGATCTAATATTTCACAGCAGGGCCCTGTGAGGGCTTACAGTGTTTTGGCCACAGCAACACCTAAGGCCCAAATTTCTGCTGAGTATATAGGGCAGGACCCTACTTTCAAACATCTAACTTACAAACGACTCCTACTTGCAAACGGAAGGAGACAACAGGAAGTGAGATGAAATCTACCCCTAAGGAAGGGAAATTCTCTCCTGTAAGAGTTAATATGGGAAAACAATTTCTCCTTTCCACTGATGCTTTCCAATCCTTGTTCCACAAAAAAACCCAAATTTTCAAAAAACATTTTTCATTGGGACAAAAAAGTGAGGTGAAATCTTCTGAAGAGGAGGAAGGACGCAAAACAAATGTCACAGGGGTGATAACCCTTCCCTATGTTTTCCAAAAAGCTTAGAAAAGATTTTTTGGCTGGAGCTAAACACATTAAAAATGTTCAAAATTACAAACAGATTCTACTTAACAACAAACCTACAGTCCCTGTCTTGTTTGCACCGCCTGAATACTGCTGTTCAGAGTATATAGGGACCTTTCCTTATTTTAATTTGGGTGCGGGGTTCCCCTTAATATCCATACAAGACCCAAAGGGCCTGGTAATGGACTGGGGGGTACCCATGCCGTTTGTCTCACTGATTTTCATCCATATTGCCATGACCCGACATGACATTAAACCCGCAAGCAGTTTTAAATGAGATTTTTTCCTTTAAAAATGACATTTGGTGCAGGGACTGTTCTAAACATGGGAAACACGCGTCACTTTACAGGCATACTATAGACACCCCCCAGGTACGATATTTAAAGGAATATTTCACTTTTTTTTTTTTACTTTAAGCATCATTAAAATCACTGCTCCCGAAAAAACGGCCGTTTTTAAAAGTTTTTTTTGCATTGATACATGTCCCCTGGGGTAGGACCCGGGTCCCCAAACCCTTTTTTAGGACAATACCATGCAAATTAGCCTTTAAAATGAGCACTTTTGATTTCGAACGTTCGAGTCCCATAGACGTCAATGGGGTTCTAACGTTCGTGCGAACTTGCGGTCCGTTCGCGGGTTCTGGTGCGAACCGAACCGGGGGGTGTTCGGCTCATCCCTACTTGGTACACGTTCTTCTGAGGCGGCAAAATTGGCCGAAGGGGACATTCTGTATCCACCTGGGGTGGTGGTTGCTTTTAGCATGTAGGTATGAATTGCCCCCACTGGGTTTAAAATGAGTTTTGGAAAAGATGTTACCATCTTGATCACTCTGTAGTTCCAAATCCAGGAAGACTAGACATTTCTCATCTAGGACATGAGTGAATTCTATTCCAAATGGGTTGTTTCTGCAATGTTCCAGAAAGCTCTGGAGACTTTGATCTGACCCATCCCAGATGATCAAGATGTCATCAATGTATCTCGCATATAGAACCAGGTTTGCCCCAAAGGGATTGTTCTTTCATATGAAATGTTCTTCCCAAAATCCCATAAAAATATTCGCATAACTGGGGGCAAACCTGGCTCCCATAGCTGTACCTTTTATTTGCAAATAATGGTCGCCTAAGAAGGAAAAATAATTGTGCGTGAGAGAGAATTCCACACAATCCAATAGGAACTTAGCCTGCCGAGGATTCATCCTGTCATCCTTTAGTAAGAAATGGTTAATGGCTCTTAGGCCAAATGTATGGTTTATTGATGTATATAGTGAAGCTACATCCAAAGAGAGCCATCTGTAACCAGGTAGCCATTTGTAGTTTGACAGTATCTCCAGCACATGGCCAGAGTCTTTGACAATGGATGGCAACTCGAACACTATATCCTGCAGGAAGTGATCAATATAGCACCCCAAGTTACTAGAGAGGCTGTCAATCCCAGATATTATAGGTCTACCTGGAGGATTGAGGAGGCTTTTGTGTACCTTTGGTATATGATAGAAATGCGGGGTGGCAGCATGTCTATTATACAAAAAAAGGTACTCATTCTTGGTGAGGACCTCTTTGGATAAAGCATCATCTAGAAGTATTTTAAGCTCCTTAGTGTATTCCAGAGTGGGATCTCTTTTTAATACAGCATACGTTTGAGTGTCACCCAGGAGTCTTCTTGCCTCAGATAGATATTCGTCTCTATTTTGAATGACTAGACTCCCACCTTTATCAGCCTTTCGGATAATTATATCCTTATTTTGTTTGAGGGCATCTATAGGTACAGCATTTTTGTCTATATTCATATTGGTCTTCATAGGTTTATCGAACTTAGCTTTAAACGTGTTGAAAACCGTATCATAAAAAGTGGAGATAAATCTCCCTTTGGCCCAATGGGGAAAGAAGGAGGATTTTGGTCTAAAAGAGGTATGGACCATAGCACTTTCACATGGGGGGGCAAATTTGGGTTCGAAAATTGTTTGACCCTCGAAGTGTGCTTCTTGGTAGAGCTCTTCGAGAATATTAAGTATGGAGTCCTCTTCCATATTAATATCAGATGGTAATGGCTCTTCCGACTCTACTCTCACACTATCCGTGCTATTCACATTCTTAGCTTCTTTTAATGTGTAGTATCTTTGTATAGTGAGCTTACGAATATATTTATTTAGATCTATAAATAGTTCAAACAAATTTGGTACACTAGGTGGGGCGAAGTTAAGGCCCTTCCTAAGGAGGTCTAGCTCGGTTTCAGAAAAAACGGAGCTAGAGAGATTATAGATCTTAATAGTAGAGTGAGCGGTATCTATAGTCTGCCTCTTTTTGTATCTCTCTCCTCCCCTTTTTCCTCTTCGTGTTCTTCTTCTCTTTTCCTTATTTTCTTCCCCGTGGACAGTAAATGTGATAGAGGATCCGGTAAAAGGTTTGTTGCAGACCCCCCCAGGGTTGCAACTGCTTGCTCTAAAAAAACCAAAGGGGGTGTGATGTCTGAAATGCTTGTACTATTGGCTTCTAGATCGCCAAGAGTGGAAAAAGGATTATACGTGGGAATGTCCTTTAGCAATTGACTATCAATATCAGAGACAACATCAACATTCTCAGGTAAACCACCTAAAGTAAAGATCTAGTAGAATCTAGTAAAGATTTGAACAACACAGAACCCCGACACCAGACCACCCCAGCTATTCATCAGGCCTGCTTCTCTACCCAATACACAAGCAAAGCGTTCGAAATTCAGAATATTATCAAAAAGAATTGGAATATTCTGAAGCACGACCCTGTTTTGGGTAAGACACTACCCGATCACCCTAATATAGTTTTTCGGAAACCCCAAGATCTTAGGAGCCTGATAGCCCCAAGCAGGGTAAAAACATGTACTAGCAAACCAACCAATAGCTGGGCAACAATTTTCGATCAAAAAGGTTGTTATAGATGCGGCGTCAGGAACTGTGGCACAAGCATGTATATGTGGCATAGGAAAAAAACGGTGGTTGGGAGAGACGGAAAAATCCACCCAATCAAGCAATTTATCAACTGCGGAACAGAATATGTGGTATACGGTATAGTATGTCCTTGTGGGCGACTATACGTAGGCCGCACACAACGCCCAATGCGAGTGAGAATTGGTGAACACAAATGTGCTATAATAAATTTAAGAGACAAATACCCAGTCCCTAGACACTTTGTAGAAGTCCATCAGGGGGACCCTGCAGGTATGAAAGTATTTGGGATTGAGTCGATTGGAAGGGAGCTAGATATAGGAAGAAGGTACCAGAGGCTTTGCAAAAGAGAAGCCTTCTGGATCTTTACCCTCGGTAGTCTCACTCCAGGAGGCCTAAATGAGGATCCAGAAGTACATAAAATAGTATAATTATTGGAGTATAATTATTGGCATTTAATGTTGTGGATTGTCCCCCCCCCCCCTCCCCCCGCCCTCCCCTCCCATACTATATCTCGTTCACCGATTTTTACTAAAATAACCTCTGGGCTATTTGCTCTAATATACAAAATCACTATAGGAATGTCTATATGAGGTGATAGCAACAAAAATCCCCCCCCCTCCCCCCTCCCCCTTCCCCTCTCTCTCTTTTCAGAATAGACAGGCAAGGTACACAGTCCGTTGTACTTATACACGGATTCTATTTTTAACTAACAAAAAATTCCTTTTTATATATAAAAAAAGATTTGTCTTTTTAATAATCACCGTATGCACATATATGGATATGCGATGGATGTGTATAAGGCTTTTACTTTCTATATATATGTGTATGCATATATTTATAACTTTTTATAGAAGGTGTATTATATGTATTTTATTACCATTTATTTTAAATACTATGTAAGTGGGTCTCCTGCTGGCTTTCAAATACACATGTTTTGAGCATTGCTATTTTTACTATTGTTTTAGACCAGATTCCACCACTCCCCTCCCATGGTCCCCCTTGAATTTCCCTGCTATTATTGCATACTATTGCTCACTACTATTTATTGTTGTCATCTATCTAGTTACACATTTTAAACATTTTCACTCTTTTTAGCCGAAGTCAGACGCTATCAGTCTGACTTTGACCTCTATCTGTGTCTACAGCAAGATGGAGGCCACTGTTTACTCTATCGAGTCACATCCCAGGCGCCGTATGGCGCACGGGATGTGACATCACGACCGCACTTCCGCCCTGTGGACCGCAACCCGGAAGTTAATCGGCGGCGTGCGTTCCACCTAGTTCCATGGGGCACAGGAGCGAACGTGTCAGCAATGGCAGCCCACACAGACACAGCCCCTGCAGAAGACAAACGCACTCGAGCAGAGGAGATGGCATTAGATCTACAGATGATAAGGTACACCCCCCTTTCTCATATTCCTAACCCTCTGATCACTGCACATTACTCTGTATCATTTATGTGATATAAGAATGCAAGGGTAAAAGAGCAAATTGTGTATGGGTAACTACTGGTACGACCCTATCAGCTCACCCTTTATGTGTTAGACTAATTGTATCAGCGATACCATTAATGGATATGGAAGTACACCAATTAATTATTAAATGAAATCAATAAATCAATATGGTATGGCCCTTCAACAATGTTCACCTAGCCAAGATCCATAACACACAACCCCCCCCTTCCCTCCCTCCCCCAGAGGACCGCCCATCAATTAAGGGAGGAGTCCCGATATCAGTCTGCTTCAGCCTAACATGTGTATATAAAAAGTCGGCAGGAGACTGCCACCACTAAGGCTCTGAGGAAGAAGGTCAAACCTTTGAAACGCGTAAGCCAGCGGCGGTTCGTGTGCCTCCCTCCTGGGACCTGGACAGCTGCTTACCACTGGAACTATTGCCTTTGTGCGTTCGATATGCAATTTTACCTGCGACTTTTGTGAGTAGCTTTTTACCTTGTTTTCAATTCATTAAACTTGCTAAGGATAATGCGCTAGGCTGGTGCGCTCTCTTGTTTCTTTCTTTGTTTTCCGCAGTAAGGTACATGACAATGTGTTTTAGAGCAAGTATTTTTTACTTTTGTTAATTTTTTTTTTTTGGGGGGGTATTTTTTCCTGAAATATTTTTGATGTTGTCAATGTTTGTAGTTTGTAGGTGTTTAGTTTCACTTTGATGTAATTGTCTGTGCTGCATTATTTTGCAAACTCTTTCTCAAGATAGAATTAGGAGAGAACAGGTGCGGGACTTTGAATGAGGCACAAGGGAGCAGAAGTATGAATTGAATAAGAATGTGATTTATTAATAAAATGATACAAAAATTTATATATTTACATATTTAGGCACATAGCTCTACATATGTTGGCACATAGCTCTATAATGATTATCTGTAGTCATCAAGAAAATACATTTCGACAAGGATTTCTATTGCAAACATAAACATACAATAAATTAGGAACGTTCATACGCATATGATTGATCATTGTGTACACATAACGGTAGTTGTAAGCTCTACGCCATTTCGGGACCTTATAGCCACTCATCAGAAGCCTAACCGTAGTGACCACCTATGAATAGGGGAGATAGCAGTATTGAATGATTTGAAAAGCAAATGGGTAATGGTGGAACATGACTTTCTCATTCTTTCACTAGAAACATGGACTTACAGCATGTATGCACAGAGGTAGCGTAGCCCCGCACGCCCAACCAGCCAGTATGCCAAGGTCCGAAGCTGAGGGGGCATGTCCCGGCGGCATCACCAACACAGAGAGCCCCCCCGACCGGATCAGTGTAGGGGAACAGGATGAAGGGGTGATGGATGTGACCTCATGGAGAGGAGGGAAAAAGTGAAAAGAATTCCAACCTAAAAAAGCAAACAAGTGTAGGGAGTGAGTGTAGGTAAAAAAGTTGAGTGTGACATTAGGGAGAAGAAATGTAGAGTAGGTGGAGAAAAGGCAAGAAAAGAAAGAAATACAGAAGGGAAAAAGGAAAATAAGAAGGAGAATGAAAAAGAGAGGGAAGGGACAAAGGGGGGAATGGAAAGAGAGGAGGAGGAAAATCCAGAAAGAAGGAGGAAGAAGAAAGGAGAAATAAGGGAAGAAAGAAAGGGAAAGAGCAATGAAGCAGAGAGAGGAGAGAATGCAGATGAAGCTGAAGAAAGAGGAGATAAAAGCGGTCAGAGAGAAGGCCAGAAAAGTGGAAGAGTGTATGATGAAAAGTGAGAAAAAACATACCTGAAGGTGTGGATAGGGGCAGAGCTGCCGGCAACCTTGTGATTACAAGTGGGTAGTGGGGAAGAACAGCAGGTGGGAACCCACACTGGGAGAGGACACTGCGGAGGGCGCCGTCAGGGAGAAGGCCCCCAACGTCAGACACCAGCTGCCCAAAGGGTGGCTGGGAAGCGCCCCGATCCAGCCAGCTAGACACCTAGACCGGCCGGTCGTAGGTCTGCCACCGAGCCCACCAAGCGCTGGAGAGTGTAGTCTCAAGCTGCCGCTATAAGGCGCCACGAGGACACCACACAGCCGGCGCGAGAAGCATGACGTTGACGTGCAGTGGGGAGGATCCTGCCCGTCCTAGGTCAGAGGAAAGGGGCGGGGGGGATCAAGCCACAGTGCATGTCGCAACTTCGAAACATAGCAAGGGACGGCCAGCCAGGACAAACAGCGGACAGAGCCACCAAAACGCACACACAAGGGAGGCCCCAACATTTCAGAGGATAAAACGGATAAAGTAATAACCCAATATTTGTTCAATAAGAGGAATCAGAATAGTTAATGAATAAACTTTATATAATGTATTTGAAATGAGCGATTGAGATAGAAATATTGAATGAAAAATAAAATGAAAAATAAAACAAAATGTAATACTCATGAATGCGACCTTGTGCCTCCATCCCTATTTAGTTTAATCTAAAAGGATAAAAAAATGCATTTTGGGACTTTGCATGAGGATAGTGGGGCCGTTCAATACCCCTCCTCCATCTCGGTTCAATAATAGAATTAGGAGAGAACAGGTGCGGGACTTTGAATGAGGGGCACAAGGGAGCAGAAGTATGAAGTGAATAAGAATGTGATTTATTAATAAAATGATACAGAAATTCATATATTTACATATTTAGGCACATAGCTCTACATATGTTGGCACATAGCTCTATAATGATTATCTGTAGTCATCAAGAAAATACACTTCAACAAGGATTTCTATTGCAAACATAAACTTACAAAAAATTAGGAACGTTCATACGCATATGATTGATCATTGTGTACACATAACGGTAGTTGTAAGCTCTATGCCGTTTCGGGACCTTATAGCCACTCATCAGGAGCATAACCGTAGTGACCACCTATAAATAGGGGAGATAGCAGTATTGAATGATTTGAAAAGCAAATGGGTAATGGTGGAACATGACTTTCTCATTCTTTCACTAGAAACATGGACTTACAGCATGTATGCGCAGAGGTAGCGTAGTTCCGCACGCCCAACCAGCCAGTATGCCAAGGTCCGAAGCTGAGGGGGCATGTCCCAGCGGCATCACCAACACAGAGAGCCCCCCCGACCGGATCAGTGTAGGGGAACAGGATGATATATTCACATATATTTACATATTTAGGCACATAGCTCTACATATGTTGGCACATAGCTCTATAATGATTATCTGTAGTCATCTAGAAAATACATTTCGACAAGGATTTTTTTGTATCATTTTATTAATAAATCACATTCTTATTCAATTTATACTTCTGCTCCCTTGTGTCTCATTCAAAGTCCCGCACCTGTTCTCTCCTAATTCTATTATTGAACCGGGATAGAGGAGGGGTATTGAACGGCCCCACTATCCTCATGCAAAGTCCCAAAATGCATTTTTTTATCCTTTTAGATTAAACTAAATAGGGATGGAGGCACAAGGTCGCATTCATGAGTATTACATTTTGTTTTATTTTTCATTTTATTTTTCATTCAATATTTCTATCTCAATCGCTCATTTCACATACATTATATAAAGTTTATTCATTAACTATTCTGATTCCTCTTATTGAACAAATATTGGGTTATTACTTTATCCGTTTTATCCTCTGAAATGTTGGGGCCTCCCTTGTGTGTGCGTTTTGGTGGCTCTGTCCGCTATTTGTCCTGGCTGGCCGTCCCTTGCTATGTTCCGAAGTTGCGACTCGCACTGTGGCTTGATCCCCCCTGCTCCTTTCCTCTGACCTAGGATGGGCGGGATCCTCCCCACTGCGCGTCAACGTCATGCTTCTCGCGCCGGCTGTGTGGGCGTCCTTGTGGCACCTTATAGCAGCAGCTTGAGACTACACTCTCCAGTGCTTGGTGGGCTCGGTGGCAGACCTACAACCGGCCGGTCTAGGTGTCTAGCTCGCTGGATCGGGGCGCTTTCCAGCCACCCTTTGGGCAGCTGGTGCCTGACGTTGGGGGCCTTCTTCCCGGAGGCGCCCTCTGCAGTATCCTTTCCCAGTGTGGGTTCCCACCTGCTGTTCTTCCCCACTACCCACTTGTAATCACAAGGTTGCCGGCAGCTCTGCCCCTATCCACACCTTCAGGTATGTTTTTTCTCACTTTTCATCATTCACTCTTCCACTTTTCTGGCCTTCTCTCTGACCGCTTTTATCTCCTCTTTCTTAAGCTACATCTGCATTCTCTCCTCTCTCTGCTTCATTGCTCTTTCCCTTTCTTTCTTCCCTTATTTCTCCTTTCTTCTTCCTCCTTCTTTCTAGATTTTTCTCCTCCTCTCTTTCCATTCCCCCCTTTGTCCCTTCCCTCTCTTTTTCATTCTCCTTCTTATTTTCCCTTTTTCCTTCCGTCTTTCTTTCTTTTCTTCCCTTTTCTCCACCTACTCCACATTTCTTCTCCCTAATGTCACACTCAACTTTTTTACCTACACTCACTCCCTACACTTGTTTGCTTTTTTAGATTGGAATTCTTTTCACTTTTTCCCTCCTCTCCATGAGGTCACATCCATCACCCCTTCATCCTGTTCCCCTACACTGATCCAGTCGGGGGGGCTCTCTGTGTTGGTGACGCCGCCGGGACATGCCCCCTCAGCTTCGGACCTTGGCATACTGGCTGGTTGGGCGTGCGGGGCTAAGCTACCTCTGTGCATACATGCTGTAAGTCCATGTTTCTAGTGAAAGAATGAGAAAGTCATGTTCCACCATTACCCATTTGCTTTTCAAATCATTCAATACTGCTATCTCCCCTATTCATAGGTGGTCACTACGGTTATGCTTCTGATGAGTGGCTATAAGGTCCCGAAACGGCGTAGAGCTTACAACTACCGTTATGTGTACACAATGATCAATCATATGCGTATGAACATTCCTAGTTTATTGTATGTTTATGTTTGCAATAGAAATCCTTGTCGAAATGTATTTTCTTGATGACTACAGATAATCATTATAGAGCTATGTGCCAACATATGTAGAGCTATGTGCCTAAATATGTAAATATATGTATTTTTGTATCATTTTATTAATAAATCACATTCTTATTCAATTCATACTTCTGCTCCCTTGTGCCTCATTCAAAGTCCCGCACCTGTTCTCTCCTAATTCTATTATTGAACCGGGATGGAGGAGGAGTATTGAACGGCCCCACTATCCTCATGCAAAGTCCCAAAATGCATTTTTTTATCTTTCTCAAGATGTTGTGACTAATGTTTAAATCCTTAAGCGACTGTTAATTTGTGGGCGCTGTCCTTTTAACTCCTGTTCATTTCCTCTGCAAAATGGTCAGACCTCAAAACCATATTCTGTTAGTGTCTCAAATTAACATGTGTTTTTTTGCTTTCCTTGCTCTTTTCCAAGTCCTGTTTTGTTTATCAATAACATTTGTTGCAAATTTTTATGTTGCATGTGTTTTGTTAATAATTTGCTTTGCAGATGCATGCTCAATCCAAGTAATGCATTTTACACCCCCCTCCCAAACAATTTTCATGCAACAGATTTCCCAGCTGCAGCTTAACTAGGCTGATTGGCATGGCAAAACAAAAATAGGTGTGATTTGTCTAAAAGCTACTTTCCTGGTGCCATTATGGTAGCATATGCGTGGATTGTGCATATGCTGCCATTGATAGGCACCAGGAAAGGAAAATTACAGAGAAGTAAGTATTCAATTTTCCATTTTAGAGCAGTGGTTCTCAACCTCAGTCCTCAAGTACCCCCGACAGGACATGTTTTGGGAATTTATCTTAGCTAAAATAGCTGTCCAAAATACCAAGCCATTGATTCTGATTTAAAGCACCTCTGCAAGATGAAGGAAAACCTGCAGACATGGCCTGTTGAGGGTACTTGGGGACAGGGTTGAGAACGACTGATTTAGAGCACTGAGCGAAAAACTATTCTAATTGTGGGCATTTGAGGGAAACCAAATGAGTGTTAGAACTCCTGCTTGTGTTTTTTTAGGTTGGGCTTTGTGTCCATTTTCTGAAAATTGACTTCACTTCCTGTCACATAGCCAAACAGGAAGTGAGGATAAAACCCTACCAATGTATTTCCTTGGGGACACCCAGGTCAATCTAACTAGTGTCCCCATTAAGCAAATTGCACACTCTAGCACTTTGTTGTGTACATCCCAAATAATTTTTTGGGGGGGTTTATTAAAGGCAAATCCACTCTGCAATACAAGTGTACTCACTGTAAATGTGAGGGGAAGCACTGGGGATTTTATCATCCAATCATGTAGAAGCAAAGATGCAGTTTTTTTATTTTCCTTGCATGACCCCTCGGATCTCCAGCAACGGCACTTCCAAGTGCACTTGTAGTGCAAAGTGGATTTTCCTTTAATAAATAAACCCCAAAGTCTAAGATATCTAATAATTTGGGGTGTACACAGCAAAATGCTAGAGTGAAATTTGCCTGATGGGGAAACTATTTAGATGGACTTGTGTGTCCCCAAGGAAAGACATTGGTAGGGTTTTATCCTCACTTCCTGTTTGGCTATGTGACAGGAAGTTAATAAATTTGAAGGAGAAACTGGCAAAATCTGGGAGGTGTCTTCACCCTATCAGGGGTGCAGACATCGCCAAAAACTGACAAGACTTCTAATCCCTCTGCACTCTATCCCCAAGCAAAAATAAGAAAGGGTTTCATTTCGTTTAACTTTGCAAAGACACATTCATTCAACTGTGATGCATGTCAATGGCCCATTTAGACCTTGTTTAATAGAAAACACCAGTTGCCTTTCACTATAAACATTTGTTAGTCCAGTCGTGGAAATCTGCATCTACTTTACTATTAATTTCCATAAAACTTGGTTTCCTGCAGCTAGATGTGCGACTGCTGTGTATGTGAGATGTGCAACTGCTGCGTGCATGGAGGTATGCACCCGTGGCGCATATCTGATTGCTGGAAGCGGTGGCCAGCACACAGGAATGATATCACGCCCTTCCAGCCTCCAGGAAGTTGCTTGTACTACTGATAATTTCTTCCCACCACCATGCCCCACTCACTGTTCTCTGAGGAAGAGATAATCCTTATTTGCAAATTAAGATAATTTTGTATTTATTTTTACATGGGGTGGTGTTTGTGTATATGTCTAAATGATTTGGCCTCAAAACACACTACTACCACTACTACTACCTACTTCCTGTGTACAGATCCACTACCAGGCCAATGTATATCTTCCTGCTTCAGTGTGTGTGTGTGTGTGTGTATATATATATATATATATAAAACGGAAAGTATTCAGACCCCCTTAAATTTTTGTTATATTGCAGCCATTTGCTAAAATCATTTAAGTTTTTTTTTTCCTCATTAATGTACACACAGCACCCCATATTGACAGATAAAAACACAGAATTGTTGACATTTTTGCAGATTTATTAAAAACGAAAAACTGAAATATTACATGGTCCTAAGTATTCAGACCCTTTGCTGTGACACTCATATATTTAACTCAGGTGCTGTCCATTTCTTCCGATCATCCTTAAGATGGTTCTACACCTTCATTTGAGTCCAGCTGTGTTTGATTATACTGATTGGACTTGATTAGGAAAGCCACAAACCTGTCTATATAAGACAGCTCACAGCTTAGAGCTCACAGTGCATGTCAGAGCAAATGAGAATCATGAGGTCAAAGGAACTGCCTGAAGAGCTCAGAGACAGAATTGTGGCAAGGCACAGATCTGGCCAAGGTTACAAAAAATTTCTGCTGCTCTTAAGGTTCCTAATAGCACAGTGGTCTCCATAATCCTTAAATGGAAGATGTTTAGGACGACCAGAACCCTTCCTAGAGCTGGCCGTCTGGCAAAACTGAGCGGGAGAGAAGAGCCTTGGTGAGAGAGGTAAAGAAGAACCCAAAGATCACTGTGGCTGAGCTCCAGAGATGCAGTGGGGAGATGGGAGAAAGTTGTAGAAAGTCAACCATCACTGCAGTCCTCCTCCAGTCGGGGCTTTATGGCAGAGTGTCCCGACGGAAGCCTCTCCTCAGTGCAACATGCATGAAAGCCCGCATGGAGTTTGCTAAAATACACCTGAAGGACTCCAAGATGGTGAGAAATAAGATTCTCTGGTCTGATGTGACCAAGATAGAACTTTTTGGCCTTAATTCTAAGCGGTATGTGTGGAGAAAACCAGGCACTGCTCATCACCTGTCCAATACAGTCCCAACAGTGAAGCATGGTGGTGGCAGCATCATGCTGTGGGGGTGTTCTCAGCTGCAAGGACAGGACGACTGGTTGCAATCGAGGGAAAGATGAATGCGGCCAGGGCTATCCTGAACGAAAACCTTCTCCAGAGTGCTCAGGACCTCAGACTGGGCCGAAGGTTTACCTTCCAACAAGACAATGACCCTAAGCATACAGCTAAAATAACCAAGTAGTGGCTTCACAACAACTCCGTGACTGTTCTTGAATGGCCCAAACAGAGCCCTGACTTAAACCCAATTGAGCATCTCTGGAGAGACCTAAAAATGGCTGTCCACCAACGTTTACCATCCAACCTGACAGAACTCGAAAGGATCTGCAAGGAGTAATGGCAGAGGATCCCCAAATCCAGGTGTGAAAAACTTGTTGCATCTTTCCCAAAAAGACTCATGGCTGTATTAGATCAAAAGGGTGCTTCTCCTAAATACTGAGCAAAGGGTCTGTATACTTAGGACCATGTGATATTTCAGTTTTTCTTTTTTAATAAATCTGCAAAAATGTCAACAATTCTGTGTTTTTCTGCCAATATGGGGTGCTGTGTTTACATTAATTAGGAAAAAAAATGAACTTAAATGATTTTAGCAAATGGCTGCAATATAACAAAGAGTGAAAAATTTTAGGGGGTCTGAATACTTTCCGTCCCCACTGTATATAGATACAGTTGCAATAAAAAGTATATGAACCCTTTTGGAATGATATGGATTTCTGCACAAATTGGCCATAAAATGTGATCTGATCGCCATCTAAGTCACAACAATAGATAATCACAGTCTGCTTAAACTAATAACACACAAAGAATTAAATGTTACCATGTTTTTATTGAACACACCATGTAAACATTCACATTCAAGACTGCCACCAGGACTATGACAACAGATCAAGGGGTGACAATGTTTCACACATGCATTGTGCTTCTTCAAACCCCTAGGTCTGTTGTCATAGTCCTGGTGGCAGTCTTTCAATAAACCTGTTGGACGGATGTTGCTGTGCAGCAATTTTTTCTACCTGATCTACATGTTCATTGTTGTGAGCCGGTCTTCCTCTCTGGTGTATTATCATACTCACCTGGAGCAGCGATCCGTTTCATTGTTCCTGTCTGCATCCCTGTGGCTACTGATTACAGCACCACCTCTTCGGGCACTGCCAGCCCGCCTGCCCGCAGCCGCCCCTTTCACTAGCTCTCCTGTCTAACATCTCCACAGTCCTCACAGACTGACACTCTCTCCACAGTCTTCCCAGACTGAACACTCAGCAGCCCAACTGGCTGATTTCTCTAAACTACCAGACATTCTGAGCTGCTCCCACTGCCCTTTCCTTGCTCCTGTGCCTGCAGGAAGGTGTTCCTCTGTGTGTTGTGGGGGATACTGCCAGCACCCAAGCCCCAGGCTTAAGGTCACCCCTCCAGACTAGGGGGCGCCCTGCGAGGGCCTCCAACAGACTCCTCAGCACTCCATCTCTATCTTCCACTTAACTGCCACTGCTGGCATGAATCATGCCTATTTATAAGATGGCCCCCTGCCAGCCCATTTGCTGGGGATTAGTTGAGGCCCTCATAAATATTTCCAACAGCTCCTCCTAGCCTCCACCCAGTACATCTGGAAGCTTCTCCAGAAACAGGGGGAGGCACCACAGATTCTGCTTTCTGAGTCATCCAGCCTCCCTGAGTTACTCAACCATGACTTAGATTGAACCCAGGCCTGGCCCTCAGCCCAACCAATTTACCTACACTAACAGCTAACTATATAATACTAGCACACTAGCTAGAATGTGATACAGGTACAATGTTGTCTGTTAACATTATCGTTATTGCTGATCATGCCTGCCCAAACCCCACTGAAACTGCAACTCTGACTCATTTCTACTTTTTAAATTTGATGTCCAGTTTATGAAGCCTTCACTATGATGATTCTGCTTCTATCTTTGCCAGTTCATGACCAGTTTTATGTTTATGTGAATTATTTTTAATTTAAAATTAAAATTTCTTGGTATTGCTCTGCTCATCCTGTACCGTGAGTTGTTTAACTACTGTACCTCCCATCTGACCTGCTATCCATAAAACAGTCACTATACCAATGTCTACAATTTATACCAGGGGTATCCAAATTCTGGGCCACATGTGTAAAATAGGGTATAAATGAGTGGTAAAAAAGTCCAGCAATTAAACACTGGATCATAAAATACTAAAAACAGCGCTAAAATAAAAGCCACAAAAATTGTCACAGTAAGTGGCCAGAACAAAAATAAGAGTCTCTATGTAGAAGGTAATGATGAAGACAGTTCAAGGTTTTTATAGGTGTAAAATCACTGATGTCCAAGCCTGCACCTTTCATCAGAAAGAAAGCATGTTCCACCACATGATGCACCATCCCCCAGGGGGTCAATTTCACCAGAAACCACTATTAAAAGTGCACTGAATGGGTATTCAGCATCCACTTCAATAGTCAGTCCTCATCATCAGCAGGATTCACTGGTAAAGGGGCTCCATATATATCATAAAACACAAGAGCAACACCGACATAGTGTAATCCTGTTTATTCACGTAAAAATCCCCTGAACAGCAGTGTTCCCCTTAATCCTAACTACGTACATTGTAACATATTGAAACAAGCAAATAAATAAGCCCAGAGGGTGCTGTCACCATGTATAGCCATCCAGGATGGGATGTGTGTTTCCCTGCAGACACCACACTATCTTCCTGGTGGATGGTAGCAGACAGTGGAGCACAAGCGTCACTTCCGAATCGTCATGTAGGCCATGCCCTAATGTATATGTGTAAAATATACCTAAAAGAAAACTGTTGTAAGTAAAGGGCCATATGGCATTAATTGTAGAGCTTGAGCTGGTGTCCATATCTCATAAGTGTGCATGCCTACTGGCTACAGCCAAATGAAGGTGATACGTGCAGCTGCATTTCTGTATATATTAGGCTTTTTCCATAACAACCATTAGCAGTTTGGATTAAGATTGATACTATTTATTGGCTAATTAAATAGATTGTGGTGCAAGCTTTTGGGGTTTGCTGGGCTCTTCTTCAGTCTTAGCCTAGTCCAGAATTATAGAACTGGGCAAATAAAAATAATTAAATACAAATGTGAAAACTAAGAATGTACAACATTTATGTCAGAAACGTAAAATAATTAAAAGGCGAAAATAGGAAATAATGATATAAATCGCTGATTAGAAGTGACAAAATGCAGCACTACTAATGACACTGGGCAGGAAGGGGTTAATGTCTGGGGCAATCAAAGGGTTAACTGTGTGCCTAACAAAGGTTTTTTGCATTTACTGTGTGGTGCTTTTACTCAGGCATGTGACAGTTGTCAAGAGAGAGATCTGTGTCATCGGCGGGGTTCCGGCCATGAGTCATTGGCCAGGACCCGGTGATTGGCATGTAAGGGAGCCAATAACTGTACAGCCAGCTGGGCAGGCACGCACCTTCTACCTGGAAAAGCAGACTCACATATATATACGTGATCCTGTGCAGCCAGCCTGCACTGTAGCAGCAGGCCTTACTTTAATATTGACTGGACCCTGGGCAAACATTTTCTTAGGCCCCCTCTTCCATGCAATTTCGCTCTCCACATGCTTTGAGACATACAATAAGTAGCAGCTAGACTCAAAATTAGCTTACTGAATCAGATCAGGCAGCAATTGTGATTGGTTGCCAGAGGTTACAGTGTATCATTAGTGTTCACTGACTGGCTGCTAGAGTTGCAGCACACATTATGGCTCACTGTTTATTTTCCTAGAGGTTACAGCACATGACTTCTGCTATTTATCTTTTTAAAAAAGCACCCATAAAGTCCCAAATCTCTCAATTTCTTGTTCTCTATATACAAATAAGGGATGTTGGTGCCATACATATTAAAGTGTTTTGATACTAGACTTTGACCACACAACCTTCTATACTTTGAATGACCATTACGCGGTCATGCAAAACTGTACCCAAACTAAAATTTTATAATTTTATTCACGCAACTAGAACTTTATTTTGGTGATATTTAATCACCACTGTTTTTTTTTTTTTTTTTGCTAAATAAACAAAAAAATACTAAGAATTTTCTGTTGTACAATTTTGCAAATAAATAATTGTTCTTCATAAATTTAGCCCAAAATGAAAAACTGCTACTAAATATAATGTTTGGCTCCTGTTGAACAGGCTAAAAGTCTGGCATTCAGAGGAATGCCCAAACAATTCTGTCCAATCTTGTATTCAAGCTGAGCCAGCAGCTCATCCCTAGTAGAGAACATGAGCACATATAGTATAGGCAAGAATATATGCTATAAGAAAAAAAAAAACATTCTGTACTGGCATCCCATGCAGGCACATGGAGGAGCTCCCGCGCTCCTTTTTTGATAAAAAATGTACAATTGTAACATTTTGAGATTTCTCATACATTTCTGTCCCAGTCACAACAATCTTTAGAACAGAGTGGCAGAATCTCTGCAGTGGAGGTTACAGATGGCAGAAAAAAAGACTGACAGAACTTCTAATTCTACCTCACTGTATCCAAAACTAAAAATGATTTTATATTTAATTTCACACTTTAATGTGCAACTGTTTAATATTTTTGTGCTCTTTAAATACTGAGTAATAATGATAATAGTTTAGTAACATATTTTTCTTTTGTTTTGTTGTTAGAGTTTTATTACTGTCAGGCTGTTACTATAAGCAATGATCTCAAGACTGGAAAATACATGATTTTTTTACAAGAGTTTACCACCTTCACTGCTGTTAAATCCACCCTTTCTGACTTACTATCGAGCCATAAAGATGATACTATGGCTCATTCTGGTAAATGGGAAACTTTGAAATTCCTGCTTTAGGGCATATAGGGGTACATCACTATTGGTAACCTTTTTGTAGAGATACAATCTCTTAAGTTGCAGTGCAAATCTACTAATGATGCAAAACTATTTCAGTCACTGACCTGAAAATGCACTAGGGTGGTGTAAACATCTAGTTTATTGTCCCAACCAGATAGTTCTTGCTTTTATGCCTATTACTCAAACTCATAATCTTATTCCCCTGTCGTCTCCGGGTCCCCAATGGCAAAGTCTTACAATCCCAAAACCTTTCCATCCTATCTTCCTTGAAAATACTTATCTGAACCTTTCACCACAGAGGAAATTGCTGATACAATTAGGACCTTCCCTTGGAAAAGAGCCCCAGCCCAGATGGCTATATAGATTCTTATTTAGAAATTTTTGAAATACATCTTGTCCCCCATAATCTTTAACTTTACTTCTAAAGGTTGCCAGTTCCCGTCTCAAACTCAAGAGGCCTGTATAAGGGTAATACCCAAAGCAAATAAGGATGCAACATCATGTACCAGTTATAGACCAATTTCACTTATAAATGTTGATTTAAAAATCTAAGTTAAAATTATAGCTAATCAGCTGGATGCATATATCCCTTATCTCATTGTTATAGAACATGTTGGCCATGTCTGCTGTTGGTAAGCTTGGAACAATACTATGAAAACCATGACACCTATCTATTATGCAAAAATTAACAAAACTCTATGTCTGCTTTTTGGTGATGCTCAAGCCTTGAGTTGGGATTTCCTTTTCGTCACCTTTCCCAAATTGGTTTGCCCTCTTTATTGACTGATAACACGAGTGCTCTTTACCATGTCATATACCAGGCCATAAGAAATAATCCCTATATACAGCGTATAACCATTCATTAAGCAACATCATAAACTTTGTCTCTTTGCAGATGACTTATTGTTATATATCACTAACCCCAGAACAGGTATTTGTTCTTTATTCAAAGATTATTGCAAGTTTGGTCAAGTGAGCAATTTTAAAGTGAATCTACATTAAACAGAGGCTCTAAATATTTCTCTTTGTGTGTAAGAAGTTATATAGAATCACCTTCTATTTCATGACAACTGTGGGTTTTCAAATATAGAAGGTATTCACTGTTTTGTAGTGATGGCTGCTGAAGTAGTACATTATGTAATGACACATTTTTTTAAACTTTGAGAGAAGATTTCCTTCATTTACTTCCTTGCTGTTAGTAGGGAGCAGGGAGTTAAAAGCTGTCAGGCTAAAAACTGTGGCACCCGCATGATGCCACACCACTTCAAACGACTTAAATGCCCATTTACCTTGTCCTGCACAATGCTTTCTTTCAACCCCTGGCCTTATGGGACTGACACTTTTCTTTAATGTAAGTTTTTCACTAAAATGCATGGAAAAGCTAGATAATCCCTTTCAAAGGACATATCTAATACTCACTTCTCTTGTTGCCCTTGCTGCTGATCTCTGCAAGAGTGAAGAGAATATGCCAGGTGAAGAAGCTTCAGAATGCAACACTTATGTAAATTGCTATTTCCTGGTCCTCAGCTGCCATCTGTGCTTCCTCCCATGATGTCACCAAAGGGCACACAAAACCACTGAGCACTGTAGGAAGTACAGGGAATCTGATACTCATGGAAGTGTCAATTTTGCAGCTTCTTTAGTAAGCAACTTATCTTCAATGCACAAATGGGTTGCACAGACAACAGGAGAGGTGAGTATTAGATGTCTTTATTGCAGGGGGCTTTTTTGTTTCCACATTTATTTTAGTGTCAAAGACACTTAGATTACAGTATATCCCTGAATATCAATCAGTTAGTATAAAGATTTCATGCATACTGTATACAACTGAAAAATGAAGATATTGTCATTTCTACACAATTAGTGCCATAAAACATGAAATTATGAGTATGAGTCATGCATGAAAAATAACCGTAAATTGTGCAGTGAATTTCTGACCTTTTTCTTTATAGTCTTTTATTTTTGCAGTAGCTGCATGTCTATGTCACATTGTTTTGCTTTACAAGGTAAACTATTTTAAAATTATGATTAAATGCTACATAGCTGTTCCTTGTCTTATATTTTACTTTCCATTATTTTCTTTCGCCTCTAGTTTAAAAGTAAATTACATACTTACAAGTGGTTTGGAAGAACAGAGTTCAGATTGCAATGAATTTTAAAGAGAGTTTGTTGTTTTCATAAGACAGAAAATCAATGGCATTAATAGCTTGCAGTAGTGATAATTATACAGCTTATGTTGGAATATTTCCATTAGAGATGAGATTATTCCCCAGGTAACAACCTCTGACAAACTAATTCTAAATCCATTTGATCAAGCACATTCTGGATTAGTTTTCCAAAGCTCATGTCTCCAGATAACACAATCAAATATTAAGAATCCAGTCTAAAAGATACTTTTAGAAATATGCATTTTCATTCCAAAACTTTTCATGAGATGAATAATAAAGTTAATTGATTTTGTTTTGAGTGAAATACTGAATTAATTTGAAAACAACATAGCCTCTGAACATCTATTGGAATATATAATACGGAAGGAAATTACTTTCTAGAAATATTCATAATACCTAATGATGAAAAATAAAAAAAGATGGCTGCATTTTAGTTCATTGTAATTTTCAAAGACCAAAAAGCTAAAGGGCTAATGTGCTTGGCTTAACATAATAAGGACACATTTATACACTGGCAAAAGTGCCACTCACCACTGAGGATGAGCCAAACACCCTCCAGTTCGGTTTGCACCAGAACATCTGAACAGGCAATACATTTGTAAGAACACACGAACACCGTTAAAGCCTATGGGACACAAACATGAAACATCAAAAGTGCTTATTTTAAAGGCATATATGAAAGTTATAGTCATAAAAAGTTTGGGGACCTGGGTCTTGACCCAGGGGACATGTATCAATGGAATTTTTTTTTTAAATACTGACGTTTTTTCTGGAGCAGTGATTTTTTTAATGCTTAAAGTGAAACCATAAAAATGAAATATTACTTTAAATATCATGCCTGGGGGGTGTCTATAGTATGCCTGTAAAGTGGCGCAGTTTTCCCGTGTTTAGAACAGTACCACAGCAAAATGACATTTCTAAAGAAAAAAAGTAATTTAAAACTGATTGCGGCTGTAATTAATTGTCGGGTCTCGGCAATATAGATAAAACTCATTGAAAAAATGGCATGGGGTCCCCCCAGTCCATTACCAGGCCCTTTGGGTCTGGTATAAATATTAAGGGGAACCACAAACCAAATTTTTTTTTAAATTGTGTGGGGGTCCCCCCAAATTCCTTATCCGAGCACACAACCTGGCAGGCCACAGGAAAAGAGGGGGGATGAGAAAGCACCCCCCCTCTTGAACCGTACCGGGCCACATGCCCTCAACATAGGGAGAGTGCTTTGGGGTCTGACCCCAAAGCACCTTGTTTCCATGTTGATGGGGACAAGGGCCTCATCCCCACAACCCTTACCCGGTGGTTGTGGAGGTATGCGGGAAGGGGGCTTATCAGAATCTGGAAGCCCCCTTTAACATGGGGACCCCCAGATCCTGGTCTCCCCCCATGTGAATTGGTAACAGGGTATATTGTTCCCCTATCATTTCACAAAAAAGTGTGAGAAATGGTAAAAAAGACAAGAGACAACTTAGTGTTAGGAAATGTAGATTGTCAAGTGGTATTTTTAGACCCTCAATACCTCTGCATAAGGTCTACCTTCCAATCCCCACAGGCCTGTGAGATTAGCCCATTGAGACAATGATGAAAGACAATGACAATAGTCTCTCAGAGCAAATCTGAAATCTTTATTCTGTCTCGACTATAATAAAGGGGGCTTTCAGAAAGCACAGCCCCCCTGAACATTATCCAACATTATCCAATCAGATACAAAGACATTTTATGACCAAAGCGAAACTCAACAAAAATATTCATTACAACCTTATTTTTGAGAAATCACGTGCTTTACAAGAAATGTGAGATAACTTATAAGAAACCTAGAAATCTAGAAAGAAAGATAACAAAAATAAAGAGCAGTACATGCAGCTGTCTGTAAAATAGAATACAGGATAAAACACAAAATGGAAGTTGATTATTGTAAAATGGATGTGGTTACCGTAAGTTAAATATGCCTTCAATCCCCTCTTAGATCATATAAGATGATCTCTACATTCTATCCAGTGCTCTAGTACTTCTTTGGGATTGTGGCATAGATTGCCTGATGATTCTTCATGTATGTCATGTAGGATAGAACCTTATCATCAGGAGATTGAATGCGTGCAATTATGCAGGTACAACACTTAAAACAGAGGTAAAGAATCAGAGCAAGGATAAAAATCATAACAATGACCAGGACAATGTCTTTTAACCATGAAAATACACCTCCAAACCCAAATCCTGCATTGTCAAATGGACTCCATGTTTTAACAATGTCCCTAACTTCCTGCTGGAGCTGGCCTACTTCTATTCGGTGTTGTGCAATAATATCATAGTAGTCAGGAACCTTAGCACTTCTGTTAGAGATCCAAGTACAGCATTCGTAGTCCTCAGTCATTTCACATAAACCTGTGAGAGCTGCACTCATGCTTTCTATAGCTAACTCATGTAGTTCTAGCTCTTTTCTAATTGCTCTAGTTTCTATGTTTAACATAGCAATGTCATATGAATTCCTCTCCATTATCTCATCCAATATACTTGAATAATTGTTCATCCTTTTCATCTTGTCTATACCCCATCCTGTCCAAGAAGAAAATCATGCCCAGGCCATATCTTGTTTATAGAACATTTCCCTTTTGTTGCGGTGTTTGAGGGGGTATCTGGGTTGTATACTGGCCTCTAGGGGATGTCCCCTTTTATCATCCTCTACCACTCCCATGACAGGTACCAAGGATGCAAGATAACACCATCCCTTAACATGGAGGGGCACCCAGGGATAACACACTTTCCCACAACATACATAGATACTTTGTCCCAGTGCAAATGGCTTCTTAGCGACAATCTCGTGAGTGTACTTGTCCTGTGTTGCGATTATAAATTGGCGGAATATATCATGTACATTATCAGAGAGGGAGGAAAAATTATGCAAAGTATGGTTTAGCTTTGGGTCAGATACTTGAAACAGTGAGCAGGCATCCTTGGATCTGCCCCTGCATTCGCACATGGAGATGTTAAATATTGACCTGCTACAAATGGAGGAGTTAGTCTGTGTCTCATTCCCTAAATTAAAACACAAATCAGGGGAATGACTTTTACCTGCTTTTGGAAAAGTAACAGTGGATATGTTAGTTAAGAAGACAGAAGGAGTCCCGTTGAGGAAGGAGGAAATATTTAAAGGTACAGCCAAAAGGGGAATTCGGGCAGTGCTAGGATGTAATTTGCTACATATACAACATTCTTCATACCCTGATTTTTGAGCATAAGCATTCTTAAATTTTAGCAAAAGCATCTTATCAGTAAAACTATCTCCAATCTCTCTCTTTGTTCTAGCTTGTGTCACTGTAAGGTTCTCTTGTGTGTGTGTGTGTTCCCACAGATACTTTTAATTGCACCCAAATCTTCAGGGTGGTAGATACAGTTGGTGATGATTCGGGTGGGCAGGAACACTATCAGAGAGATCAGGAGGCAAAATGCCTTGCCAGAAGTCTGTGGTGAAATAAGTGAGGTCATCTTCTCTGGCCGGACCTGCTTTCCTAGGAACTCCTCCTTAGTCTGCTTGGACTTCTGCTTGAGGGCCTCCTTTATCCAAGGTCTCCTTCCTGCTCCTGGGGCTTTGGGCAACCTTTTTTACTCGGCTGGCATGGATCCAGGACTGGTAGTTTTCCACTAGGATGGCTGTTCTGGTCACTGCAACCACTGTGGTAGGAGGTCCAAAGGGATACTCTTGCTTCTTATTTCTGTTTAGCTGTTGAACCACCATGGTGTCTCCCACCTTGAAGGGGTGAGTAGCTTCCTGTGAAGAAAAAGGAGAGGTGCGAGCAACATTTCTTTCGACTGTATCCAATGTTTCAACAATCCTCACTACTGTTTGTGCATCTTCTTTTGTGGTCACGAAAAGTTCGACCCATCTTGAGAACATGTTCACAATTACCAAAAGATATTCCTGCCTAGTTTGGGCATGTGTGTGAAGTCAATCTGCAAATGTGTAAAAGGAGTTGTTGGATATATCAGGTGTTCATATTTGGTCTTGTGTGTGATGTTTGGATTGTTCCTGATACATGTAATGCATCCTGATACATAATCCTTTACCAGCAAGATGCATTCTGTGATATAAAAATTTCTACTCAGAAGATCAACCGTGACCTGTATACCTGCGTGACCTATTCCGTGGTACTGTGAGATGAAGAGTGATGCACATGCCGCTGGTATACATGGTTTCCCCTCTTTGCAGAGAAGTCCAGTTTTTGGATCTTTCTGCACACCCTTTTTATCCCAGCCCCTTAACTCATAATTTGATGCATAATCCTGGAGATCTGTGAGTGACTGTTCAAATGGGGATAGGTCAGGTATCAGCATAGCCATTTGGATGTCTGCTGTCTGTGAGATAGCAGCTTGTTTAGCAGCAAGGTCAGCCAGGGCATTTCCCCTGGCTATCTCTGTCTGTTGGCCTGTATGTGCTCTGCAATGTACTATAGCCAGTGTTTTAGGTAGCTGGATAGCTTTTAGCAGTGACATTACCAAAGAAGAATGTGAAATGTTTTTTCCATCTGCTGCCACAAAACCACGCCTACTCCATATCACACCGAAGTCGTGTACCACACCGTACCCATACTTCGAGTTAGTGTAAATGTTTACGTCCTAACCTTCAAAGAGCTGACATCTAGTGAGTGCAATTAATTCAGCAGCCTGTGCTGATTGATATGGGATAGGCTTGGCCTCAAGTATAACATCTGGAAGGTACACAACTGCATACCTTGCATGGTATGTGTGATCATTTGGCCTAGAGCAAGAACCATTCACAAAAACATTCTATGTGTCTGGTAGTGCTGTGGAAGATAAATCAGACCTGGGTGATGTGTCTTGGTGAATGAGGTTTATGCAGTCATGTTGTGGCACAACCTCATCCTGTTCTCCTTTTAATCCTAATAGGGCGTTTAAAATTGGTGCTGGGCCTGCAGTGGGAGAAGCATATTTGATGTGCAATTTTGGATTGGACAGCAAAATCACCTCATATCTGCTCAACCTCTGAGCAGACATGTGCTGTGTATGTACATTTTTCAACAGGATTGACACATTGTGGGTGGTGTGAAGTGTGGTGTCATGTCCCAGAGTGAAACAAGTGGCCATCTCAACCACCATCGCACAGGCTCTGAGATATGTGGGCATGCTTTGAACCTGCACCGGGACTATCTTTGAGAAAAAGCGACAGGGCGTAGTCTCCCACCATGTTCCTGGGCCAGTACTCCCGCCGTTGTTCTGCAATTTTCCCTGGCAAACAAGTGAAATATCTTGCCATATTCAGGGAGGCCAAGGCTCGGGCTGGTAACTATTGCACATTTCAACATGGCAAAAGCATTTAACATATTAGCTCAGCAGTCCTCCTCTGAAGAACTACAAATCAAAAGATCATCAACATACTGCAACAGTACAGAACCATGAGGGGCAGTCCAAGGCCCGAGGGTGGCTTGGAGTACTATAGAATAGACCACAGGTGAGTCTATGTAACCCTGTGGCATTCGACACCAGGTAAAAATGTTTTTTAAAGCAAAATGCAAAGATTGGCTGTGTCTCCTCATCCACAGGGGTGCTAAAAATGCATTTGACAAATCAATCACTGAAAAATACTCTGCATCGGATGATATGGCAGTAAATATTGATGGCACATCAGTAGGGATGAGCCGAACACCCCCCTGTTCGGTTCGCACCAGAACATGCGAACAGGAAAAAAGTTTGTTCGAACACGCAAACACCGTTAAAGTCTATGGGACACGAACATGAATAATCAAAAGTGCTAATTTTAAAGGCTAATATGCAAGTTATTGTCATAAAAAGTGTTTGGGGACCTGGGTCCTGCCCCAGGGGACATGGATCAATGCAAAAAAAAGTTTTAAAAACGGCCGTTTTTTCAGGAGCAGTGATTTTAATAATGCTTAAAGTCAAACAATAAAAGTGTAATATCCCTTTAAATTTCGTACCTGGGGGGTGTCTATAGTATGCCTGTAAAGGGGCGCATGTTTCCTGTGTTTAGAACAGTCTGACAGCAAAATGACATTTTGAAGGAAAAAACTTATTTAAAACTACCCGCGGCTATTGCATTGCCGACAATACACATAGAAGTTCATTGATAAAAACGGCATGGGAATTCCCCAAAAGGGAACCCCGAACCAAAATTTAAAAAAAAAATGACGTGGGAGTCCCCCTAAATTCCATACCAGGCCCTTTAGGTCTGGTATGGATATTAAGGGGAACCCTGGCCAAAATTTAAAAAAAAATGACGTGGGGTTCCCCCTAAATTCCATACCAGACCCTTCAGGTCTGGTATGGATTTTAAGGGGAACCCCGCGGCAAAAAAAAAACGCGTGGGGTCCCCCCAAAAATCCATACCAGACCCTTATCCGAGCACGCAACCTGGCAGGCCGCAGGAAAAGAGGGGGGACGAGAGTGCGGCCCCCCCCTCCTGAACCGTACCAGGCCACATGCCCTCAACATTGGGAGGGTGCTTTGGGGTAGCCCCCCAAAACACCTTGTCCCCATGTTGATGAGGACAAGGGCCTCATCCCCACAACCCTGGCCGGTGGTTGTGGGGGTCTGCGGGCGGGGGGCTTATCGGAATCTGGAAGCCCCCTTTAACAAGGGGACCCCCAGATCCCGGCCCCCCCCGTGTGAAATGGTAAGGGGGTACTTCCCTACCATTTCACTAAAAAACTGTCAAAAATGTTAAAAATGACAAGAGACAGTTTTTGACAATTCCTTTATTTAAATACTTCTTCTTTCTTCTATCTTCCTTCATCTTCTGGTTCTTCTGGTTCTTCTGGTTCTTCTGGTTCTTCCTCCGGCGTTCTCGTCCAGCATCTCCTCCACGGCGTCTTCTATCTTCTTCTCCTCGGGCCGCTCCGCACCCATGGCATGGGGGGAGGCTCCCGCTCTTCTTTTCATCTTCTTCATCTTCTTCTCTTCTTCTTTTCTTCTCTTCTTCTCTTCTTCATTTTCTTCTCCGGGCCGCTCCGCACCCATGCTGGCATGGAGGGAGGCTCCCGCTGTGTGACGGCGCCCCTTGTCTGACAGTTCTTAAATAATGGGAGCGGGGCCACCCGGTGACCCCGCCCCCCTCTGACGCACGGGGCATGACGGGACTTCCCTGTGGCATTCCCCGTGACGTCACAGGGAAGTCCCGTCAAGTCACCGTGCGTCAGAGGGGGGCGGGGTCACCAGGTGGCCCCGCCCCCCATTATTTAAGAGCTGTCAGACGAGGAGCGCCGTTGTTCTGCCATATAGTGTCCTCCTATCGGATAGTGTCCGCTCCGTACTGCGCAGGCGCAGCACTTGCGCAGTACGGAGCAGAAGGAGATGCCGAAAATGTCCGAAGTTGATCAGCTGACCATCAGCTGTACACGGCGCTTCGGCAGTTCTTAGCGATGGCTGTGTAAGAGGGCCCCTCGCGGGCTCGCTTCGCTCGCCACGCTTCGCTCGCCACGCTTCGGGCACGGCCTCGCTGCGCTCGGCAACTATATATTCTCACTCTATGTCCACTTGGATAGTAGGGAATGATCCTGGACACAGGGTGAGAATAAAAGCGCTGGCGCCGTGTACAGCTGATGATCAGCTGTTAAACTTCGGAGACTTTCGGCGTCTCGTTTGTCCTCCGTACTGTGCCTGCGCAGTACAGGGAGGACACTATATGATAGGGGACTGTATTTGACAAGACACCGTCACACAGCGGGAGCCTCCCTCCATGCCAGCATGGGTGCGGAGCGGCCCGGAGAAGAAAATGAAGAAGAGAAGAAGAGAAGAAAAGAAGAAGAGAAGAAGATGAAGAAGATGAAGAGAAGAGAGGGAGCCTCCCCCCATGCCATGGGTGCGGAGCGGCCCGAGGAGAAGAAGATAGAAGACACCACAGAGGAGATGCTGGACGAGAACGCCGGAGGAAGAACCAGAAGAGCCAGAAGAACCAGAAGAACCAGAAGATGAAGGAAGATAGAAGAAAGAAGAAGTATTTAAATAAAGGAATTATCAAAAACTGTCTCTTGTCATTTTTAACATTTTTGACAGTTTTTTAGTGAAATGGTAGGGGTACTTTTGTACCCCCTTACCATTTCACACGGGGGGGGCCGGGATCTGGGGGTCCCCTTGTTAAAGGGGGCTTCCAGATTCCGATAAGCCCCCCGCCCGCAGACCCCCACAACCACCGGCCAGGGTTGTGGGGATGAGGCCCTTGTCCTCATCAACATGGGGACAAGGTGTTTTGGGGGGCTACCCCAAAGCACCCTCCCAATGTTGAGGGCATGTGGCCTGGTACGGTTCAGGAGGGGGGGTGCACTCTCGTCCCCCCCTCTTTTCCTGCGGCCTGCCAGGTTGCGTGCTCAGATAAGGGTCTGGTATGGATTTTTGGGGGGACCCCACGCCGTTTTTTTTTTTTTTTGGCGCGGGGTTTCCCTCAAAATCCATACCAGACCTGAAGGGTCTGGTATGGAATTTAGGGGGAACCCCACGTCATTTTTTTTTTAAATTTTGGCCGGGGTTCTCCTCCTTAATATCCATATCAGACCTGAAGGGCCTGGTATGGAATTTAGGGGGACTCCCACGTCATTTTTTTTTAAATTTTGGTTCGGGGTTCCCCTTTGGGGAATTCCCATGCCGTTTTTATCAATGAACTTCTATGTGTATTGTCGGCAATGCAATAGCCGCGGGTAGTTTTAAATGAGTTTTTTCCTTCAAAATGTCATTTTGCTGTCAGACTGTTCTAAACACAGGAAACATGCGCCCCTTTACAGGCATACTATAGACACCCTACAGGTACGAAATTTAAAGGGATATTACACTTTTATTGTTTGACTTTAAGCATTATTAAAATCACTGCTCCTGAAAAAACGGCCGTTTTTAAAACTTTTTTTTGCATTGATCCATGTCCCCTGGGGCAGGACCTGGGTCCCCAAACACTTTTTATGACAATAACTTGCATATTAGCCATTAAAATTAGCACTTTTGATTTCTCCCATAGACTTTTAAAGGGTGTTCCGTGGCATTCGAATTTGCCGCGAACACCCCAAATTGTTCGCTGTTCGGCGAACTTGCGAACAGCCAATGTTCGAGTCGAACATGAGTTCGACTCGAACTACAAGCTCATCCCTACACATCAGGCACTATTGGAGCAATCAGTACCACTAGGCTATTGATGGCCCTTAGGTCTTGTACAAACCTATAGTCACCATTTGCCTTCTTTACTGGGTTAATGGGTGTATTGTAGGGCGAGACAATTTCCCTTAAGATTTCTTTCTTTAAGAAATCCTCGACTATTGGCTGTAAGCCATCCTCCTTTTCTTTTGATATGGGGTATTGTCTGTGATATACAGGTTGGGCCCCTGGTTTTAAAGTGGCTTTGTAAGGTGTACAAGAGATAAATCCCACATCCAGTGAATTTTCTGCCCAAACTGCCTCCTCTATTCATCCTTCAATCACATCTTCTGTCAAGGAGATGGATGGAAAAAGGGTGAGGATGTTTATTCTATCAGATTCTAAATATAAACCTCCTTGCTTTGTGACTTTCATTGTAATTCCCAGTTTTCCTAGTAAATCTCTGCCAAAGAGATTCACCGGACAGCCAGGTATTATTCTGAAACAGTTTTGAATCACTGATCCCGTTCCAGTCGGGTCAATGATTGTAAGGGGTGATGTTAAAAAAGTTTTGGTCAGTACCCCATTTATTGCCATTGAAGGCTCAGCATTTGTGACCTCTCCTCTATAAAAATCCTTGCTAATTGTACTACACTTAGCTCCAGTGTCTAGTACATAAGGGATTAATTTTCCATTCACATACAGTGAAATGATTGGCTGCTCTTGATAAGAGTGAGAGATAAGGGGAAATGCCACCTTCAGGGCAGCTTCATTGTTGTTGTTGATGTTGTTGCCAAGTGATGGGAAACTTTGCATTGTGTTGCTGTGAATTCTGCTGTTGTTGTGTACCGGAATTTTGTGGGGCTGCATGTGAGGCAGGGGGTCCTGTGTTAGTCAGTTCATGTTCATAGTAAGGACACTGTATCTTCCAGTGTCCAGGGTCTCCACAATTGAAACACGCTCTTTGTCTCTGTGTGTAACTCCCTCTTTGTCCTTGCCCCCTCCCTCTGTATCCCCCTCCTCTATTCTGTCCTCTTTTTTTTACTGAAGTTTCCCCTTTGATTTCCTGAGAAATCATGTTGATAATGTGTCTGCACTGGTGTTTGTTCAGGAATGTCAAAACATTCTACAGCATCCTTCTCTGTCAGCTTCTTGCAAAAATCAGTTACAGTGCTTGTAGCCCAATCTGATATTTGCTGTCTTACTGTAAGTGCATATTTAAGGCCAAGGCTGCAGAGGTATGTCTGTATTAAGACACTGTGCATGTTATCCTGGACACTAAGTCCTGCCTCTTGTGTCCAAACTTCTATAAATCTTTTCCAGAATTCTAACACAGATTCTGCTGGCTTTTGTTTGCAAGCTACGGCCATGGGTAGGGAAGATTTATTAGTTAATGCTGTCTTCATTTCAGCCTCTACCTCTGTCTACATATTGACCCGTCCATCTTTGGTATTTAATTTGTAGTCTGTGGCTTTTGTGGTGGGGGCCTCTACTGTGTTAAGAGTGGGCACTTTTGGTCCAATCGGTTAATGTCCTCAATGTCAATAGGCTTCATTACCAAAACATCACCCACAGTCATAAATGGGAACTGTTGGGCAACTTGTTGCATGTTTTGTTCTCCTTCAAAGTTGTCTTTCTCTGTTTCCACTACCTCTTTTTGCTGCGTGTCCTCATGTGATGAGGTCTTTCGTGCAGCTTTTGATCTGGTTGTTGGGGGACTTATTACAGCTATGGCTGAACCCGAAGGCTGTGTGGGATCATGTGGGTGCTCAGCACCTGAGGTGGAAGAGACATCCACTGCCTGCTGGGGAGCAGACGGTGGTGGTCTTTGGGCTACGGGGGCTTGCTGTTGGGCTTGTTTTGCTGTGGGGAGTTGTTTTGAAATGGTAGGCAGCGCCAGAGCTACTTCTGCAACCTGTTGTTGGGCAGGTGGTGGTGTTCTATTTACTTGTGGACCTGTCGCTGCAACTGCGGCTAAAAATTCCATGTCCTCTTTTGAGAATGAGGAATATATTTGTTTATATGGCCCCCCTTGCGGCTGTGGAATGTAAGGGGGAGGAGGCAGGGCACCTGGTACAGGCATGGAGAAGGTTGATTTAACCCTTTTCTCACAAAAATGTAATCCTGGAGCTTCTTTGTCCCTTAAACTAAGTGTCCTCTTTTTCTGCTTTTTATCTGTCCTTTCATACCAGTGGGGAGCATAAGTTAACCAGTTCTGTCCTCCCTTTCTCATATATGTCATGTCTCATTGTGGATCAGCCAAACAGTATGGAAACGCCTCTTTATCTCCAAGGCACAAACCCTTTATCATATCCATGTGGAACGTATTGTTCTCCCTATTACAGGGGAACGGACTACTGCTACCCATGGCCTCTGTCCATCCTGCCAAATTGTCCACCCAGGGGTTAATGTACACATAGTCAGTTCCACACACACACGCGCTACATAACTTTTACAATTTTCTCCCACGTCCGGTGGTGGCGGGACATTTTTTCCATTAACCCTTCCCATTATAACAGAGTGTAAATTTGTAGATACTGAGTCTTATTTATTTATTTATTTAATTTTTCTTGGCAAAATGCCAATAAGCACTCCTTATGGCCAGAGGTTCCCCTGATCGCAAGCAAGCTTTGCACATTATTACTTTTCTTATGTTTATAACCAAACTATTTTTATTTACATTTTACATTTTTGGCAGACTGCCAACAGGTTCAAACAGTGCCTTCAATTGTGGTAGTACTAATGCCGCAAACAATTCCTCACTATCTATTACGGTTAGTGAGATATTAGCACTTGAACCCTGTTGGCAAAAAAACAAAAATCCAAATTTTGCACCTGACTTCCCCTTCGCAAGAGATGTCAGTAGCAAAAGTAATTATTCAAATAACATGTTTTGATCAAAAGTTAGCTTCACCAATTTATGTATTACCTTAAGTGTTATTAACACTCTACCCATATTTTATTTGGTAAAAACGTCCCTAATGTCACAATACTTCAAAGACCTGGGACAGACTTGATAAGTCTGCCCTGTTCTTCGACTAAGTGATATTACTCCCTCCACTGTCAACCCTTCTTGAAACACAAATTTGTTATGTAAATTAAACCTTAAAACTTAAAACCTGTGGTCTGCCTTCTCTAAATAAGGGTCCCTTTCCTATTTTAAAATCATAACCTCCCAGGATACTGGCTACAATATGTGTCCGAGGACCAGTATAACAGAAGAACAAACCAGTAATACAATCAGGACACTTTTGAGACATTTGTTATTACATAAAAAGAAATTAACCTGGATACTCACCAATCCAGGGTTCCTTATAAACTCTAAAATTCATATTCAACTCTATACAAATAAATAAATCAGTAGAAGCTAAACACCAAAAAGCCTTAAAGCAATAATTTCGGTATAAGACTTAGTTCTGTCAGACCAGCCAATATTTTATTTCTCTTTTTAGTTCTTTCCCTAAGATGACACTGAATGTCTGATTGCAGCAAGGAAAAGAAAATGTTTTTACTCACTGAATCAACGCCAGAGTCATCCTGCAGACTACAATACGATACAGGTTATATCTTATACTTTAGAGTCAAAGCATTCATATATAAATCATTAAAAGTAAGCATCAATAAATCACCGGATATTGTAGCATCACCCTACGTTTCAGTATAACACAGTGCAGTGGAAAGGTGTCATCTTACCTTACGACACCCGACAAATTCCACACAGACTACAAATTCCACAGATTACAAATCATCTTATGACATCTACGCAATAGGAGGATAAAGCAAAGAGACTGGGTTTTGTCTGGCACACCTTATCAGATTTTTTTACAGTACTGTATAAATCCTTAAACTCTCCCGGAGTTTTTTTTACTGTTTTCCCGAAACAGTCGCTGCAGTCTTATTCTATGGACTTCTCCTTAAAGTCCTTGGAACCCACCCAAGGTTTTTATTGCTTCTCAGAGCAATTTTTGAAGCCCACCCAGGGATTTATCTAGCTGGTAACTCAGAACAGCTGTATTATTGCTTCTCAAAGCAATTAAACTTATTGAGTTCTAAAAATTAATTACAGGTCCCTTTAAAGGAATCACGGCAAGAGAAAAATAGATATAAATCTAGCTCACCGGACGTATTATGATCAATTCCGGACGAGCCGCCCAGCTGTTAGGAAATGTAGATTGTCTAGGGGTATTTTTAGACCCTCAATACCTCTGCATAAGGTGTACCTTCCAATCCCCAGAGGCCTGTGAGATTAGCCCATTGAGACAATGATGAAAGACAATGACAATAGTCTCTCTGAGCAAATCTGAAATCTTTATTTTGCCTCGACTAATATAAAGGGGGCTTTCAGAAAGCACAGCCCCCCTGAACATTATCCAATATTATCCAATCAGATACAAAGACATTTTATGACCAAAGCGAAACTCAACAAAAATATTCATTACAACCTTATTTCTGAGAAATCACGTGCTTTACAAGAAATGTTAAGTAACTTATAAGAAACCAATCTAGAAAGAAAGATAACAAAAATAATGAGCAGTACATGCAGCTGTCTGTAAAATAGAATACAGGATAAAACACAAAATGGAAGTTGATTATTGTAAAATGGATGTGGTTAAGTTAAATATGCCTTCACTTAGGACAAGTTCTTTATTAAAAGATAAAAAAATGTAAATGCCCAGCGATGTCCATTCATCTTATTCTATCACGCTGCAAACAAGCCGAAAAAAGAAAAAAAACGCAACAACTCTGCCTCCATGGGAGGCTCCCGCTGAGTGACGTTTCCCATTGGTGACAGTTCTTATATAGCTGAGGGCAGGGCCAAATGGTGATGTAAATGGGTGACACCCCCCTCTGACACCACGGGGAAGCCATGGGGAAGCCTCTGTGGCTTCCACCTGAAGGGCCTGGTATGGATTTTGGGGGGACCCCCACGCAATTTAAAAAAAAAGGTTTGGTTCGGGGGTTCCCCTTAATATTCATACCAGACCCAAAGGACCTGGTAATGGACTGGGGGGACCCCATGCCGTTTTTTTTAAAGAGTTTTATTTATATTGCCGAGACCCAACAATTCATTACAGCAGCGATTAGTTTTAAATGACAAATTTTCCTTTAGAAATGTAATTTTGCTGCGGTACTGTTCTAAACACGGGAAAAATGCGCCACTTTAAAGGCATACTATAGACACCCCCCAGGCACAATATTTAAAGGAATATTTCATTTTTATTGTTTCACTTTAAGCATTAAAAAAATCACTGCTCCCGAAAAAACGGACGTTTAAAAAAAATGTTTTTGCATTGATACATGTTCTCTGGGGCAGGACCCAGGTCTGCAAACACTTTTTATGACAATAACTTGCATATAAGCCTTTAACCACTTACGGACCACCCGCCACAGTTTTACATTGGCTGTTTGAAGGAGGATATCGTTGTTATGGCAGGAACTAGCTGCCATAACCCCGGTATCCTCTTCTTCACGCGTCAGTCCGCTACAAGATAAAAGTGGTCTCTGTGGCGGATTCACCATGAGATCACTTATATCGGTGGCGGGAGAGGGGCTTACCGCATCCTGTCTCCTGTTAGGTATGGAAATGAGTGAGGGGAAGATGGCCCCCACCCGTCTCCATAACAATGCAGGGCGGAAGCGACGTCAAAATGTCACTTCTGCCCACAGCTCTTAAAGGGCCATTTTTTTAAATTATTTTTTTAAATGACAATTTTTTTTTTTATTGCCTTTCAGTGTAAATTTGAGATCAGAGGTCTTTTTGAGCCCAGATCTCATATTTAAGAGGTCCTGTCATGCTTTTTTTTCTGTTTGCATTCCTTGTAATAGCAATAAAAGTGATTTAAAAAAAAAAAAAAAACAGTGTAAAAATAAAAGGTAAAATAAATAATATAAACATTTTTTTCAAACGCGCCCCATTCCAACGAGCTTGCGCGCAGAAGCGAACGCATACGTGAGTAGCACCCGCATATGAAAACGGTGTTCAAACCACACATGTGAGGTATCGCCGCAATCGGTAGAGTGAGAGCAATAATTCTAACCCTAGACCTCTGTAACTCAAAACATTGTCATGGTTATACAGCAATCTTTGCCTGTCAGCTTACCTCCTCCATGTGTTCACATTTAGAGGCCAGCCACTCTCACCTGACTGCTTATATAATCTTTCCTCAGCATAGCTCCACCTCAGCCTCTAATTAGGAACACTATATTAACCTGTGCATTGCAAGCCAACCTTGCTGATCAACTATTCTGTGTTTGGCTTTTTGTTTCCTTTGCCGTGTGCTCCTCGTTTGTGTCAGGGGACTCCGGTCGCCTCTGCTCGCTGGGCTCCGGGGCGCATGCATGGTGGACTGGCGCTTCGACGCACACCCGTTCATGGCCCGATGGTGCGGCACGTATGGGTGCACGGCAGTCCCCGTGTGCGCGCCGTCGCCCCCGTGCAGGTGCCCGGTAGTGCGTCACGCTGACGCGAGCGCAGGGGGGGCTACTTCTGATTACTCCAGCACCCAGTCGGGTTGCTGGTTTGTCGTCAGCTGTCCCTGTCTCCCTGCTCCTCTGCAATCCTTGTCTGCTCCTGGAAACCTGTGCTGAACCCCTGGCTTGTTACTACAGATACTGCTGCTTGTCTAATACCCTTCAGACCTCTGCTTGTTTAACGGATTCTGCTCTGCCTGATCACCCGGTGCTGTCTTCTGCTAGTTTAACGGACTATGCTCTGCCTGATCACCCGGTTCTGACCTCTGCTAGTTTAACGGGCTTTGCTCTGCCTGATTACCCGGTTCTGACCTCTGCTTGTTTAACGGACTTTGCTCTGCCTGATTACCCGGTTCTGACCTCTGCTTGTTTAATGGACTTCCTGTTTCTCAGTCCCCCGGTTCTGCGCAACACTTGCCTGTGCACCTCCGGCCAGCAACCGAAGACTTCTACCAGTTCCACCTTCGGATCCCTCATATACCGGAAGCCCATGCCTCCGCGTGCCCCCTGCTCCCTGTATCATTTCCAGGGGCCTGGGTGCGCATGGTCGTAAGGGCGAGCTACTCTCGGCATCTTGGCCTCGGTGAGTATTACTCATGACAGTACAAAGCAGCCAGATGTCAGAGGCCGACAGAGCGCGCTCTCCTTTGGAGATCCTGTGTCAGCAGGTTTCCACTCTTGCTGACTCTGTTCAAAAACTACAGGAGGGATATACTCAGATTGACAGCCGCCTCCAAAATTACAGGGTCACTTCCTTCTGAAGCCACAGCTCCTGCACCCAGTAGTGGGGGTCTGCTCCATCAGGCAACCGCCAGTCCCACAGTCGTCATGGCGCTTCCAGAGCCCAGGGTTCCTACACCGGAACGGTTCTCAGGGGACCGTAAGAAAGTTAGGGCCTTAAAAAACGCATGTTCCCTCTACATTGTTCTCCAGCCCAGAACCTTCTCATCGGAAGTTGTTAAGGTGGGATTTGCGATCTCACTGTTGTCTGAGGAACCTCAAGCCTGGGCCTACAGCTTGATGGAACAAAGAAGTCCAGTGCTAAACACAATAGATGCCTTTTTTGAGAGTATGTCCCAGCTCTATGACGACCCACAGCGTATGGCTACAGCTGAAGCCATCCTGCACCACCTGTCCCAAGGAAGGAGACCAATTGAGGACTACACGGTGGAATTTCGTAAATGGGCGGCCGACACAAATTGGAACGAGCCGGCCCTGCGCTACCAGTACCGTCAAGGCTTGTCTGAACTTCTCAAGGATGAATTAGCCAGGATGGAAACTCCCGCTTCCTTGGAAGAATTAATCCAAGCAGCCACGAAACTGGACAGGCGCTTGCGTGAGCAACGCTCAGAGCGTTTCCAAGGCCCGCGCCCTGCCTGGACACCGTCCAGACCCCCCGCCTGTTCAGTCACCATCTCCAATGGCAGCTGCTACTACACCGGTTCCTGAGGCTGAACCTATGCAGCTCGGCCTGGTCCATGCTCCGCTGACCTCTGAAGAGAGGCAGCACAGACGGCAATCCAACTTGTGATTCTATTGCAGGGAGCCGGACACTTCTTGCGCAACTGCCCAATAAGACCCAGTATATTCCTTCGGCCAAATTTGATGAACTGTCAAAACAACAATGCTCCAAAAACGTACGTGATGTTGTTTATTTCCCTACAGCTACCGGAAAGGGGAGACCCCCTTACCGGCCATCATTGATTCCGGAGCGTGCAGTTGCTTCGTAGACGCTGCCTTGGCCCACAGCCTGCATATCCCTCTGCAAACCAAAGCTCAAGGTCTACGAATACATCTGGCCGTATATTTCCTCTCTCAGAAACTGAGCTGGAAGCTCTTAAACAATATATCGATGAAAATCTCAAAAAGTTGGGAAAAAAGATGGTTCCCTTAGGCCATGTGTAGACTACCGGCAGCTTAATAATATCACCATCAAGAACAGGTATCCCCTGCTGCTCATTCCTGAGCTGTTTCAACGGTTCCGATTAGCCAAAGTTTTTTCCAAACTTGACCTCCGGGGTGCCTATAATCTCATCAGGATCAGGGCTGGGGAAGAGTGGAAAACGGCTTTCAGGTCCAGGTTTGGACATTTCGAATACCTGGTGATGCCATTCGGGCTCTGTAATGCTCCGGCCACCTTTCAACACCTGGTGAATGATATATTCCGAGAAGATCTGGATGATTTCCTTGTCTACCTGGATGATATTCTTATTTTCTCCTCCACTATTGAACTGCCCAAGGGGCATGTAAAAAAGGTCCTTACCATACTAAAACAACACAAGCTATATCTGAAAGTCGAAAAATGTGAATTCGAAAAATCGGTCGTACAATTTCTAGGATTCATCATTTCAACTAATGGGGTCTCAATGGATCCACAAAAGATACAAGAAATTCAGGAATGGCCAGCCCCATCTGATAAAAAAGGGGTGCAGCGGTTTATAGGGTTTGCCAACTTTTACCGAAAACTTATTGTCGGATTCTCTGCTATCGTGGCACCTATCACTCAGCTAACCCGTCAGCACGGTTCCTTTCAGTGGTCCCAAGCCGCACAAGAAGCCTTTCTGAAATTGAAGACCTTGTTCAGTTCCGCCCCAATTCTCCGTCACCCTGATCCTACTCAGCCATTTGTACTAGAGGTGGACGCATCAGAAATCGCAACAGGAGCAATTCTTTCCCAAAGACAGGCACCTAAAGCCATTCTAAATCCTGTAGCTTTTGCATCCCGGAGACTCAGCCCGCCGGAACTTAATTACGATGTGGGTGACAGGGAGCTGCTGGCCATAAAGTTCGCTCTAGAGGAATGGAGGTATTTACTGGAAGGCGCATTACACCCGGTGATGATCTTTACGGATCACAAGAATCTGGAATACCTCCGAACAGCAAAATGACTAAAACCCAGACAAGCCCGTTGGGCTCTCTTCTTTTCTCGTTTTAATTTCCATATATCCTACAGACCTGATGCAAAAAATGGAAAGGCAGACGCACTCTCTCGGATATTTTCTGCAGATCCCCGAACATCGGAACCGAGCACTATCCTCTCTCCACAAAACTTTCTTGGACTGACTCAGGAGGACCTAATATCATCCATCAGGTCCTCATCTAACTTGTGTACTGAACCAGAGGTACATTCCTTGAAGAAATGTGAGGATCTTTTTTGGGTCTGGGGAAAAATTTTTGTACCTCAAGAGACACGGCCGTTAACCCTTAAAATGTGTCACGACCATAAATTGGCGGGGTACTTTGGGATGAAGAAGACGTCTGAGCTAATCTCTCGCTCCTTCTGGTGGCCTGGGTGGAGAGTATGTGGCCTCCTGGGTCTGCTCAAGTCCTGGGGCTTGCTTAAGCTTGCCCATCCTGGAACGGCCATGGGCCGATGTGTCCATGGATTTTATTGTAGACTTGCCAGCCTCAGAAGGTTTTACCACCATTTTTGTTGTTGTCGACCGTCTCTCCAAGATGGCTCATTTCTTGCCCATGAGGGGCACTCCTTCTGCCGTAGACACAGCCAATATCTTTTTTGAAAGAGATCATTAGGCTCCATGGTGTGCCGAAGAGTATTGTGTCGGATAGGGGTGTGCAATTTACGTCTAAATTCTGGAGGGAACTCTGCAAAACCCTGGATATCAAAGTTTGCCTCTCTTCAGCGTATCACCCTCAAAGCAATGGCCAAACGGAGAGGACAAACCAGACCCTGGAGCAATACTTCCGTTGTTTCTGCTCAGGATCCCAGGATGATTGGGCAAGTCTTCTCCCGTACGCTGAATTTGCCTATAACAATTCTGTTCATGCAGCTACCAACCAAACACCCTTCTGGGCAAATTGCGGGTTCCATCCTACGTTTCTTTCTAATGACATCCCTGAAATGGCAGTTCCTGCAGTTCAAGACAGGATAACCTCTTTGCAATCCAACTTTCGGGAGATCCAAGACATGCTACATAAAGCACAAGAGGATTACAAAAAACAGTATGATCGGGGCAGGAGGGAGAATCCAATGTTTGATATAGGAGAGGAGGTCTGGTTATCCACCACTAACCCTAAATTACCTTTGCCATCTCGAAAACTTGGACTCAGGTTCTTTTCAAATCAAGAGAATCATTAACTCTGTGGCTGTTGAGCTAGCACTACCAAAAACGTACAGGATCCATCCTGTTTTCCATGTATCTTTGTTGAAGCCTGTTGTGCCCAGCCCTTTTCTGGGAAGAGGAGAACTTCCTCCCCCGCCAATCAGGGTGGATGGGGAGAACAAGTTTGAGGTGGAGTCCATCCTAAACTGTAGAAAGAAGGGCAGGCAGCTACAGTACCTGATCCAGTGGAAGGGATACCCACCTGAGGACAATTCTTGGGAACCTGCTAAGAACCTCCATGCACCACGCTTAATTCAAGCCTTCCATCGAGATCACCCGGAATTGATGTCCAGTCTTGGCGTCCAGTGTCCGCCCTTAGGAGGGGGGCACTGTCAGGGAACTCTGGTTGCCTCCGTTCGCCGGGCTCCGGGGCACATGCGCGGTGGACTGGCCATTCGACGCACACCCATTCACGGCCCGATGGTGCGGTTCGTGCGGGTGCACGGCGGTCCCCGTGTGCGCGCCGTCGCCCGTGCGGGTGCCCGGTAGTGCGTCATGCTGACGCGCACGCCGGGGGGGCTACTTTTGACGACTCCAGCACCCAGTCGGGTTGCTGGTTTGTCGTCAGCTGTCCCTGTCTCCCTGCTCCTCTGCAATCCTTGTCTGCTCCTGGAAACCTGTGCTGAACCCCTGGCTTGTTACTACAGATACCCCTGCTTGTCTAATACCCTTCAGACCTCTGCTTGTTTAACAGATTCTGCTCTGCCTGATCACCCGATGCTGACCTCTGCTAGTTTAACGGACTTTGCTCTGCCTGATCACCCGGTTCTGACCTCTGCTAGTTTAACGGACTTTGCTCTGCCTGATTACCCGGTTCTGACCTCTGCTTGTTTAACGGACTCTGCTCTGTCTGATCACCCCGTTCTGACCTCTGCCAGTCTAACGGACTTTGCTCTGCCTGATTACCCGGTTCTGACCTCTGCTTGTTTAACGGACTTCCTGTTTCTCAGTCCCCCGGTTCTGCACAACACTTGCCTGTGCACCTCCGGCCAGCAACCGAAGACTTCTACCAGGCCTTAAGTCCCACCTTCGGATCCCTCATATACCAGAAGCCCGTGCCTCCATGTGCCCCCTGCTCCCTGTATCATTTCCAGGGGCCTGGGTGCGCGTGGTCGTAAGGGCGAGCCACTCTCAGCATCTTGGCCTCGGTGAGTATTATTCGTAACAGTTTGTCTCTGTTACCAATCTTGGCGTGTTCCTGACTATCCCTGTCTGCTTGTGACCTTGACCTTTGGCGTGTTCTCGACTATCCCTGTTTGCCTGTGACCCTGACCTTTGGCATGTTCTCTGTTATCCTTGTCTGCTACCTCCTTACTATCCCTTGCTGTCCTGGGCTGTTGTTTCCTCTCCATCCTCCTGTAGCCTAACATGAGCGTTAGCTGGGAGACCCTGGGGCTGTGACCTGGAGCCAGTTGCAGTCCAGTCCATCCTCACCACTAGAGGCTCTGGTGAACATCTGCTGGCTCTTAGACTCCGCACCCTGGGGAATCTATGCTCTAGCTCCCTTTGGGATCCGTGTTGGTGCTCCAGGGGACCTGCCTTCCTGAACCACCCCGTGTTCCATCCGCAGCAGTCAGCCTTAGGGTCCACTATCTTAGCGGTGCACTCCTGACCCCAATTGGGTGCATCTGTCACCTGGACTCAGGTGACCTGACAAACAGGCAACCTGTAGAATTTTTTAAATGTCGCCTATGGAGATTTTTAAGGGTAAAAGTTTGTCGCCATTCCACGAGCAAGCGCAATTTTAAAGCATGACATGTTGGGTATCAATTTACTCAGCGTAACATTATCTTTCACAACATAAAAAAAATGGGCTAACTTTAATATTGTCTTATTTTTTAATTCAAAAAAGTGCATTTTTTTCAAAAAAAGTGTGCTTGTAAGACTGCTGCGCAAATACGGTGTGACAGAAAGTATTGCAATGATGGCCATTTTATTCTCTAGGGTGTTAGAAAAAAAATGTATAATGTTTGGAGGTTCTAAGTACTTTTCTAGCAAAAAAAAATGTTTTTAACTTGTAAACAACAAATCTCAAAAAGAGGCTCGATCCTTAAGTGGTAAAATGAGCACTTTTGATTTTTCATGTTAGTGTCCCATAGACTTTAACGGTGTTCCGGTGACTTTCGAATTTGCCCCGAAAACCGCATATTGTTCCGTTTTCGCCCGAACATCAGAACAACCAAAGTTCAGCCCAAACTTATGCTCGGGCCGAACCGTTCGCCCATCCTTACTCACCACAAAATCACTGCCATTTACTGCCATCTACCAATGTCTCTTATTTAGTGGAAACTTCTAATCATATAAGTCACCCTATTTATACCAGGCAAAAATAATATTCACCGCCTATTCATGTGTGGTGTGTTGTGCTAAGTGAACATTCCAAAACTGTATTTTAATGGCTTAAAAGTGAAAGAACTGTAGCAAATTGATCATAGAGGTTATTTCCCCCTAATGGATATCAAATGTTGTCTGTAGGATGTAAACATTATGACAGGCTGTGGTTGTGAGATCTAGAAAAGTACTACATAGGTGGTGGGGGAAATTTGGTTACATTTATTAATGGTGGCTGGGAAAGAAGAATAATTGTACTTTATGTGATGTAGAGTTATCACCTAAAAAAAAATTACCTTTCTATAGAACATGCCTTGACCAATGCTATTCATCTCAGTTGGAAAGAATATTGTACATAGATAGTAGTGCACATTTATGTCCCATAACTACACATATAGTCAGATAATATGTTGCATGTTGTGTGACATTCATTTTATACACAGTGTATCTCTCTAAACGCATGTTTTGAGATTGAGAGCCCAATGACATAAGAAAAAAAAATAGTTGCTTGTCTTCAAAAATTACCATGAGGGACAAAAACAAAGTTGGGATTAGAAGGTAGCTTTGGGAAAGACACAGGTAAAATAGACTATTCTTTTCTGTGAAAACCTAGAACAGGTTCTTATAAGTTCTAATTGCTCTAGGTTTACAGGACTCAGTAAACCTGGATCAATCTGTTTGTTCTCTTCATTTTTTGTTCAGTGTAAATACTTCTAAGAAGCAGGTATAAAGTTTAATGTCATACATTTTCGGATCAAGCCTTTATTTAAACTAAAAAATATGTGCAAAACACTGTGCTAACTACTAAAAAAGGGGAGAAGGAGCAGCTACATACAGTGTGACAAAAACAATACAATGAAAAGTGAAAAAATGTAGTGCATAGTAAACAAACATGTGAAGTATTAAATTAATAATAACAAAATAAAATAAGGTCCATATGGGCAAGTCCTTAGACTTAGTGCCAGGAAATCATTGTGTGACCAATCATAAAGTCTAAAACCCAATGGTGAAGTGATAAAGTGTCCAACTGTGCCGGAACATAGATGCAAACCACTCGGGGGTGATGGATATCCAAAAAAACTGACAAGAATGGTGTTAATCCGTGGGTAAGACCAGCATCAAATGTAAACAGCATCAATGGGTAAGTAATAGATGGATACTCTTACCAAATCAGATGGACTCCCCTGTCAGCGACATGGAGTCAAAAAGGCAATGTGCCCGACCGGGCGGATAATGGAATATCCAGGCAGTTGGAACTTCCAAGGTGGACTACACCGAATCTCCAGGGATCATCAGGGTAGGTCATCACAGTTGGAACTCCAGATTGGAATCTTGGGAGCCAGATGTACCGCACACGGCCAAAGCTGGATAATCGCTCCCATCAAGGCAATATGTGGAGAAAAAAATGAAGCTTGGGCATAGTGCAGGTAAAAAAAGGTATTTTTATTTCTAAAAAAACCAAATGTATAAAAGTGTGATCACATAAAAAATGAGGGTAGCATTAAGAAGGTGTAACAGACGGACGCATTTCAACCTAATGGTCTTCTACTGGGGCATGAACAACCCACTCCAAGCTGCCTATATTTATAAATAAATTAAAAATACAGGACCAATAGGAAACGATGAGCAAAACTGAATATTATTGGACCAAAAGTGATCACCTGACTGACAGGTGTATTACATGATCCAATGGGCGAATAGCCTGGAACCTGAAAGTGACAAGCGGGCCGAACGGCCAATGAGCTAGCAGACCGGAAAATCCGGTCTACATGGACTGCCGTCCGCGTGCCAAACATAGGGATATGACATTGCACTGGAAAGCCCGCCAAACTTCATTCCTAAGTCACATGACTGGTGTGGAAGAGGCGCAACGTGACAGCGGGAAGAAGTCTCGTGATCACAGAGAGAAACATCACCGTGGTCACGCAGGCGCATCCCAACACCAGTCAAAACCAAATCCACGTGACGCCAATCAAGGTTCTTGGAGCGAGCACATGTATAACAAAGCAGGAACGCACATGTCTATAGTAACAAAAATAATCTCTTAGAAATAACAATAAGAACCAATTCATGTAAGATAAAAATCTACAAAAATGTGCCATAGTGTAAAGCCTAAAAAAACATAAGAAACATCAGACAATAAGTAAATCAGGTATTCAACCCAAGATAAATAAAGCTGGGAAATGAAAATACTGAGCAGGAAAAATCTCTAAGATTGGTTGATGAAAGAAAATGTTTCCCATGTTCTTTCAGGCTCCACACTACGGACTATCCCTTCTATAAAAAAGACTCCACAGTGCAAAGCCCCCCCAAAAAAACACAGGGAGCCATGAAAAATGCACATAACAGGTATAAAGTCTGAGATAAATGGAGCTTAGGAAATGGAAATGCTAAGCAGGAAAAATCTCTAAGATTGGTTAATGAAAGAGTTGAGGTCTATGGCACCTTTTTGTAGATTTTTATCTTGCATGAATGGGTTCTTACTGTTATTTCTAAGAGATTATTTTTTATTTGTTACTATAGACATGTGTGTTCCTGCTTTGTTATACATGTCCTCGCTCCAAGAACCTCGATTGGCGTCACGTGTATTTGGTTTTGACTGGTGTTGGGATACACCTGCGTGACCGCGGTGATGTTTCTCTCTGTGATCGTGAGACTTCTTCTTCCCGCGGTCATGTGGCACCTATTCCACACCAGTCACGTGACTTGGGAATGATGTTTGGCGGACTTTCCAGCGCGATGTCATATCCCTATGTTTGGCACGCGGGTGGATGTCCATGTAGACCGGATTTTCTGGTCTGCTAGCTCATTGGCCGTTCGGCCCGCTTGTCACTTTCAGGTTCCAGGCTATTCGCCTATTGGATCATGTGATACACCTGTCAGTCAGGTGATCGCTTTTGGTCCAATAATATTCAGTTTTGCTCTTCCTTTCCTATTGGTCCTTTATTTTTAATTTATTTATAAATATAGGCAGCTTGGAGTGGGTTGTTCATGCCCCAGTAGAAGGCCATTAGGTCAAAACGCATCGGTTTGTTATACCTTCTTCATGCTGCCCCCGTTTTTTATGTGATCATGCTTTTATACGTTTGTTTTTTTAGAAATAAAAATACCTTTTTTTACCTGCACTATGCGGAAGCTTCATTTTTTTCTCCACATATTGCCTTGATGGGAGCAAGTATCCAGCTTTGACCGTGTGTGGTACATCTGGCTTCCAAGATTCCAATCTTGAGTTCCAACTGTGATGACCTACCCTGATGATCCCTGGAGGTTCGGTGTAGTCCATCTTGGAAGTTCCAACTGCCTGGATATTCCCTTATCCACCCGGTCGGGCACATTGCCTTTTTGACTCCATGTTGCTGACAGCGGAGTCCATCTGATTTGGTAAGAGTATCCATCTATTACTTACCCATTGATGCTGTTTACATTTGATGCTGGTCTTACCCATGGATTAACACCATCCTTGTCAGTTTTTTTGATATCCATCACCCCCGAGTGGTTGCTTCTATGTTCCGGCACAGTTGGACACTTTATCACTTCACCATTGGGTTTTAGACTTTATGATTGGTCACACAATGATTTCCTGGCACTAAGTCTAAGGACTTGCCCATATGGACCCTATTTTATTTTGTTATTATTAATTTAATACTTCACATGTTTGTTTACTATGTGCTACATTTTTTCACTTTTCACTTTATTTACACTAGAATATTTTTCAGCGTTTAAATGTTAGCAGTCTATGTTTAACTTAAAGTGGAGTTCCACCCACTTTTACAACTCTTCAGCATCCCTCACTAAACTGTGCACTGTAAACAAATTGGATATATTTTTTTTCTCAGCACCTACTGTATATCTGCTGTATTCATTTTTCACTTCCTCCTCCCTGGCCGCAGCCCATCGCATCATTTCCTGTTTGCAATGCCTTCTGGGAAGGGGCGGCAACTTCCTCTGAAACTGCCGTTGCTAGGGAAACCTGACCTGAAACCTATTACACTGCTTGTGCTGCACTGAGCATGTGCAAGATCTGCAAGGATGAGATCCAGGAAGAAATACAGTCTGGCTTCAGATGCCCACACTTAAGATGGCCACGGTCTGCTGTAAGTTTATAAAATAACAAACTACTGCTATACACTAACAAAACAGACCTTAGTTTACAGACTAACTTTACTAGTATAAATTAAGCTTGTGTATTATAGGGGTATTTTTATTTAAAAAGTATAATTTTGGCCATAACACCACTTTAAGCAGATAGCTGTGTTAATATTAGTGGAATGTACTGTATATGTACTTAATTTTCTTGTGGATGGTTTTTAATGATTTAACTTTTTTATTCTCTGTATATGTGCATGCTCCCAAAGTTGGGGAAAAAAATCTTTTATCAGCATTTTCTATATGAAATAAAGTTTTCCTTAACCCCTTAAAAAAGGATTTTGTCTATGTCTGTGCATTCTCTTTAAATCACACAAGTTAGCCTTATCGACATTCAGATGGTCTTTACTTGCAAGCACTTATAAACTGAACATTGTTTAAAATGCTGTCTCCTTTGTACAGTGCTCATTTTCAAAAGGTATTTAAAATATGAGTTAATATAATTGAGTTAGAATAAAAGAGTGAATGAAAAGTGTATTTCCATATTCAGGTCATTGGCTTAGACAAGAATTGCTTTGAATCCTTATTTCAATGTACTGAGCCTCTGCATTTATGATTTTACATGTAAGGCTCCAGTGTAATCTCAATAATATAATTACATTAAGAAATAGCTGAAATGTTTAACCTTTCCTATTGTAAAATGGCTTATCTGCCAGTCATCCTTTTCAACTGCCATTTTATGCATAGCCATTACATCTTAAAATCCTTTGGTTAACAATATTAGGCTTAAGGATTGCAAATCCATGGCAAGATAAGGCCAATACAATATCTTAAATATCACAGTGATACTCTTAACAATTTTAGTCAAATCACTTTCCCTAAAAGAAATAAATAAAAGAAATAAAATAAATAAATAAAAAATTGCAGGGAAATTGCCAGGTCAAGCCGTTAACCTCGATCATGACAGTTCAAATGAATGCAATTTGAAAAAATGGTTTCCAATTTTGATAGCACTACCTTTATGGATTGTAAAAGCCTACAGGTCATTTAAACTTGCAAGGCCAAATGAGAGAGAGGAGCACTCCATACTTTAAAATGATAGGAAAATTTGTAGCTTTGACAAAGGTTCCATAATAGCAATACTTCAGCCAAAGTTCAGTTTGAAGGTAATGAAGGATAAAATAATCTAGTGAAGACTGACCATGCGAAATGGTAACCGACAAAAGTAGCTGTTTTAAAACTACTGAAGCAAAACTACCAAGTGCAATCTGAAGTCTGGTTCTGCTTTTTGCAGATGGAAACTTAGTGAGTTAAAGATTGGATTGACATCTAAAGAACAAAATGGGAGTAGGAAGACAGAACACCACCCTTTGTGACCTTGAAGTGATAACATTTTATAAAATACAGAGTTCTCTTGTGATTGCTTCAGATGCTATTATGATATAAATAATAATAATACTACTTTGTGGAATACTTGAAATGAGACTTTGTCAAATAAGTAAAAATGCAGCTTACACATCCATCTGTATTTCTGTGGTATGAAAAAACAATGTATATTTTAAACACCCTGTTACATTTAAATTAAAATAACAAATCCCTTTTAATTTATACTAACTATAAAATATTTGTACAAGGTGTCACAACCTGAGATGAGGACCCATGTCCTCTATGCAACTGCTTTTTTCAAGTGAAATCTAAAATGTAGCTATTGTTCCACCAGAGACCTCCTCATGGGGGATTTAGGTTTAGCTGTGAGCTACCTCCTGGTTACTCAACAGATACTCACAAACATGGAGGAGGGAAGATGCCAGGTAACAAGGAACAGGAACACGAGAGAAGCACTAAATACTGGGAAGTTGTAAGCAGAAGAGAGTTAAAATCCTGAGGTGTAGAGATGGTGCTCAGAGGCATTCAATGAGAATACAGCAAAGGCTGCGGGTGCAGGCATGGCTCAAATGAGGATGTAGATGCTGATATGGAGGCTGCAGGGTAGCTGGGAAACAATGGAGGCTGTGGAGTTGCAGTAAAAACCTGAGGCTGGGGATCAACAGAGGTTGTGGGTTAAATGTAAATTGAGGCTGTGGAATCTGCAGACTTATATTGTAGGTGCAGTGATGACTTGATTGCGGGTACAGCATAGTGACTGCAGGCTCCGCTGTTTGAAAGTTCTTATATATATATATATAAGGGGCGGGGCCACCTGGCGATGTTACCTGGTGGCACCGCCCCCATGTGATGTCACCAAGCGATGCTTGCTCAGAGCCCCCCTGCCCCAAAGCACCCCCCATGTTAACGGCATGTGGCCTAGAATGGTTCAGGAGGGGGTGTTCGCTCGTCCCCCCTTTCCTGGCCTGCCAGGCTGCATTCTCAGATAAGGGTCTGATATGGATTCTGGGGGACCCCATGTCATTTTTTTAAAATGTTGGCAACATTTTTTTAAATATTTTGCTATTTCCGGCAATGTGTTTCCTTTTCATTCAACTGTCAGCGGGTAAGCCCATTGACAGCTGATGACTCATTGGTTGTTAAGGATGCCATGGTTGGCTTTCCAGCCCGCTCCTTAACAACCAGCTATGCACTGTGCCTGATTGAGCAAAGCTTTTCCCAATCAGGGACTAACGAGAATACAGGAGATGTTTGACCTGAACTTTTGCTTGAGTCAAACTTTTTGTCCAACTCTAGTCTACACGAGAGTCCAGGTCTTTCAAATATTGTACGGGACAGTCTTGCATAACCTTCTGTGGAATTTTAAGGCTACCCACAGTTTAACTACAGTACAAGCCACATTTGACCTAAAGCTGAACATGCTGTTAGGTCAAAGGTTGAGTGGGAGGAGATCTCTTATATGCAAATCTATTTGAAAACAGCCAACTTGTATTTTAGAGACCCTGTTGCTGCTTTACAAAAATAAAAACATAGGTACCTTGTAAAAAAGTCTTTTAATACCTCTCCAGTGGTTGGGATGAACGATCATTTCTCAATTGTTGTTAGGACTCGTGTCAGGACTTGGATCACCTGCTGGTCACACTGTTGCTCCCAGAGTCGCAGGGTACAGTTCAGATGGCCACCAGTGGGTGTCTCCTAGCTGCCAGCAGTTCCTAGCAATTAGCCTTTACCGAAAGCTGGCTGCTGGGAAGGTATTTAGTCCATCCTCTTTTATTACATTTTGCTTCTGTGTTTTGCCTGCTAGCCATAGTCTTGCTTTCTGATCCCTGCCATCTCCTGTACCTTGTATTCAGCACCCTGTATCCTGTTACCCCAATCTCAGCTCTGCTTGTTCCCAGTCCTGCTCATACCCTGTGTATGTCAGCTTCCCCCTATTTGTATATAATGTATATAGTTAGGTTATTGGCTTGGTTTTGCTTCACTGTCATGTTTACTTTTTGTTTTTGCTTTGTTTGTGGTCTGCTGGTGTTGGATTGGTGTTGTATGCATTAATAATGCATTGGTATTGGGGTACTTTGACGTAGTAGTGGCCTTAGCACTATATGGCCATATGGTGTAACCAAAGACCCATATTTTCTGAATATGCTCAGGTGTTTTTAAATAGCCTTGCAGGAGTTAAATGTCATGTTTGTATGTATGCACTGTAATATTTTTTTCTGTATGCATTAATAAGGTACAGTACAGCCATGTTGCTTCTTTGGCAACACCCACTCTGGACATATCTTACCACATTGGCTACGGCTCTATAGAGCCACCCTCATCAGCGCTGTCAGGTATCAGATACAGTGGTTGCTCAGAGTCAAATAGAGCTCTCCAAAGCTGCTCCTTGGCTCTGCTCTGTGAAGCAGGGGAATTTTAGGAGAAACACTTTGCCAGACGTTGCTGAGAGAAAGCAGGGGTTCCAAAATAAGTTGACTCTTAGTCACAATTGTTCACATATTGTCACAACTGTTAGTTCGTTGGCTGATATAGTCAAGACTAATTGTTTGTTTGTTGCTCCCTTCCCATAGTCATCATTACTCATAGGTTAGCTACATATTGTCACATGCGTGCATCTGTTACCCGTATATGGGATAATTGATTGTTTTCTGCTTTGCAATTATACCTATTTTCTGCCTGCATATTGACAGTTGTCTATTCATTGCTTGTGCATATATAAAAATATAAATATATGTACGATAAATTACCAAAGATCAATATCAAAAGTTTGAAAAGTCCACAAGTCCCATTTATTCGGCATAGAAAGAAGTTGACCACCGTTCACTACAGGAGTTATCCAGGACTGTTCATCTGCCACCATAGTAAATACTCTTACCGAACTGCATGGACCCTATTGCCAGTGGCAAAGAGTCAAACAAGCATGAGGATGGAACTGTATGTTGTCACTCTGAGGGACCATCACAGGAGATCTGTTTCAACAAGACACTTCAACATCCCATCGCCAAATTAGACCTTGAACTTCACCGTTTATAAAAGAAAAATGCCTCCACATAGTGTAAAACCATTAACCATGGATTTATTTAACCACTTGCCGACCAGTTGCCGCACATATACTGCGGCAGGTGGGCTTTTCTGCGCGAACCAATGTACCCATATTGTGAAAATATATGTGTCACTGGCGCAAAAACCTATCCTATCAAAAATGTTGTAAGTGGTGTTTGTAGCTGCTGCATCCAAAAAAATATTTTTCTGAGAAAAAATTTAAAAGTGCTATATGGGTGGATGCGCTGCTCCCATCTGTGCTTTCTATATTACCTGTGTGTGTGCTATCTTAATAGCCTATTTTGGTTCACCATCCACCTAAAAAATTATTATGTTTCATTTAAACAATAATCATATGTTTGTAAATTCATCACATGTGAAACAACAACTTAATCCAAATACTTTAAATCATATAAAACATATAAAAGTCCAGTGATATATGTCACATAATGATAGACTTTTCTTCATATGTGTTGCAAATCATCCGTTATAACTGCCGTGGGCGGCGTGCTCTTGTGTGTTGTGTCAGATTAAAGTGACTTAGTGCTTCACCACCACCTGTGAGATTTGCCACTCACCAGATAAATCTTTAAAACTGCACCTTTGGTTCATTAATAGGGATAACCACTCCACTCAAAGGAAACTTTCTCCAATATCTATACCAGGTCCTCAATGTTCCTCATGCAAACGGATGAAAAACAATCATGGCGCAATAACGTTTAAAAACCTTTATTCCATACATAAAAACACTTTGCACTCACATTTCCAAGTGCCATTTAGGCCGGCACAGAGCTTCTCCCGCAGTTAAGGACGGGTGGGCACTGCAGCCCGGTTCGTCCGGTATGTGCTAGGTAGTCTCCGTTGCCGCTTTCGTTCCCCCCTGTTTGCGTTCGCGTCCTCTCATATTGGAGGAACACCAATATGAGAAGGGAGGTTTCAAAAAACGAAACCCACTGGATATTCAAAATGGACACGATGAGGCCACAGGGGTTGAACGTGGAATTAGACATCAACTGTTTTTTGGAAAATTACTAAAATTAATTTATATTCTATATTAGATTCTCATTTTATTCTCATTTTTATTTTATTTTTAATTTTATTTCATATTTTTCATATTTTTTCAATTTTTTTTGCAATTTTATTTTTTTTCATTTCATTTTTCATTTTTTTCATTTTTTTCAATTTTTTTTCATTTTTTTTTTTTCATTGTTTCATTTTTTTATTTTTTTCATTTTTTTCATTTTTTTCATTTTTTTCATTTTTTTATTTTTTATTTATTTTCTAATTTTTTATTTTAATTTTTAATTTTATTTTTATTTTTATTCTAATTTTATTTTTATTTTTATTTTTATTTTTATTATTTTTTTATTTATATATTTTTTTTTTTTTTTTTTTTTATTTATTTATTTATATTTTATTTATTTATTTATTTCTTTTTTATTTTTATTTTATTTTATTTTATTTTATTTTAATAATTTTTTTCCATATAATTTTTTTCCAAAAAATTTTTTCTATATATTTTTTCTATACTCCCTCTAAATATCTTTTTTCCGGTTTTTTCTTTTATATCAATTCCATTTTCAATTTCATGTTGCTGGATAGTTGCTATGTTTAAAAAAAAACTTTTTAGAAATGGTAAGGATTTGCTGTTCCATATTACGGATCTAGCGGTAATCAATTATGGAATAACAATGTGCATAAAAGTTTTTTTAGTTAAAGCATATAATGTATTTTTTAACATGTGAGAGCCTCTCCAGCAGATACGGACGGGCTAGTTTATAATCATTAACCATTTATACACAAATAATATAATAATAGGTAAATTGGAATGAGCATAAATAATTGGTAGAGGGGGGAAACAGCGTGTGCAATGAACAATCACAGAATGGGCGAATTGCCCATAATTAAAATGGCGCTAAGAGTAATTAAGCCCCAATAGAACGGAACTAAGGGAATTCCCACATCCAAGATGGCGGCAGAACAATTTCCGCCCGCATACAACATAAATAGAATGAGAACCAATCAAACAGCAGCTTCCTGATGACGCAAATTTGATTGCGAAACGCGTAGAGGCTGCTGGGAGATTATCGCACCCACGTGATCGGTAACGAACGGGGTTTGGAGAGGACGCGAACGCAAACAGGGGGGAACGAAAGCGGCAACGGAGACTACCTAGCACATACCGAACGAACCGGGCTGCAGTGCCCACCCGTCCTTAACTGCGGGAGAAGCTCTGTGCCGGCCTAAATGGCACTTGGAAATGTGAGTGCAAAGTGTTTTTATGTATGGAATAAAGGTTTTTAAACGTTATTGCGCCATGATTGTTTTTCATCCGTTTGCATGAGGAACATTGAGGACCTGGTATAGATATTGGAGAAAGTTTCCTTTGAGTGGAGTGGTTATCCCTATTAATGAACCAAAGGTGCAGTTTTAAAGATTTATCTGGTGAGTGGCAAATCTCACAGGTGGTGGTGAAGCACTAAGTCACTTTAATCTGACACAACACACAAGAGCACGCCGCCCACGGCAATTATAACGGATGATTTGCAACACATATGAAGAAAAGTCTATCATTATGTGACATATATCACTGGACTTTTATATGTTTTATATGATTTAAAGTATTTGGATTAAGTTGTTGTTTCACATGTGATGAATTTACAAACATATGATTATTGTTTAAATGAAACATAATAATTTTTTAGGTGGATGGTGAACCAAAATAGGCTATTAAGATAGCACACACACAGGTAATATAGAAAGCACAGATGGGAGCAGCGCATCCAACCATATAGCAATGTACCCATATGTTGGTCCGTGCATCTGAGATTGCAGGCGCACACACCCGCTGTGCACTGTGGGAGCGTGCCCGTGGGTCCGGTGGATTTGATGTCTGCCAGCCGCCGGCGATCGCTGTACACAGAGGCAGAACAGGGATCTGCCTTTGTAAACAAGGTGGATCCCTGTTCTGACAGGGGACATGTCAGAGATCTGCTGTTCCAAGTGATCAGGAACCGCAATCTCTATCATGTCCCAGGCAGCCCATCCCCTCTACAGTTAGAACACAATGAGGGAACACATTTAACCCCTTGATTGCCTCCTAGTGTTAACCCCTTCCCTGCCAGTGTCATTTATACATTGAGCAGTGCATTCTTATAGCACTGATCAATGTAATAATGTCAGTGGTCCCCAAAAAGTCTCATTTAGGGTCAGATTTGTCTGCCGCAAAAATTGCAGATTGCTGCCATTTCCAGTAAAAACAATAAAAAAAAAATAAAAGTCCCTAAATCTATCCCATAGTTTGTAGACGCGATATTGTTTGCGCAAATCAATCAATATACGCCTAATGCAATTTTTTTTTACTAAAAATATGTAGAAGAATACATATTGGCCTAAACTGATGAAAAAATGTGTTTTTTTTATATTTTTTTGATATGTATTATAGCAGAAAGTAAACCATATATATATATTTTTAAATTGTCACTTTTTTTTGTTTATAGCGCAAAAAATAAAAACAGCAGAGTTGATCAAATACAGTACCCCCAAAAGAAAGCTCTATTTGTGGGAAAAAAGGACATACATTTTGTTAGGGTACAACATGACACGACCGCACAATTGTCAGTTAAAGCTACGCAGTGCCGTATCGCAAAAAATGGCCTTGTCATTAAGGGGGCAAATCCTTCCGGGGCTAAAGTGGTTAAAAAGTAGAACACTTACATCAATGATGACTTAAACAGGCACAGACAAAATGTGATCACTAGGGATGAGCCCGATGTTCGAGGCGAACGTAAGTTCGCCTCGAACATCGGGTGTTCGCCTGTTCGCCGATTAGCGAACATTATGCAACGTTCGCAGGGAATTCAAAAGCCGTGGAACACAGTTAAAGTCTATGGGGCACTAACATGAAAAACCAAAAGTGCTCATTTTAAAGGCTTATATGCAAGCTATTGCCATGAAAAGTGTTTGGGGACCCGAGTCCTGCCTCAGGAGATATGTATCAATGCAAGTAAAGTTTTAAAAACTGATGTTTTTTCGGGTGCAGTGATTTTAATAATGCTTAAAGTGAAACAATAAAAATTAAATATTCCTTTAAATATTGTGCCTGGGGGGTGTCTATAGTATGCCTGTAAAGTGGCGCAGTTTTCCCATGTTTAGAACAGTACCACAGCAAAATGACATTTCTAAAGGAAAAAAGTCCCCTTAATATTCATACCAGACCCAAAGGGCCTGGTAATGGACTAGGAGGGACCCATGCCGTTTTTTTTCAATGAGTTTTATCTATATTGCCGAGACCCGACAATTCATTACAGCCGCAATCAGTTTTAAATTACTTTTTTCCTTTAGAAATGTCATTTTGCTGTGGTACTGTTCTAAACATGGGAAAACTGCACTACTTTACAGGCATAGTATAGACACCCCCCCAGGCACAATATTTAAAGGAATATTTCATTTTTATTGTTTCACTTTAAGCATTAATAAAAAATCACCGCTTCCGAAAAAACATCAATTTTTAAAACTTTTTTTTGCATTGATACATGTCTCCTGGGGCAGGACCCGGGTCCCCAAACACTTTTTATGGCAATAACTTGCATATAAGAAATGAGCACTTTTGATTTTTCATGTTCGTGTCCCATAGACTTTAACGGTGTTCGTGTGTGCGTCCAAATTTTTTTGCCTGTTCACAAGTTCTGGTGCGAACCAAACCGGGGGGTGTTTGGTTCATCCTTAGTGATCACAAGAGGAATCCAGATGGCGCAATAACATGGAGCAAGCTTAATATGACCCAATGTGTTTTGTCCACAAGGGTACCATCTGGGGTAGGGATGAGCCAAACACCCCCATGTTTGGTTCGCAGCAGAACATGCGAACAGGCAAAAAATTTGTTCGAATACGTGAACACCGTTAAAGTCTATGGGACACGAACATGAATAATTAAAAGTGCTAATTTTAAAGGCTTATATGCAAGTTATTGTCATAAAAAGTGTTTGGGGACCCGGGTCCTGCCCCAGGGGACATATATCAATGCAAAAAAAGTTTTAAAAACAGGCGTTTTTTCGGGAGCAGTGATTTTAATAATGCTTAAAGTGAAACAATAAAAGTGAAATATTCCTTTAAATTTTGTACCTGAGGGGTGTCTATAGTATGCCTGTGAAGTGGCACATGTTTCCCGTATTTACATCAGTCCGAGAGCAAAATGACATTTCTAAAGGAACAAAACTAATTTAAAAGTACTTGCGGCTATTAATGAATTGTCAGGTCTCTGCAAAACACATAAAAGTCATTGAAAAAAATGGCATGGGATTCCCCCACAGTCCATTACCAGGCCCTTTGGGTCTGTTATGAATATTAAGGGGAAACCCTAACCAAAAAAAAAAAAATGTGTGGGGGACCCCCAAATTCCATACCTGGCCCTTTGGGTCTGGTATGGATATTAAAAAGAACCCTGCGCCAAAATTTTTTTTTAAAATGGCGTGGGGGTCCCCCTAAAAATCCATACCAGACCCTTATCCAAGCATGCAACATGGCAGGCTGCAGGAAAAGAGGGGGGATGAGAGAGCGCCCCCCCTCCTGAACCGTACCAGGCCACATGCCTTCAACATGGGGAGGATGTCCCCATCTTGATGGGGACAAGGGCCTCATCCCCACAACCCTTGCCCGGTGGTTGTGGGGGTCTGCGAGCGGGCGGGCTTATTGGAATCTGGAAGCCCCCTCTAACAAGGTGACCCTAAGATCCCGCCCCCCCGTGTGAATTGGTAATGGGGTACAAATGTACCATTTCACAAAAAAAGTGTCAAAAATGTTAAAAAAGACAAGAACCGGTTTCTGACAATTCCTTTATTAATGTCTTCTTCTGTCCCCGCTTCTTCTTCCATCCTCTTCTGGTCTTCCTTCGGTTTTCTTCGTCTTCCTCCATCTTGTTCTTCCCCCGCTTCTTCCTCTGTCTTCCTCTGCTTCTTCCTCCAGTCTTCTCCTCCGGCATCTTCCTCTGGTCTTCTCCTCCGGCATCTTCCTCCGGCTTCTTCCCCGCTTCGACCTTCGGATCTGCCTCAATGGGAGGCTTCCGCTGTGTGATGTTTCTGTTCTTGTGACAGCTCTTAAATGACTGAGGGTGGGGCCACCCAGTGACCCTGCCCATTTTTGACACTTTTTTTGTGAAATGGTAGGGTTACATTTGTACCCCATTACCAATTCACACGGGGAGGCTGGGATCTGGGGGTCCCCTTGTTAAAGAGGGCTTCCAGATTCCGATAAGCCCCCCGGCCGCAGATCCCCAAAACCACTGGGCCTGGGGGGTAGACACCCCCAGGCACAATATTTAAAGGAATATTTAATTTTTATTGTTTCACTTTAAGCATTATTAAAATCACCGCTTCCAAAAAAACATCCATTTTTAAAACTTTTTTTTGCATTGATACATGTCTCCTGGGGCAGGACCCGGGTCCCCAAACACTTTTTATGGCAATAACTTGCATATAAGAAATAAGCACTTTTGATTTTTCATGTTCATGTCCCATAGACTTTAACGGTGTTCGTGTGTGCGTCCAAATTTTTTTGCCTGTTCACAAGTTCTGGTGCGAACCAAACCGGGGGGGTGTTTGGTTCATCCTTAGTGATCACAAGATGAATCCAGATGGCGCAATACCATGGAGCAAGCTTAATATGACCCAACGTGTTTGTCCACAAGGGTGCCATCTGGGGTAGGAATGAGCCAAACACCCCCATGTTTGGTTCGCAGCAAAACATGCGAACAGGCAAAAAATTTGTTCAAACACGTGAACACCGTTAAAGTCTATGGGACACGAACATGAATAATCAAAAGTGCTAATTTTAAAGGCTTATATGCAAGTTATTGTCATAAAAAGTGTTTGGGGGACCCGGGTCCTGCCCCAGGGGACATATATCAATGCAAAAAAAGTTTTAAAAACAGAATTTTTTTGGGAGCAGTGATTTTAATAATGCTTAAAGTGAAACAATAAAAGTGAAATATTCCTTTAAATTTTGTACCTGGGGGGTGTCAATAGTATGCCTGTAAAGTGGCACATGTTTCCCGTATTTACATCAGTCCGAGAGCAAAATGACATTTCTAAAGGAACAAAACTAATTTAAAAGTACTTGCGGCTATTAATGAATTGTCAGGTCTCTGCAAAACACATAAAAGTCATTGAAAAAAATGGCATGGGATTGCCCCACAGTCCATTACCAGGCCCTTTGGGTCTGTTATGAATATTAAGGGGAACCCCTAACCAAAAAAAAAAATGCGTGGGGGACCCCCAAATTCCATACCTGGCCCTTTGGGTCTGGTATGGATATTAAAAAGAACCCTGCGCCAAAATTTTTTTTTTAAATGGCGTGGGGGTCCCCCTAAAAATCCATACCAGACCCTTATCCGAGCACGCAACATGGCAGGCTGCAGGAAAAGAGGGAGGATGAGAGAGCGCCCCCCCTCCTGAACTGTACCAGGCCACATGCCTTCAACATGGGGAGGATGTTCCCATCTTGATGGGGACAAGGGCCTCATCCCCACAACCCTTGCCCGGTGGTTGTGGGGGTCTGCGAGCGGGCGGGCTTATTGGAATCTGGAAGCCCCCTCTAACAAGGTGACCCTAAGATCCCGCCCCCCCGTGTGAATTGGTAATGGGGTACAAATGTACCATTTCACAAAAAAAGTGTCAAAAATGTTAAAAAAGGCAAGAGCCGGTTTCTGACAATTCCTTTATTAATGTCTTCTTCTGTCCCCGCTTCTTCTTCCATCCTCTTCTGGTCTTCCTTCGGTTTTCTTCATCTTCCTCCATCTTGTTCTTCCCCCGCTTCTTCCTCTGTCTTCCTCTGCTTCTTCCTCCAGTCTTCTCCTCCGGCATCTTCCTCTGGTCTTCTCCTCCGGCATCTTCCTCCGGCTTCTTCCCCGTTTCGACCTTCGGATCTGCCTCAATGGGAGGCTTCTGCTGTGTGATGTTTCTGTTCTTGTGACAGCTCTTATATGACTGAGGGTGGGGCCACCCAATGACCCTGCCCATTTTTGACACTTTTTTTGTGAAATGGTAGGGTTACATTTGTACCCCATTACCAATTCACACGGGGAGGCTGGGATCTGAGGGTCCCCTTGTTAAAGAGGGTTTCCAGATTCCGATAAGCCCCCCGGGCCGCAAATCCCCAAAACCACTGGGCAAGGGTTGTGGGGATGAACCCCTTGTCCCCAATAACATGGGGACATCTTCCCCATGTTGAGGGCATGTGGCCTGGTACGGTTCAGGAGGGGGGGAGATCTCTCGTCCCCTACTCTTTTCCTGTGGCCTGCCAGGTTGCGTGCTCGGATAAGGGTCTGGTATGAATTTTTAGGGGGACCTCCATGCCATTTTTAAAACAAAATTTGGTGCGGGGTTCCCCTTAAAATCCATACCAGACCTGAAGGGTCTGGTATGGATTTTGAGGGGGACCCCCAAGCCATTTTTTTTAAATTTTGGTTTGGGGTTCCCCTTAATATTCATACCAGACCTGAAGGGCCTGGTATGGAATTTGGGGGGACCCCCACGCATTTTTTTTTTAAATTTTGGTTCGGAGTTCCCCTTATTATTTATATCAGACCCAAAGGGCCTGGTAATGGACTGTGGGGGAATCCCATGCCGTTCTTTTCAATGACTTTTTGCCAGGGCTGGCTCAGCCCTTCCTTCTCTGAGCTGGCCGCTCAGCTATCGGCTAATTGCCAGCTCTCATCTCTCTCCACAGTTACCCAGCTGTTCCTGATCCTGCTCGTCTGACCTGCCTACTTACAGCTGTCCAGCTCACTTCATCTCTGCCTTCGCCTTGATCACATCACAAGAAACCATCTCCTGCATTCCTGTTTAAAGACTGGCTTTGCTGACATCCCTTCTGGCTCCTTATCATGCTTGCTGTTCCTCTACTTGGATCCCTGACTTCTGGCCTGGCTGATTACGCAAATTGGTTACTGAACTCTGGCTTGGCTGATTACTCGATCTGGTTACTGTACTCTGGCTATGCTTTGATTACGCTTACTCTATTTACCTTTTTACTTTTATTAATAAACAAGTGTGATTTTACTGTTAGAAAAAGGAATTAAAATGGAGAAATTTGGGACTTTAAATGAGGTTAAATGGGGCCGTTCAAGTCCCCACCTCCATCCCGAGTAATTGTATATAATAAGAGAAGGATTGGCGGGACTTTAACGAAGCACACGGGAGCAAGAAAAAATTAAATAGATAAAATTGTTTTTAATTGGTTCAAATTATCATAAATTTTTATATCAAAACATTTAATGCATTTTGCTATATATAAATATCTGTATATTTTATTACAATTCATCAGAAACAAGTATAGCACATAAATAAACATTCCAACAATGAGTTGGTACAGATTGTAGAATACATAAAATAAGACATGATTATATGGGCAGAAATAACTATATAAATGATAACAATGGAAATACCACCAAAATGAGGCTGGAATAGGGAACAAATTAAATTGAAAAGGAACGGCCATACAAGGTAATTCATTAATGTATACACATCGGTTGGTGTTAGCTCTACATGTTTCAAGGCCTTATAGCCTATGATCAGGAGAGAAACCTTGGTATTTGTCTATGGATAGAGAAACAAAATAAATTATAGAAAAAAAAATAAAAAAAAATAACAAAATAAAAAATAAAGAATGGAGGCATTCTAGAGTAAATTAAAGCGGCAAACCCAGGACATGGAAGACCCCCCCAGGAGCTGAATTATCCCACGCACTTACATCTGAATCCTCGCAGTGGTGGTGCAGGCAAGGGACCCCCAAGACCAGCCAAACAGGGCCCCAACCGGGAGCTGAAGGGACGTAATGCTGCCAGCAGGGCCAAACATAAACAACGCCCCATGTGGGTATGGGTGTGTGATGATGGTGTTGAAGGGGGTAACCACCTTAGTGGAAGACCTCTGTGATAAATGTGCCCATATAATCATGTCTTATTTTATGTATTCTACAATCTGTACCAACTCATTGTTGAAATGTTTATTTATGTGCTATACTCGTTTCTGATGAATTGTAATAAAATATACAGATATTTATATATAGCAAAATGCATTAAATGTTTTGATATAAAAATTTATGATAATTTGAACCAATTAAAAACAATTTTATCTATTTAATTTTTTCTTGCTCCCGTGTGCTTCGTTAAAGTTCTGCCAATCCTTCTCTTATTATATACAATTACTCGGGATGGAGGTGGGGACTTGAACGGCCCCATTTAACCTCATTTAAAGTCCCAAATTTCTCCATTTTAATTCCTTTTTCTAACAGTAAAATCACACTTGTTTATTAATAAAAGTAAAAAGGTAAATAGAGTAAGCGTAATCAAAGCATAGCCAGAGTACAGTAACCAGATCGAGTAATCAGCCAAGCCAGAGTTCAGTAACCAGATTGCGTAATCAGCCAGGCCAGAAGTCAGGGATCCAAGTAGAGGAACAGCAAGCAGGATAAGGAGCCAGAAGGGATGTCAGCAAAGCCAGTCTTTAAACAGGAATGCAGGAGATGGTTTCTTGTGATGTGATCAAGGAAAAATGACAAAAAAATGGTGTAAAACAGTGAGGTAAAAAAAAGGAAAAAAGTGTAATCAGAGAAAAACATGTGTAGGTGAATGGAATATGTAATTGAAATTACCTGATTGTCAATGTCTGTGAGAGGAATGAAAAAGTTGCCTGTGTGCATCATCTATCCCAGGTGGGAACGGTGTGAACTGTCCTGAATGTGAAACCCAAATGAGGAAGGAGCCCATATAGGTGATGCTGCCGCAAAAACCACCCCCAACGTCATATGTTGGTCCAATGGGGGGACAAAGAAAGGAAGGCGCCACGCCAAGCAAGGAGCCAGACCACCACGGCCCCATAGCCTGAAGCGCCAACCAAGCCACTCCCCCAACGGGTCAACAGTTGGAAAACTGGTGGCACTGCGTGTAAGACATCAGCGCACCCGGCAAAGAATGCATGATGTCGACGCGCAGTGGGGAAACCCCCGCCCACCCCACATCACAACCGGGCGGCGTGAGAGTCCGCAGTGCGCGTCGCAGCTCCTGATCGGGACAATAGAGGCACGATCCAACTGATAACCATAGCCAGCACCACCACCGCGCACATGCAGGGGGAAAAGAAAAGAGAAAAACATTCTTATTGGATAGACCAGAGGAAAAAAAAAATTAATAACTACAGTCTATTGTTACTAGCTAATGAAAATTAAATTAAAAAATTATGAAAAACAGCTAACAAGTAGCCATTTATATTATTTGAAAACATAATGTTGTTAGTGCTGCCGTGTGCCTCCATCCCTAATAGGGTTAGAAAAAGGAATTAAAATGGAGAAATTTGGGACTTTAAATGAGGTTAAATGGGGCAGTTCAAGTCCCCACCTCCATCCTGAGTAATTGTATATAATAAGAGAAGGATTGGCGGGACTTTAACGAAGCACACGGGATCAAGAAAAATTTAAATAGATAAAATTGTTTTTAATTGGTTCAAATTATCATAAATTTTCATTTCAACACATTTAATGCATTTTGCTATATATAAATATCTGTATATTTTATTACAATTCATCAGAACCAAGTATAGCACATAAATAAACATTCCAACAATGAGTTGGTACAGATTGTAGAATACATAAAAAAAGACATGATTATATGGGCAGAAATAACTATATAAATTATAACAATGGAAATACCACCAAAATGAGGCTGGAATAGGGAACAAATAAATTGAAAAGGAACGGCCATACAAGGTGATTCATTAATGTATACACATCAGTTGGTGTTAGCTCTACGCGTTTCAAGGCCTTACAGCCTATCATCAGGAGCGAAACCTTGGTATTCTAGAGTAAATTAAAGGGGCAAACCCAGGACATGGAAGATCCCCCCATGAACTGAATTATCCCACGCACTTACATCTGAATCCTTGCAGTGGTGGTGCAGGCACGGGACCCCCAAGACCAGCCAAACAGGGCCCCAACCGGGAGCTGAGGGGACATAATGCTGATTGACAATCAGGTAATTTCAATCACATATCCCATTCACCTATACATGTTTTTCTCTGATTACACTTTTTTTCCCTTTTTTTCCCTCACTGTTTTACACCATTTTTTTGTCACATTTATCACAGAGGTCTCCCACTAAGGTGGCTATGCCCTTCAACACCATCATCACACACCCATACCCACATGGGGCGTTGTTCATGTTTGGCCCTGCTGGCAGCATTACGTCCCCTCAGCTCCCGGTTGGGGCCCTGTTTGGCTGGTCTTGGGGGTCCCGTACCTGCACCACCACTGCAAGGATTCAGATGTAAGTGTGTGGGATAATTCAGTTCATGGGGGGATCTTCCATGTCCTGGGTTTGCCCCTTTAATTTACTCTAGAATACCTCTATTCTTTATTTTTTATTTTTTTATTTTTATTTTTTTTGTTTTTTATCTTCTATAATTTATTTTGTTTCTCTATCCATAGACAAATACCAAGGTTTTGCTCCTCATGATAGGCTATAAGGCCTTGAAACGCGTAGAGCTAACACCAACCGATGTGTATACATTAATGAATTACCTTGTATGGCCGTTCCTTTTCAATTTAATTTGTTCCCTATTTCAGCCTCATTTTGGTGGTATTTCCATTGTTATAATTTATATAGTTATTTGTGCCCATATAATCATGTCGTATTCTACAATTTGTACCAACTCATTGTTGGAATGTTTATTTATGTGCTATACTTGGTTCTGATGAATTGTAATAAAATATACAGATATTTATATATAGCAAAATGCATTAAATGTGTTGATATGAAAATTTATGATAATTTGAACCAATTAAAAACAATTTTATCTATTTAATTTTTTCTTGCCCCCGTGTGCTTCGTTAAAGTCCCGCCCCAATCCTTCTCTTATTATAAGTGATTTTACTGTACTTCTGTCTCGGTCTGGTTCATGGTTTCTGACACTTTTATGTGTATTGCAGAGACCCGACAATTCATTAATAGCCGCGAGTACTTTTAAATGACTTTTTTTTCCTTTAGAAATGTAATTTTGCTTGTAAACACGGAAAACATGCGCTACTTTAGAGGAATACTATAGACACCCCCGGTACAAAATTTAAAGGAATATTTTAAATCACTTTTATTGTTTCACTTTAAGCATTATTAAAATCACTGCTCCCAAAAACAGGCTGTTTTTAAACATTTTTTTGCATTGATACATGTCCCCTGGGGCAGGACCCAAGTCCCCAAACACTTTTTATGACAATAACTTGCATATTAACCTTTAAAATTAGCACTTTTGATTTCTCCCATAGACTTTTAAAGGGTGTTCCCTGGCTTTCGAATTTTCCGCAAACACCCCAAATTGTTCACTATCTGTACACCCTATAATGAATACCCTAAAATGAATAACTAAATTGGACAAAAAATGACAATCAAGCTCTATTGATAAAGGCATTAATGTCCCAATCGTCATTCATGCCAAATGGCAAATAAGATTTCAGCTCATATATCCAAATCGTTTCTAAACGTGATACTTCCCTAGTATCATGTATAAACATATCTATAATCAAAAACTGTGTACCTGTCGGATCCTTGTTATGATACCGTAGGTAGTGTTTAGGGACACTATGATTTGTCTTACCTTTTTTGATGTTAGCTATATGCTCATTTACCCTCACAGAAAACGAATGTATAGTACATCCCACATATTCTTTCCTGCAAGGGCAAGTGAGTAAATAGACTATGTGACAAGTAGCGCAAGTAGTGATACTTATGATTAGTGATGGTAGACTCAAAAACCTCAGATTTTCTCCTGCCGCAAGAGTTGTAATGACACACATTACATCTGCGGCAGGGATAATAGCCCTTCAAATTATGAAAAAAATGATGTTCTTATTGGGGGGTCAATAACATTTGAAGCAACCGTCCCTAATAAGGATGATGCTCCTCTGTATACAACTCCCGCACGATCAGGGAGGACAGGGCCTAAAAACCTTAAGAACTTTCCAATGTTTATTAGGAATATCCTTGACCTGTTTGTGTTGGATGGAAAAAGACGTAAAAAATTACCATTTGTTATAATTTATCTGTTAGGATTATCAATCAACAATATATTTCTAAGAGGGACACCTTGTGTATTTCTATATCTATCAGCCATGCATTATGGTGGCAGCTTTCGACTGGGATATAACCGCTCCGGTCCGTGGGCTTCAAATAGATTTTTAATATCAAGCTGCTGATCGAATACAGTAATTTCCAAGTACTGAAAGTGAGCGCTCTTTTTACTGGCCTCGTACGTTAAAGAGATACCTTTATTATTGTTATTTAGGCTTCATACAAACAGACATTTTTACAGTGGCGTTTTTGAGCTTTTTTTGCTGCTTAAGAATGCCACTCCATGTTATTCAATGGGCTCATACACACCATGGCGTTTTTGAGCTGTAAATGGCTTAGCCTATTTAAGCTCCAAAAAAAAACCAAGGACCAGTGCGTTCTGAGGCTCCAGTGCTAGAGCTGTAAAAATGTCAGACGCCGGCAAAAGGTGTTAAACACAATTCAACGAGGCTTAACGCTGTGTTAAGCCTCATCCGGTGTTTCTGTCTCTATTCAAAATGAATGGTTCCCTATGGGAGCCCATTGATTTTAATAGAAGTGGCACCAGAAGTCGGATCAAGATGATCCGACTTGCGGTGTGACTTGTGTGCTGAGAATCTTGAGAGGGGAAGCCCGACACCCAAAAGGGGAAGCCCGACGTCCAAAAAATGGTGTGGGGGTCCCCCCAAGATCCATACCAGACCCTTACCTGGGCACACAGCCCGGCAGGTCAGGAAAGGGGGTGGGGATGAACGAGCGCCCACCCTCCTGAACCATACCAGGCCGCATGCCTTCACCATGGGGGTTGGGTGCTTTGGGGCAGGGGGGGCACTGCACCTCAAAGCACCTTGCCATCATGTTGATGAAGACAAGGGCCTCTTCCCGACAACCCTGGCTGTTGGTTGTCGGGGTCTGCAGGTGGGGGGCTTATTGGAATCTGGGAGCCCCCTTTAATAAGGGGGCCCCTAGATCCCAGCCCCCCACCCTATGTGAATGAGTATGGGGTACATCATACCCCTACCCATTCACCTGGGGAAAAAAGTGTCAATAAAAAAACACACTACACAAGTTTTTAAAGTAATTTATTAGGCTGCTCCAGGGGTCTCTTCCGACTTCTCCTCTCTCTCGGCCTCTTCTCCGTGCTCTCCGGTGTCTTCTGCCGGGCTCCTCCGCTATCTTCTGCTCTTTTGCCTGCTCAATTGCTAGCAGTTGCCTGGTTTTCTCCGTTGTCTTCTTCCCTCCTCTTTTCTTCCGATGTTGACTCAAGGTCCTCTCTCGCTGTAATGCCGTGTGTGCGGTGCGCAACGACTTATATAGGTATGGGGCGGGGTCACTTAGTGATGTCATCAGGTGACCCCGCCCCTTATGACGTCACAGTCTAGGGGCATGATGGAACTGTGACAGTCCCGGGGCATGATAGGACTGATAATAAAATGTCTGTATATTTAGTTTGTGAACGTACTTGTGTACGTCAATGAAGGTACCAAATGTACTCAATTTCTTAGGGGGAACAAATTTCAAACCTTTGTCAAGGTTTGAGTCGACTTTTCAGCATCAGTTAATTTGACTTGACTAAATTAAGTTAACCTGACCTATTAAGTTCTTTGCCTTTTTCCTTTGCATTCGCCACCCCCCTCGGGTACCTTTCTTAATTCGGGGCCTCATTTGTGGCCTTGTGTTTCCCTGGGAAAACCCCAATGTTTATAATGGCCAGGATTATTCTGGTTGTAATTAAATGGGGACCTGGTATGATTGTCCTCATCTTTTCCCATATAGGGATAGGCATTGTCACATATCTCACGTGAGTATTCGTCTCTAAGAGGTGAGAGACGATTATGAGTGTGTATAGAGGACCTAACTGGATAATGATTTTCCCAATACTGGTCACTGTAATTTTTATTCCAGCTGTAAGACTGAGGTGATCTACCATAATTGACATTTCTGTGGTGGTAAGGGGCCCCAGAGGACCCTTGATGGTAGCCCCTGCCTCTATTTCTAAATGAACCCCTCTCCTTACCATTATTGGGGTGTGTACCCCTAATATATTGGGGATTACTGGGGGGTGCAAAAGCTAGGATGTCTATTCCTAGGGCCATTGGGGGTGTCTCTATATTCAGGTCTCCCCTGTCTTGGGGGTTGAGTGGGTCTAAACCCTAATGTATTGTCAGGGGCTTGAATTCTCCATTTCGGATATTCCCTCAGCAATATTGGAGGGTATATTATCCTTTTTATGCCAGCTAAAGACTACACCTGTTTTGTAAACACTTACATCACAGTATATTTCTTTTGTTTTTTAGTTTTCTAATCACTTTCCTCATTTCTAGATGGTTTTTCAAATTAGTAAAAAGGGAGGTATATTCTACTGAAGCTTTATGGGGTGAGAATTTCTCTTTTAACTCTTTAACCTCTTTATCTATAACCGTTAATCTGATCCATTTCTTATCAATCAAAAAAGCCCAAGAAATGAATCCCTGCTTTGTTGAAATATTGGAAAAAATATTCTATGAAAAAAAGGGGGGCGGAAAGAAACCATAAGTGAAAAAAATCACTTATGATTTCTATCCCCCCTTTTTTTCACAGAATCAGGTGCATGATAAGTGTACATACACTACACCTAGGGAATATGCCCCAACAGTCGGTTGTGCCATTTGGTTGCTTCCTTCATCCCCAACTTGTTTGGGGTGGCTCTCAACACCGGGCGAGACAGCTTAACCTGTCCCTTCTGTATTGTACTGTAATTGTGCTGTCCCCCGCTACATTGTAAAGTGCTGCGTAAACTGTTGAATAATAATAATCATAATCCAGGACCCCCCTCACTCCCCCATAGGAGCTGTTTTCAGCCCAAGGGCTGCTCTGTGAGTAATTGAGAACTGGCTGGGTTATGTGATGTTTTTCTCCCCCTTAGAGGGTACCATATATTAATAGATTTATTATCCATTTATCCTTCCAGTATAACTATGCATCTAACTTCTGATGAGTGGCTGTATGCCATGAAACACGTAAAGTTCCTAACATAGGGTACCAAGACAAGCTTGCTTCAACTATGAATTTTTAACCTGTATGTGTATATGTTTTTATTATTGATGTATGAGTCTATGTTGGTATACTTTACTAATCATGTCTACATTATGTCTGGCATTATTTATGCTGTATCATTGTACCAATTATGTCTGTCAAACATTTAATAATAAATATTTTATTATTACTATTATGTTCAAAACATTGATTCTTTATAACCATATTATATATTGCTAATTGTTGATATCGTACATTATGCTTTATTATTTTATGAATTTTTACATGTCATTATGACAGTTCAATCATGGTTATATGTTCTTTATTCAATATTATCTGCAACGGCATGCTTCATTTAAAGTTCTACTTCTTCTTCTTCCTCTTGGGTCAAGGACATCCTTAATAGACACTGGAAAGAATTAAGAACGATAGGTTTTTAGGCCCTGTACTCCCTGACCGTGTGGGAGTTGTATACAGAGGTGCACCATCCTTACGAGGACGACCCCCCAATAAGAACTTAATTTTTTCATAATTTAAGGGGTTATTATCCCTGCCGCAGGTGTAATGTGTGTCATCACAACTCTTGCGGCAGGAGAAAATCTGAGGTTTTTGAGTCTACCATCACTAATCGTAAGTATCAGATGAAACACTTCACTACTTGCGTTACTCGTCACATAGTCTATTTACTCATTTGCCCTTGCAGGAAAGAGTATGTGGGATGTACTATACATTCGTTTTCTGTGAGGGTAAATGAGCATATAGCTAACATCAAACTAATAAACTATTATGGGTCTCTATTATATCAATAGAGCTTGATTGTCGATTTCTGTCCAATTTAGTGTATTTAGGGTTATCGTTTTAGGGTGTTCATGTTTTGATAAACTTTTATCAATTTCTATTTATCCATTTATATTTTAAATTAATAGCATTTTTGGGTCTACTTATAGTGACCGTTTATACTTAGCATGTAATTTTAATAGTTTGTTTTGTGGAAATTACTACATTGCCGATGGTTCTCTTAACCATCTGCCTTAATATAAAAAATAATTTTTGTTTATTTCACAATTCCTTTAATATTTCTATATTTATCATTTTTCATTTGAACATTTCTCGTCCTTACCAAGTGGTGGCGTGTGTGTTCCAGCATGTGAGTCCATGACCTTAATTGGCTAATTGACCATACAGGTCTTTTATAGTGCCATTTTTTGTGTCTGGAGTATGCAATTGATTGTGTTCATTCATTTAGATGTGGCCGTAATATTGCGGTATAGCGGCGGTGGATCACATGGTTTTTGGTCAAATCGAAGCTTGGATTACATTATTGACTCCCTGCACACTAGTATTCATACTGAGGCGTGGAACGCATGCCAGACAACATGATTCACTTTATTCCGGCACCGGATGGTGTATATGATTTGTTAATTGATTATTCACATGTTTATATATTTGCGCAATACATGGGGGCTAGCTCATAACCCAGATGATGTCCTTGTGGACGAAACGCATCGGTTCATATTGTGCTTGCTCCATGTTATTGCGCCTTCTGGATTCCTCTTGTGACCACATCTTTCCTGTGCCTGTTTAAGTCATCATTGAAAGCAAGTGTTCTACTTTTTTTTTTTTTAGTTAAAGGGATAATCAATGTAATCCAATATGGACTATGGTCCGACAGCAGTCTTGGGCAAAAGGCTGCTTCCAGTAGTCTAGGTACCAGTATCTGTGAGAGTAGTATAAAGTCTATACGGGACATTGTGTTGTGGGTGGAGGAGAAACATGAGTATGCCCTGGTGGTTGGGTGTTTAGTCCTCCATGAATCAGCCAGGTTAAAGTTTGAGATCAGTCTGGTGAATCTAGTGTGTGTATATGGCCTAGAAGTCAAGGGAGGCTGTGGTGCTCTGTCAAGGCTGGGCTTTAGGGTAGCATTGAAGTCTCCCAACCAGATGGCTGGGACTGTCGGATACTAGCCCATGAATTTGAGTCCCTCCATCAAGACTGTCATGCAAAATGGGGGTGGTACATAATAAGCCAGTAGCAAAAACTGTTCACCAAATATCTTAACATGTAGGAAAACATAACGACCGTTTGGGTCTGTGTTCAAAGCACACAGCTCAAAATGCAAGGACTTGGCTATAAGCAAGGACACCCCTCTTGCGTGCGTGGTATAGGTTAAGTGATATGCCCACCCAATCCATGGGCGTTTAAGGGCGAGCTGTAAACGGCCATCTATATGTGTCTCAACAAGAACTATAATGTCCGCCTTCTGCTTTTTAATATACGATAGGACAGCTGTACGCTTGACTGTGTCTCGTAGACCTCTAACGTTCCACGTTAGGAGCTTAAGAGAAGCCATGGTTAAGTATAGTGTAGATAATAAAGGCTTTTGATCATGCAGTACCATGGTACCACACAAGAGAGGGTCCTCACCTCACACATATCAATAATCACTCTAGCTTTTAAGTCATGTATGACTATACCGGACATTGCATTCTGTAACTGGCAGCATTCGTAATTGTTGCATTGTACTCGTATCATAACAATCCCCCTTCCCCCCCACCCGGCCCAACACCGACCCCAACTGGTGTGGGCATATACCCATAACAAAACCCAAACTATTGTGTGAGGTGGATCAAACACCTCACTCAAGTAAAACAGTGACATAAACAAAACCCGAATCAGAGTCCTGAGTGATGAAGGCTGGTATGGGAAAATTTCCCTAGGATCCAACTTCCCAGGACCTATTGTGGTAAGATTTGTGTGGCATAATGAAATGAATTTCAGGTTGAATCTACGTCCATAAGCCAGGTCACTCTGGTTGTGCAAGGGGGGGCGAAACTTCACTGAGTTAGTCTCGCATATGGTAGGACTTGTGTCTCCGAGTAACAGTTCTCCGTATGTAAAGGGGAATGATAAGATCGTATGTGGCTGTAGCCTGGGCAGTTTGTACATCTCGGCCATAACATTCAAAGTGCAAGCACGTGTACATGGGTAAGGTGTATTGACTGTGGTGATTGAGGGGGCTGGGCTCCATATGGTATCATTATTGCAATTGATGTGCACAGGAAAAGGAGAGAGTTGCCATTGCGGGATATATATGAATATGTAAGTTTAATAAAGGATGTACAGTACCTGAGATACATAGGACAATGACCTTCATGTTGTAAGGAAAGAGGCCCGCGGTCCCTTGCTGCAGTACATGGCTATGCGCTGTATATGGTGGGTTATTTATTCTTTCCTGTTATCTCTGCGTTCCAGCCAGGCGATGGCATCTTCAGGAGTTTCAAAGAAAACGGCTCGGCCATCATCCTCCACATGAAGGCGTGCAGGAAATAACATTGAGTATTTAAGATTTTTGATACGCAGGCGCCTCTTGGCTTCTGTGAAGTTTTGTCTGCACTTCTGTACTTCAGTGGAAAAATCAGGGAAGATGGCTACCTTGACGTTGCCAATGGGTATGTTACCTTTCACCCGTGCCATGCACAGCGTTGTGTCGCGGTCTTTATAATTTAGTAATTTAGCGATAAATGTGCGGGGGGGCACCTTGTGGTGGTGGCCTAGCGGGCATGCGATGCGCTCTCTCGACCGCAAACGTGGCCGAGAAGGCCTCCCTGCCATATGTTGTAGTTAGTAATTGTTCCAGGAATGTGGTAGGGTCTTTCCCCTCCGTCCCCTCCGGCAGGCCAATGAAGCGAAGGCTGCACCTACGAAGCCTGTTCTCCATGTCATCTTGCTTTGCCAGGAGTTGGTTGATCTGGTATTGCATGAGTTCAGAGGTATTCTGTAATGGTGGGATCGCGTCCTCCACTTCTCCTTGTCTGGTCTCAGATGTCTTAACTCGCTCCTTGAGCTTATGCAGGTCTTGTCGGACCAGGGAGACATCTACCTTCACCTCCTCAATTTTGGTTGTGAGGGCAGCCTGGAGTGCAGAGATGGCTTCCAGCACTCTGTCCGTGTCCGCACCCGCCACTTCTCTCCCCTCCGACACGGAGCCACCATCCTCCTCTAGGTTGTCTTTATCCTGTCGACGGTACTTATCAAGTTTGGCAGCCGTGTCGGACTTGGGTTTCGGTGGGGCCATGACTGTTAGTAAGAAGTGGCAGATGCAGCTGAACGATTGGTTTCTGAGTTGGCACGGAGGGTGAGCTGGGGGAGATTGGAGGTCAGGGACAGCAAGATGGCCGCCCCGCGTGTCACCGAGGACAAGGCCTCAATCACCGCTCACCCCCGATGGGCCTGAGTACCCTCAGCAGACTTGGATGGGGACAGTGTTCTGGCAGGTTGGGGTACTGAGATTGTCAGCCGGGGTCCAGATCAAGCTGAGGAGAGATGGGAAGGTCAGGGGTGCCCGGCAGAAAATAGCAAAATGGTTGCTGCTCACCTGGAGGATGCAGGAGTCATCTGTAGGCCTGAGCACTGTGAAGTCCCTGGGGGGGTTGTGGGGAGCAGTATGTGGGCTAGGCGATTCACTTTACTGAATGCAGAGTCCAGGAAGGAAGGATGTAGTGCTGGTGAAGGAGCCAGGAGTACCAAGATGGCCGCCAAGACTAGGCCAAAGCCACGGCCCGGATTTGGGCCTGCCGCTGTGTGGGAGGGCACTGCTCAGTTCAATACCCCCAGTCAGAAGCAGGTGTGGCAGGATCAGCGTTTTGTGAGGGAGCCAGACACCAGAGGGGCCAGGATACAGCGCTGGTGGAGAGGTCGGGAGGAGCAAGATGGCCGCCGGAGCTTGGGACTAGGCCGAAGCCGCGGCCTAGATTTGATGCTGCCACCGTGTGGGAGGGTACCGCTCCATTTAGACCCCCAACCGGACGTCCACGGAGTAGGATCTGTGCGCGGTGAGGGAGCCAGACATCAGGGGAGCCAGGAACCAGTGTTGGTGAGGAGGCTGAGAGGAGCAAGATGGCCGCTGGAACCGACTAGGCCGAAGTCGCGGCCTGTAGTAGTGGCTGCCGCAGTGGATGAGCGCCATATCGTTCAGAACCCCCGTCCAATCAGAGGCCCGCAGAGTCAGGTCAGTGCATGTGGAGGGCCCCCAGGGGGTATGCCAGGCTGCTGCAGTAGGTTGCTGGGTAGCAGGATTAACGTTTGGAAAGGAGTATTGGACGGAGCTCGGGTCCTACACGTCCTACTCCATGCTGTACCAGGCCACGCCCCCCAAGTGTTCTACTTTTTAAATAAATCCATGGTTAATGGTTTTACACTATGTGGAGGCCTTTTTCTTTAATGAACAGTGGAGTTCAAGGTCTAATTCGGTGACAAGATGTTGCAGTGTATTGTGGAAACAGGTCTCCTGTGATGGTCCCTCAGAGTGACAACATACAGTTTCATCCTCATGCTTGTTTGGCTCTTTGCCACTGACAATAAGGTCCACGCAGTTCAGTAAGAGTATTTACTCTCCCCTTATGGTGGTCGATGTACAGTCCTGAGTGACTCCTGTAGTGGGCAATGGTCAACTTCTTTCTATGCCAAATAAATCTCCATCCTCAGCTCTTTTCACTTTGAACTGTTTATAAGTTACCGGTGATTAAGCCTTATCCACACTGAATGGATCTTCATCTTCAGCTTTCCTTACCTTGAACAGTTAATATACAGCTGTCACCTGCAGTTTGAGTTCCAGTCTCCTTATGTGAACTTTTCAAACATTTGATTGTTCCTTTTAGCACCTTGCACTTTATATTGATACTGATCAGAATCCCAAAACTATACCTCTCACACGTGTACAGATAGAGATAGCGGCGCTAATATAAATTGTGTAAAATAATGGGTCAGAGCAGCATAATGCCTATGATCCTCTACTTATACATAAAAATAATAATAGTGTCATGAAAAATATTATTTTTATCATGAAAAGAAATTTCTTTAACACCAAGTGAAAAGTGTCACTATAAATAATAAATTACAAGAAATGAATGAATAAGTTCAGCAGTTGTTTTTCAATCTTCTTGTTTGAAAAATCTTCTACTCTTCCACCACAACACCGTGATAGTGACACCACTCCCACTGCACTCACCAGATTGTATAGCCTCCCACTCTCGTGTTCGGCAAAACAGCAATTGAACCACACCTGGATTGCATGTGATGAACTGTGAATCCAATCAAGCCAGCTCCATATGTGAAAAAATAAATAAAGTGCTCCACATAGCGTGATACCATTTTGACAGATTTATTAAAATCACTTCAAACACACTTCAATGGTTACACTCACTTTTAAACTGAAACATAAAAGCCTTTAAAAAAAATCCACAGCAGGCACAGCAAGCAACAGGATCAGTGATCCAACGGTGCACCGTGGTCACAGCGGACCTGAAGTGTAAACTGGTGTATCTCTCACCCAACCTTCTAAGGCCCAGCCATCCGATCGGTGTAGTCCTCCTCAGACAGCGATGTCTAATGTCAGTGCGATGGAATGCCGTGTAACCATGCATTGGGCATTGCTTGCTGTCCCTGCTGTGGATTTTTTTAAAGGCTTTTATGTTTCAGTTTAAAAGTGAGTGTAACCATTGAAGTGTGTTTGCAGTGATTTTAATAAATCTGTCAAAATGGTATCACGCTATGTGGAGCACTTTATTCATTTTTTCACATATGGAGCTGGCTTGATTGGATTCACGGTTCATCACATGCAATCCAGGTGTGGTTCAATTGCTGTTTTGCCAAACACGAGAGTGGGAGGCTATACAATCTGGTGAGTGCGCTCTTCAAAGGGAGTGGTGTCACTATCACAGTGTTGTGGTGGAAGAGTAGAAGATTTTTCAAACAAGAGGATTGAAAAACAACTGTTGAACTTATTCATTCATTTCTTGTAATTTATTCTTTACAGTGACACTTTTCACTGGGTGTTAAGGAAATTTCTTTTCATGATAAAAATAATATTTTTCATGACACTATTATTATTATTATTATTTTTATGTATAAGTAGAGGGTCATAGGCATTATGCTGCCCTGACCCATTATTTTACACAATTTATATTAGCGCCGCTATCTCTATCTGTACACGTGTGAGAGGTATAGTTTTGGGATTCTGATCAGTTTACTTATTTATTTAAGTGGCAGCTTTTTTCACTGTACACTGTGTATGTACACACATTTTGTATTCATTTACACATCTTTATATAGCTTTGCACTTTTCTTTGGCGCAGTGGAGTAAGAGAGATTCAGGGGCGGTTTATTTGTATATCTCTTGCTACAAAGCCATTGACTTTATATTGATATTTGGTAATTTATCATATATATTTATATTTCTATGTATGCACAATCTAGTTTGGTTTTGCACATTTACATGTTTATTATTTGCACATTTGCACATTGTTGCTTGTTCCTACATGCAACAAGGTTTATGTTCAGCGCTGCACTTTTTGATTTCATCACTTACACAATTTGTCTGATTGTAGTGTCAGCAGCCTTTTTATGTTTAACTAGTAGCACAGTAATTCATTGAGATTTTTATATTCATTGCTTGTGTTTTGTATACAATTGCCCATTTATGACATATATTGTTTGCATGTCTTATATATTATGAAGCCACCACTGTTTAGAGGATCATATTACTATAATTTAGTCCCCTGGTGGCCTTCCACTTTCAAAGCACACCACTATTATCCTTATCTTTTTCCACAGTGCACTACATGCGCCATTATTAAATTCATTCATTTTATTTTATTTAGCACACTGTTATTATACCCATGTTTCATTTTTTTTTTACTGACAAGATTATATACAGTGCTTTGGAAAAAACTACTCATACCCCTTGACATTTTCCACATTTTGTCATGTTACAATAAAAAACAAATGTATTTTATTGGGATTTTTTGTGATAGACCAACATAAAGTGGCACTATATTGTGTTGGTCTATCACATAAAATTCCAATACAATACATTTACATTTTTGGTTGTAACATGACAAAATATGGAAAATTTTAAGGGGTGTTGAATACTTTTTCAAGGCACTGTATATATAAGGATGAGCCGAACACCCACCGGTTGGGTTTGCACCAGAACATCCGAACAGGCAAAAAATTTGTGAAGAACACATGAACACTGTTAAATTCCATGGGACACGAACATGAAAAAACAAAAGTGCTCATTTTAAAGGTTTATATGCAAGTTATTGTCATAAAAAGTGTTTGGGGACCCGGGTCCTGTCCCAGGGGACATGTATCAATGCAATTTTTTTTTTTAAATAGCTGTTTTTTCGGGAGCAGTGATTTTTTTAATGCTTAAAGTGAAACAATAAAAATTAAATATTCCTTTAAATATCATGCCTGGGGGGTGTCTATAGTATGCCTGTAAAGTAGCGCATTTGTCCCATGTTTAGAACAGTACCACAGCAAAATGACATTTCTAAAGGAAAAATTGCCACTTAAAACTGATCACGGCTGTAATGAATTGTCGGGTCTCAGCAATATAGATAAAACTCATTGAAAAAAAGGGCATGGGTTCCATCCATACCAGGCCCTTCAGGTTTGATATGGAAATTATGGAGAACCCTGCACCAAATAAAAAAAAAATAGTAGTATAGGGGCCCCCAAAATCTATACCAGACCCCTCAGGTCTGGTATGGATTTTTAGGGGAATCCTGCGCCAAAATGTGAAAAAAAAATGGCGTAGGGGTCCCCCAAAATCCATACCAGAACCTATTCAAGCACACAACCTGGCAGGCCACAAGAAAAGAGGGGGGACAATAGAGTACCCCCCCTCCTGAACCGTATCAGGCCACATGCCCTCAACATGGAGAGAGTGCCCCCAAAGCACCTGGTCCCCATGTTGACAGGGACAAGGGCCTCATCCCCACAACCCTTGCTCGGTGGTTGTGGGGGTATGCAGGCGGGGGCTTATCAGAATCTGGAAGCCCCCTTTAACAAGGGGACCCCCAGTTCCCGCCCCCCCATGTGAATTGGTAACGGGGTATATTGTACTCCTACCATTTCACAAAAAAGTGTAAAAAATGGTAAAAAAGACAAGAGACCGCTTTGGACAAGTCCTTTATTAAAAAAAAAAAATGTCCAACAATGTAAGTTCACGCCGCCCGACGGGCTGGAAAAAAAAAAAGCCGCAACCGTTCTGCCTCCATGGGTGGCTCCTGCTGAGTGATGCTTGCCATCAACCATACCAGGCAACATGCCATCAACACGGGGACAAGGTGCTTTGGGGTCTCGTCCCCCTCTTTTCCTGCGGCTTGCCAGGTTGCATGCTCGGATAAGGGTCTGGTATGGATTTTAAGGGGACCCCTACGCTATTTGTTTTTAATTTGGTGCAGGGTTCCCCTTAATTTCCATACCAGACCTGAAGGGTGTGGTATAGATTTTAGGGGGTCCCCCACACAATTTGTTTTTTAATTTCTGGTTCAGGGTTACCCTTAATATTCATACCAGACCCAAAGGGCCTGGTAATGGACTGTGGGGAACCCATGCCCTTTTTTTCAATGAGTTTTATCCAGTGCTTTTTTTCTCAGAGAATAGGTGCAGGAACTCCCCCTTCTGAGTTCCCCCTTGTCTAAGCTCCCTACGCTCCTCTGAGCACCGGCCCTTGGTCCCACCCCCTCCCCACCTTCCAGTACTGCCCCAAGTATCATTTTGTATTGCTAAATAGTTTGTATGGAATTTGCTCTTATCTAATAACAAGAAAAGCAGTAAAATACATCCCCTGGAGCCAACAACAAAAGATCTCCCAGTAACAATAGAACCCACCCAGCAACAATATATCCTTAACACAATAATAGACTCTCCCCAGCAACAATGAGTTGGACCATAGACATAGTGGAGGAAGGTTGAATAAAAGTACACATTTATTGTCATAGAAATCATGAAACATGTCAAAAACAGAAACCACATAGGTGAAAAAACATTGAAGTAAATATAATTTCATGTTTGTTCACACACACTATTATAAGTGTGCTTGCAATACAGGCAACTAGGGTACATCCAAGTATAGTAGCCAAGTGCCCCATAGTGGTCTGGATTGTTCAGTAAATACATTCTGATGAGTACATAATGGTACAAAAGGCATGTAACCAGCACTTGCGAATAAGACAGTGAGACCATAATAAATTAAATTACATGATCAAATTGGAAAATAAATAATAAAGTTGAGATAAAAGGAGACATCCCGAAATGCCCAGGGTAAATGGTTGAATGGGGGCTTGTGTCTGCATCCTACACAATGACCAACGCGTTTCATGTATATCACACTCATCAGGGGCGGGTGCTAATGAGATATCTACAGAATATAATAAAATAAAATTAGTAAAGTATAATTAAACCTATCAAAGGAGGAACAGATAGGTGTACCCAAAGTACTTACAGGGACTCACTGTAAAGAGGTATGGTAAGTATGGAGCCAGGGCCAACCAATCTGTACCGGGAGCTGAGGTGATGGAGCAGCGTGCTTGCAGGGCGCACATCAAAACCTCCCCAAAACACAGGACCCAAGTTGGAAGTACATGCGATAAGACTGGATAATGCACCAATGGTGGCTGCCAGACGGAGTCTAAAAAAGATATGATATCATGGTGTCATATTGTCCATTCATCCAAGGATGAAAAATAGTACATGGCTCACAGGGTAGTGGACAATGATCAATGATGACTTACTTTTGTCCCTGAGCTGGAAATAGAGTGGTGTGGTGGACATAGCCGGCATAGCTGGGTAAATGAGCGTCTGTCGCGGGCGGTGTCTACTGCTGGCGTTGGAGCTCCTCCCCGTTTTTGCCATGCCTGCGTGACGCTGGTGGGAGCTAGCGTGCACGTGTGCAGGGCTACTATATCTGGCTCCCCCAGGCACAGTTCCCTTTTGTCATTTACTTTTGACGCTGCAGTCCACCACACCACTCTATTTCCAGCTCAGGGACACAAGGAAGTCATCATTGATCATTGTCCACTACCCTGTGAGCCATGTACTATTTTTCATCCTTGGATGAATGGACAATATGACACCATGATATCATATCTTTTTTAGACTCCCTCTGGCAGCCACCATTGGTGCATTATCCAGTAGGGATGAACTTCGAGTTCGAGTCAAACTCATGTTCGACTCGAACATCGGCTGTACGCAAGTTCGCCGAACACCGAACAATTTGGGGTGTTCACGGCAAATTCGAATGCCGCGGCACACTCTTTAAAAGTCTATGGGAGAAATCAAAAGTGCTAATTTTAAAGGCTTATATTCAAGGTATTGTCATAAAAAGTGTTTGGGGACCTGGGTCCTGCCCCAGGGGACATGGATCAATGCAAAAAAAAGTTTTAAAAACAGCCGATTTTTCAGGAGCAGTGATTTTAATAATGCTTAAAGTGAAACAATAAAAGTGTAGAATTCCTTTAAATTTCGTACCTGGGGGGTGTCTATAGTATGCCTGTAAAGGGGCGCATTTTTCCCGTGTTTAGAACAGTCTGACAGCAAAATGACATTTCACAGGAAAAAAAGTAATTTAAACTACTCGCGGCTATTAATGAATTGCCGGTCTGACAATACACATAAAAGTTCATTGATAAAAACGGCATGGGAATTCCCCACAGGGGAACCCTGAACCAAAATTTAAAAAAAAAATGACGTGGGGGGTCCCCCTAAATTCCATACCAGGCCCTTCAGGTCTGGTATGAATTTTAAGGGGAACCCCACGCCAAAATTTTTTAAAAAATGGCGTGGGGTCCCCCCAAAAATCCATACCAGACCCTTATCCAAGCACGCAACCTGGCAGGCCACAGGAAGAGAGGGGGGGACGAAAGAGCGCCCCCCCTCCTGAACCGTACCAGGCCACATGCCCTCAACATTGGGAGGGTGCTTTGGGGTAGCCCCCCCAAAACACCTTGTCCCCATGTTGATGAGGACAAGGGCCTCATCCCCACAACCCTGGCCGGTGGTTGTGGGGGTCTGCAGGCGGAGGGCTTATCGGAATCTGGAAGCTCCCTTTAACAAGAGGACCCCCACATCCCGGCCCTCCCCCCCGTGTGAAATGGTAAGGGGGTACAAAAATGTTAAAAATGACAAGAGACAGTTTTTGACAATTTCTTTATTTAAATGCTTCTTCTTTCTTCTATCTTCCTTCCGTTTCTTCCTCCATCTTCTTCTTCTTCTGGTTCTTCTGGTTCTTCCTCCGGTGTTCTCGTCCGGCATCTTCCTCCGCGGCGTCGGCGTCTTCTTCCCTTCTTCTCTTCGGGCCGCTCCGCATCCATGATGGCATGGAGGGGGGCTCCCGCTCTTCTCTTCATCTTCTTCTCTTCATCTTCTTCTCTTCATCTTCTTTTCGGGCCGCTCTGCATCCATGATGGCATGGAGGGAGGCTCCCGCTGTGTAACACTTCTCCTCTTCTGACGGTTCTGAAAAAACGGGGGTCCACCCGGTGAACCCGCCCCCGCTCTGAAGCATAGTGACTAGACGGGACTTCCCTGTGGCATTCCCTGTGATGCCACAGGGAAGTCCCGTCAAGTCACCGTGCGTCAGAGGGGGGCGGGGTCACTGGGTGGCCCCGCCCCCATTATTTAAGAACCGTCAGAAGAGGAAAAGCGTCACACAGCGGGAGCCTTCCTCCATGCCATCATGGATGCGGAGTGGCCCGAAAAGAAGATGAAGACAAGAAGATGAAGAGAAGAAGATGAAGAGAAGAAGATGAAGAGAAGAGCGGGAGCCTCCCTCCATGCTATCATGGATGCGGAGCGGCCCGAGGAGAAGAAGGGAAGAAGACGCCACGGAGGAAGATGCTGGACGAGAACACCGGAGGAAGAACCAGAAGAACCAGAAGAACCAGAAGAAGAAGAAGATGGAGGAAGAAACCAAAGGAAGATAGAAGAAAGAAGAAGCATTTAAATAAAGGAATTGTCAAAGACTGTCTCTGGTCATTTTTAACATTTTTGACAGTTTTTTTAGTGAAATGGTAGGGGTACTTTTGTACCCCCTTACCATTTCACACGGGGGGAGGGCCGGCATCTGGGGGTCCCCTTGTTAAAGGGGGCTTCCAGATTCTGATAAGCCCCCCGCCCGCATACCCCTACAACCACCGGCCAGGGTTGTGGGGATGAGACCCTTGTCCTCATCAACATGGGGACAAGATGTTTTGGGGGGCTACCCCAAAGCACCCTCTCAATGTTGAGGGCATGTGGCCTGGTACGGTTCAGGAGGGGGGCCACTCTCTCGTCCCCCCCCCTTTTCCTGCGGCCTGCCAGGTTGCGTGCTCAGATAAGGGTCTGGTATGGATCTTTAGGGGGACCCCACGCCATTTTTTTTATTTTGGTGTGGGGTACCCCTTAAAATCCATACCAGACCTGGAGGGTCTGGTATAGATTTTGAGGGGGACCCCACGCCATTTTTTAAAAAATTTTGGCCGGGGTTCCCCTTAATATCCATACCAGACCTGAAGGGCCTGGTATGTAATTTAGGGGGACCCCCCACGTCATTTTTTTTTTAAATTTTGGTTCGGGGTTCTCCTGTGGGGAATTCCCATGCCATTTTTATCAAAGAGTTTCTCTGTGTATTGTCAGACCGGCAATGCATTAATAGCCGCAAGTAGTTTTGAATGACTTTTTTTCCTTTGAAATGTAATTTTACTGTCAGACTGTTCTAAACACGGGATACATGCGCCCCTTTACAGGCATACTATAGACACCCCCCAGGTACGAAATTTAAAGGGATATTACACTTTTATTGTTTCACTTTAAGCATTATTAAAATCACTGCTCCCGAAAAAACTGCAGTTTTTAAAACTTTTTTTTTGCATTGATCCATGTCCCCTGGGGCAGGACCCAGGTCCCCAAACACTTTTTATGACAATAACGTGCATATAAGCCTTTAAAATTAGCACTTTTGATTATTCATGTTCGTGTCCCATAGACTTTAACGGTGTTCGCGTGTTCGAACAAATTTTTTGCCTGTTCGCATGTTCTGGTGCGAACCGAACAGGGGGGTGTTCGGCTCATCCCTATTATCCAGTTTTATCGCATGTACTTCCAACTTGTGTCTGTGTGTTTTGGGGAGGTTGGGGAGGTTTTGATGTGCGCCCTGCAAGCACGCTGCTCCATCACCTCAGATTTGTTGTCCCTGGCTCCATACTTACCATACCTCTTTACAGTGAGTCCCTGTAAGTACTTTGGGTACACCTATCTGTTCCTCCTTTGATATGTTTAATTATACTTTACTAATTTTATTTTATTATTTTCTGTAGATATCTCATTAGCACCCGCCTCTGATGAGTGTGATATACACGAAACGCGACGGACATTGTTTGGGATGCAGACACAAGCCCCCATTCAACCATTAACCCTGGGCATTTCGGGATGTCTCTTTTTATCTTGACTCTTTTATTTATTTTCCAATTTGATCATGTAATTTAATTTATTATGGTCTCACTGTCTTATTTGTAAGTGCTGGTTGCATGCCCTTTGTACCATTATGTACTCATCAGAATGTATTTACTGATCAATCCAGACCACTATGGGGCGCTTGGCTACTATACTTGGATGATCCCTAGTTGCCTGTATTGCACGCACACTTATAATAGTGTGTGAACAAACGTGAAATTATATTTACTACAATGTTTTTTCACCTATGTGGTTTCTGTTATTGACATGTTTCATGATTACTATGACAATAAATGTGTACTTTTATTCAACCTAGCTCCACTATGTCTATGGCCTCACTCAAAGTCCCAAACTTCCTGTTAATGTCTTTGAAATTAGGGATGGAGACACAATATATGTTATATCCCAAGCAACAATGGCCCCACCCCAGCAACAATGGGCCCCATCCCAGCAACAATAAGTCCCTTCAGCAACAATAGGATCCACCCTAGCAACAATAGATTACTAACACAACAATAGACTCCCCTAGCAACAATGGACCCAACCCCAGCAACAATAGGTCCCTCACACAACAATAGACACCCCCAGCAACAATGGACCCCACCCCAGCAACAATAGACTCCCCCCATACGCACACACACACACACAGCAGCAACAACAGATCTCCCAGCAGCCAGCATCAATAGACCCATCAGCATACAGCAACAATAGTCCTCTCCCTCAATAGTAGATTCCTACCAGCCACATAAGACCCCCCAGCAACAATAGATCCCCCACACAAAAACAGATCCCCACCAGTAACAATAGATCCCCCAGCAGCCAACATCAATAGACCCTCCAGCACACCCCTTACATGCATTTAGTGCTGGGGTGCCGGAACTGCGTTACCCCGTGTTCCCGCTGAAAAAAATCCCTGGTTTTATCTGTATTGCCTAGACTCGACAATTCATTTACACCCGCGATCAGTTTTAAATGACAATTTTTCCTTTAGAAATGTCATTTTGCTGTTGTACTGTTCTAAATGCGGGAAAAATGGGCCACTTTACAGACATACTATAGCCACTTGACCACTGGGCACTTAAACCCCCTTAATAACCAGACCAATTTTCAGCTTTTGGTGCTCTCACATTTTGAATGACAATTACTCAGTCATGCAACACTGTATCTATATGAATTTTTTGTCCTTTTTTTCACACAAATAGAGCTTTCTTTTGGTGGTATTTAATCACCACTGGGTTCTTTATTTTTTGCGCTATAAAAGAAAAAAGACCGAAAAATCTGTAAAAAAATTAATTTTTCTTCATTTCTGTTACAAAATTTTGAAAATTAGTAATTTTTCTTCATATATTTTGGCCAAAATTTATACCGCTACATATCTTTGGTAAAAATAACCCAAATTAGTGTATATTATTTGGTCTTTGTGAAAGTTATAGCGTCCACAAGCTATGGTACCAATATCTGAAAATTGATCACACCTGAAGTACTGACGGCCTATCTCATTTCTTGAGACCCTAACATGCCAGAAAAGTACAAATACCCCCCAAATGACCCCTTCTTGGAAAGAAGACATTCCAAGGTATTTAGAAAGATGAATGATGAGTTTTTTGAAGTTGTCATTTTTTCCCACAATTCTTTGCAAAATCAAGTTTTTTTTTTTCGTTTTTTTTTTTTTTACAAAATTGTCATATTAGCAGGTTATTTCTCACACACAGCATATGCATACCACAAATTACACCCCAAAACACATTCTGCTATTACTCCCGAGTATGGCGATACCACATGTGTGAGACTTTTACACAGCGTGGCCACATACAGAGGCCCAACATGCAGGGGAGCACCTTCAGGCGTTCTGGAGCACCCAGGCCAATTCTGACATTTCTCTCCTACATGTAAAAATCATCATTTATTTGCTAGAAAATTACATAGAACCCCAAAACATTATATATGTTTTTTTAGCAAAGACCCTAGAGAATACAATAGCGGTCATTGCAACTTTTTATCTCGCACGATATTTGCGCAGCAATTTTTCGAACGCGTTTTTTTTGGAAAAAAACTGTTTTTTGCTTTAAAAAAAAACAAAACAGTAAGGATAGCCCAATGTTTTTGCATAATATGAAAGATGAAGTTACGCCAAGTTAATAGATACCTAACATGTCACCTTTCAAAATTGCACACGCTTGTAGAATGGTGCCAAACTTCACCACTTAAAAATCCCCATAGGCGACGCTTTAAAATTTTTTACTGGTAACAAATTTTGAGTTACAGAGGAGGTCTAGGGCCAAAATTATTGCTCTCGCTCTACCGATCGCATTTTTTTTTTTATTGTTCATTTTACTTTAATTATTTTAGTTTGACACTTTTTTCCCCCCCAAAAATTTTTTTGATCACTTTTATTCCTATTACAAGGAATGTAAACATCCCTTGTAATAGGAATATGGCATGACAGGTCCTCTTTACAGTGAGATATGGGGTCAATAAGACCCCACATCTCACCTCTAGGCTGTTCCTGAAATTAAAAAAAAAAAAAAAAAAAAAAAAGATCCTGGCTTCGATCGTAGCGGTGAGTCGGTAGAAGCACCAGAGGGCGGCGGGAGGGGGGGCGTCCCCTCTCGCCTCCCGTAAGAACGATCAAGCAGTGTAACGGCCGCTATGATCGTTCTCATGGTATAGGGAATCGCCGGCTGAAAAATATGATATCTGAATGATGCCTGTAGCTGCACCCATCATTCAGATATCCCCGCACAAAGTCAAGGACGTCGTATGACGGAAGGCGGGAAGTGGTTAAAACGCTTTTTTTTTTTTTAACACAAAGTTGTCCATTTATACAATATTTCTAACACATAGCATGTATATACCAAAAATGACCCCCCAAAATAGATTCTCCTACTCCTCCTGAGTACGGCGATACCACATGTGTGAGACTTCCACAGCCTGGTCACATACAGAGGCTGGGTATGGCTGAGCATGGCTGGGTATTGCAGAGTATCGCCGAGTATGACTGGGTATGGCAGAGTATGGCAGAGTATGGCTGGGTATCACCGAGTATTGCAGAGTATGGCTGGGTATTGCGGGGTATTGCAGAGTATGGCTGGGTATGGCAGAGTATTGCGGGTTATGGCAGAGTATTGCAGATTTTTGCGGGGTATTGCAGAGCATGGCTGGGTATGGCAGAGTATGGCTGGGTATCACTGAGTATTGCAGAGTATGGCTGGGTATCACTGAGTATTGCAGAGTATGGCTGGGTATTGCGGGATATTTCAGGGTATTGCAGAGTATTGCGGGGTATTCCAGGGTATGGCAGAGTATTGCGGGGTATTCCAGGGTATTGCGGGGTATGGCAGAGTATTGCGGGGTATGGCAGAGTATTGCGGGGTATGGCAGAGTATTGCGGGGTATGGCAGAGTATTGCGGGGTATTTCAGGGTATTGCGGGGTATGGCAGAGTATTGCGGGGTATGGCAGAGTATTGCGGGGTATTTTGGGGTATGGCAGAGTATTGCGGGGTATGGCAGAGTATTGCGGGGTATTCCAGGGTATGGCAGAGTATTGCGGGGTATTCCAGGGTATGGCAGAGTATTGCGGGGTATTCCAGGGTATGGCAGAGTATTGCGGGGTATTCCAGGATATGGCAGAGTATTGCGGGGTATTCCAGGGTATGGAAGAGTATTGCGGGGTATTCCAGGGTATGGCAGAGTATTGCGGGGTAATCCAGGGTATGGCAGAGTATTGCGGGGTATTCCAGGGTATAGCAGAGTATTGCGGGGTATTCCAGGGTATGGCAGAGTATTGCGGGGTATTCCAGGGTATGGCAGAGTATTGCGGGGTATTCCAGGGTATGGCAGAGTATTGCGGGGTATTCCAGGGTATGGCAGAGTATTGCGGGGTATTCCAGGGTATGGCAGAGTATTGCAGGGGTATTCCAGGGTATGGCAGAGTATTGCAGGGGTATTCCAGGGTATGGCAGAGTATTGCAGGGGTATTCCAGGGTATGGCAGAGTATTGCAGGGGTATTCCAGGGTATGGCAGAGTATTGCAGGGGTATTCCAGGGTATGGCAGAGTATTGCAGGGGTATTGCGGGGTATGGCAGAGTATTGTGGGGCATTGCAGAGGGAATTGCAGAGCATGCAGAGTAGTGAGGGATGGCTGAGCATGGATGGATGGATGGCTGGATGTCTCTGTGCAGCGCTGTGGGCACTACAGATGCAGCCCACAACGCTGCAGCCATCCATCCATCCGCCTCTCCGGTCACTGTGTACCGATCGGAACACAGGAGGGGAGGAGAGGGGGAGGAGAGGAACCGGCGTCATCAGATGACGCCGGTTTGTTGACATGTGATCGCTCCGTCATTTGACAGAGCGATCACATGGTAAACGGCCGCGATCAGCGGCCATTTACCGAGATCTGTGATGCGCCGGGTCCTCTGGACCCGGCGGTCACGGATGCTCTCGAGTGCGCGCCCTAGGGGGCACGCGAGAGCAGAATTCTGGGAGGACGTCCCTGGACGCCCTCCCAGAGTTAAACAACCGCCCTGTAGCCGTCATTTGGCTTTGGGCCGGTTGTTAAGTGGTTAGACACCCCCCAGACATGATATTTAATGGAATATTTCATCTTTATTGTTTCACTTTAAGCATTAAAAAAATCACTGCTCCCGAAAAAATGTCTGTTTTTAAAAAAAAAATTGCATTAATACATTTCCCCTGGGGCAGGACCCAGGTCCCCTAACACTTTTTATGACAATAACTTGCATATAAGCCTTTAAAATTTTTCATGTTAGTGTCCCATAGACTTTAACAGTGTTCTGGCGGCTTTCGAATTTGCCCCGAACACCGCATATTGTTCGGTGTTCGCAGAACATCCGAACAACCAAAGTTCGGCCTGAACTTACGCTCAGGCCGAACCATTTGCCCATCCCTATATATATATATATATATATATATATATATATATATATATATATATACAATATCTCACAAAAGTGAGTACAACCCTCACATTTCTGTAAATCTTTTATTATATCTTTTCATGTGACAACACTGAAGAAATGATGCTTTGCTACAACCTAAAGTAGTGAGCGTACAGCTATAACAGTATAACAATGTAAATGTAAATTTGCTGTCCCCTCACAAACGTCAAGAACCCGGTGACGTACAACACGTACGACGATCCGAGAAAAATTAAGTTTAATAGCCAGTGCGGCTCTTCTGCTTGATTCTGAGCATGTGTGGAACTTTGTGCTTGGGAATTGTGTACACAGGATCGGAATTTACGACAACGGATTTTGTGTACTCACTTTTGTTGCCAGCAGTTTAGACGTTAATGGCTGTGTTGAGTTATTTTTAGTGGACAGCAAATTTACACTGTTATACAAACTGTACAGACAAAAAAAGGTACTACTAAGTATTACCAAAAGGGTGGACTTTATAGGCTAAGAAACAATGGAGATGAAAAATAGTATAAATAATCAAGTTTATTAGAATTTACATAACATGGAATAATCAAAAGGGATAACAACATAGCATATATGCATCTGTATTTATGTGCAGTGAGCCCTTGTATGTCTATGCGTTTCGCAGTTAGGCTTCTTCAGCACACGGCCAAGGTTCAATGATGAAACAGATAAGAGAACATATTTCTCTATCTTGGTTTGGATTACACTGTCAAATATACCCAAGATCAGATGAACGGTGAGTTTTGAAAGTACGAATAAATCAGTTTGTTTGGCTAAGTCTGTGAGCAGGGGCAGAAGAAGGCTTGTATGCCAGGTCTGGAAGAGGCCAGCAAGGTCACAGTGATGTCCACAATACATAAGACCTTAATTAAGCTTCAGCAGTGCTAGTGGCTAAATAAAGCCTGACAGCCAATTTCACAGTTCATGTAAAAAGCATGCCCTTGGGAGACAGAAAATTCCTGCACAATTCCTGTCTCCCAGGGGCATGCTTTTTACATGAACTGTGAACATACAGCAATTGGCTGTCAGGCTTTATTTAGCCATTAGCACTGTGACCTTGCTGGCCTCTTCCAGACCTGGAATACAAGCCTTCTTCTGCCCCTACTCACAGACTTAGCCAAACAAACTGTGATTTATTCGTACTTTCAAAACTCACCGTTCATCTGATCTTGGGTATATTTGATAGTGTAATCCAAACCAAGATAGAGAAATATGTTCTCTTATCTGTTTCGTCTTTGAACCTTGGCCATGTCCTGAAGAAGCCTAACGGCAAAACGCGTAGACGTACAAGGGCTCACTGCACATAAATACAGATGTGTATATGCTACTTTTTTATCCCTTTTGATTATTCTATGTTAAGTAAATTCTAATAATTTTTTT